>OX328102.1:40139581-40605248 GCA_946811185.2 Hippopus hippopus | reverse complement strand
GGAGAAAATGCTGGTAACCAGCATTTTCTCCTTTTCCCACAATGTTTTCTACCCTGCTGGAAACAAATTTCAATTTTTGAGTTACCTTTATTTTGTCGTCTGCAAGTGCTTTTAATTTGGACCAGTCTAAAATTTTCTCGTTTGGTAAAGAGTTAATACAGGTGAAATGATTATTTAATTCATTCATCAGCCTTGGAATAGCATCCTTCAACTACAAATTTATGGCATTGGGTTTGTGATCAGAAAACACTACAAAAAAATTTTGCTGGCAGCTCTGGTCATGTGGGAGTGCCTTAGGCAAGGCACTGCAGAGACTAAGCCTGGTACTGGTGAAACACAGAATTGACATGAATAAGGAAGATCTCCCTATAAGAAGAGACATATTGTTGAAAAAGGTGAACACCATTTAATGCATTGCTTTTTGTTGTACAGTAACTGTTGACTAACACCGAAAACAAGCTTCAACTCTTTAGCTACCAAATAAGGAAATTAAAACTTTTTTTCTATGGCTACATGTACAGTTCCACGCTCAGATGGCATGGTGTTTTATGCTGCTTTCAACACTATTTCAGTTATATCATGGTGACAGACAGATCACTTATTCATGTGTTTCCTGGGTTTCACTTGTACCAGGTTGTGGACAGTGTAGATCAGCAATCAGACTGCACATTCTGTGCAGTCTGATCTTGATCTAAACTGACCACAAAGGCTTTCTTGTGTCTTCTATGGTAAGGAAAGAGTCAAAAAGAAACATATTACTCCACTTCAATCTCTGTCTTACTTCATCTCACCTTTAAGTACTGAAAGGAATTCAACAATCCTGCCTATATTACTGGAGTCTGTTGCAGGTATTTTTTGTGCATACTGGTTGATTTTTATCACATAATTGGAAAAGATGATAAAGTATGTTATTGCATGACATTACCTGACCTATTTCCCTGGATAAGTTGCTCATAAAATGTAATCAGGGACTATAAACACAATTACAGGCTTCCACGTTACCAGCATAAATGTCCATTTAACTCTTTAGCAGACAACAAAATTCTTGTTCAACTTGAGAGAAATCGCAGACAATAAATATATGAAACTCAAATCATGGGATTTGGGTAGAAATAAGTAAATGGGTAGAAAACATTATGGGAAAAGGAGAAATTGCTGGTTACCAGCATTTTCTCCTTTCCCCTCAATGTTTTCAAAAAGTCCTTGTAAACTTTTAAATGCTTGGCAAACCCCCTAAAATGTAAGGAGTTGGTCTACAAAATTGATTAAGTTACAAATGAATACAAGTCATTGAAGAAATTCTTGTAAATCTGCTATGAGTTACCAGGAAAAAAATTACCTAATCTGTAATCTAATAATCTATAAGCCACTATTTTGACTTTTTTCATTTTTTTTGAAAAACACGCTATTTGTCCGACTTCTTTGCCAATCAGAACCGCCCCTATACTTTTTTCAAAACCTTCACCTGATGACAAGATAACCACCCTGAAAAAGATGCCTTTTTACACAATGTTTTCTACCCATCCCCCACAAAAATTCAATTTTTTAGTCACATATATTATATTTTGTCATCTGCAAATGCTTTCTATTTGGACTAGTCTAAACTTTTGTCGGACAGACAGCTTTCTTTCAACATCGTTCGAGCAATGCGGGAATTTTTTGTGATAATTACTTTCTCCTTTTGTAACAAGGTTTTAAATGTATTAAAATTGAATAAAATTTGTTGCTATGTTGTCTTTAAAGTCATCTTCTATAACTTTGCTTCACGGTTTGAGTTAATATATTCTTATAAATCAAAACTGGTAAATTAGTGCATTTAATATACTTAGTAAATTTTTGTCTGTATTAAACCTAAAATTGGTAAAGTAGGGCATTTACTGTGCTTACTAAATTTTTGTCTGTATTAAACCTAAAATTGGTAAAGTAGGGCATTTACTATACTTACTAAATTTTTGTCTGTATTTAACGTAAGTAAAAGCTGGTCTCCTGCCAAGCTGACCAAGATCTGTTCTTGAAACTGATGACTCTTCAATTCGATACTTGTATTTGCCTTTACAATTTGCTGCAGGAATTGTCTTTCTTTTAGAATCTATAGTAAAAGTAAATGAAAAGGTACTGTCTAACTGCATGAACAAACACAAAAAATTGTGTAAAATGCACTTCAAAATTGTTTACAGTTTCCGGTAAATCCTTTTGAAAATGACAAATTTTAGCCTCTTGTAGTTTCAAAACATCTGCAGATGAAGCATTCCAAATTGTTACAAGTGAGCTTTAAGTTTATGAATACGGTAGAAAACAATGTGGGAAAAGGAGAAAATGCTGGTTTCTCCTTTTCCCATAATGTTTCCAAAGACTTCATCTCCAGGGTTGTTAAACCAGGGGTTTATACGGTGAAGTGTTAATAACTGTACAAAGTTTAACCCTTTACTGCGCATTGCCACCTTTTAACAACCCTGGGAAAGAAGCCTTTGGAAAACATTGTGGGAAAAGGAGAAAATGCTGGTAACCAGCATTTTCTCCTTTTCCCACAGTGTTTTCTACCCTATCGAAGAAAAATTGCACCATTTGAGCCACACTGAAATTGTCGTCTGCAAATGCTTTCAATTTGGACAAGGCTAAAATTTTGTCGTCTGGTAAAGGGCTAAACACCATCACAGAAAGGTGAGGGAGGCCTTTGTTAACTTTTTACCTAACGACAAAATTTAGGACTCGACCAAATTGAAAACATTTGCAGACAACAAATTAAATGTACTGTGAATGAGAATTTCTGTCTTAGATACGGTAGAAAACATTGTGGGAAAAGGAGAAAATGCTGGTTACCAGCATTTTCTCCTTTTCCCTCAATGTTTTCAAATGCCTTTAAATGTTTTCAAATGCTTTTATCTTTAGGGTCGTTAAAAGTCAGGATTGTGTGGTAAAGGGTTTAACAAAAATACATGTAGGTATGTGCATATCTTCAGTTATATTAAAGATATGAGAAAATATCAAAATTTTTGCACGATGACACTGATGTCAACAGGGCTTGGACAATGGCTTGATGTTACCGGTAAGTTAAAAACTGTGTTTGATGAAAAAAAGCTAGCAAAAAAATGGAAAAAAATAGAGATACCTCATAAAATATGGAGATATCTCATACAACACATTTATCGTGCAGTTTGGGTCCAAGTTCAGATTTCCCATTCTCAGCCGTCTGATCTTCACTCAATGGTCTCAATGACTATTTTGCCCTTAGCTTTCTAAATGTAAAACATCATGGGCTGCCACAAGAAACCTTTAGTTATACTTTGATGCCTTAATTGGACACCATATTAGGTCATGTTAAATAGACCATTTATCAGATCAATAATGTAATTAAGGGAAGAAAAGAAATTTGTAATCGCTCCTTAAAAAGGCAAATGGGCTTAAGAAATCACCTTAACTCTTTACCACATGACAGAATTTTAGATTCATCCAAATTCAAAGCATTTGCAGACTACAAAAATAAATGTGGCAAAAATGATGGGATCTAGTTCAGAAAGAGTAGAAAACATTGTGGGAAAAGGAGAAAATGCTGGTTACCAGCATTTTCTCCTTTTCCCACAATGTTTTCAAAAGCCTTTCTCTGCAGGGTCGTTAAAACTCGGGACTGAATGGTAAAGGGTTAATCCTTTTTGTGCTAAATAAATTGAATGGGCATTCTCAGTCAGTGCTAAAGAAGCAGATATTGCATTTTCAAAGCTGTTCTTCTCACAATATCTGGTGAAAAAAAATGTGAATCAACATAAACATGAAGCAGTTAACTCTTAGGCTGCTAAGCGCGACTCACTGACCTTTTGCGGACAGCATAGATCAAGATCAGACTGCACAGAACATGCAGTCCGATCTTGGATCTACACTGTCCGATAAAGAGATATCTTTCCTCCAGAAGTACCTTTCAAACAGCAATATTTGGGGTTTTTACCATTGGCTTGAAAGTTTCATTTCTTTTATTTAGCAGGATAAGGATTTAATCCAGGTTCAGCATGAAGGTTATATGGCAGTTTTTCTATAAACTCAAAAACATACTCAGCAGCTATTCCTTCGATTGAAAAACAAGAGTTTATGATAGGCCTATCTAGCTCACCTATGTTAAACCTTGGGGCACTGCATAAAATCAACAGAAATGTTCATCCCAGAAATACAACCCAAAATTTAATAATAGCAATTTCATGGTCGCTTCTCTCTACAGTGTGTCAGCAAAGCAAACAGTGTAGATCAAAGACCAGGCTTCTCATTTTGTGCAAAGGTAACTATAGTAGTGAGAGATGTCAATGGAATTAATTTATTGATTTATTTCACTTTTACCAAACAATCATATTTTAGACTCATCTTCTTTGAAAGCATTTGTACACTACAAATAACAGGTGGCTCAAATGGGTATGTATAGCAGCTGTCTGTATCAGACAGTAGTTGTGTAAAATAATAGTAAATGTATTCTATCTTTATGGGAATCCGTTAACTCTTTACCAAACAACAAACTTTTAGAATGGCCCAACCTGAAAACATTTGCAGAAAAATAAAAATAGCAGAAACAATGGGATTTGTCTGTGAAAGGTTAGAAAACACATTTTCAAAAGCTTTCTTTTCCAGGGTCGTTCAAACTCAGGAGTGTTTGGTAAAAGTTTAAGAAAGATTTACTGATTAGAAAATCGATCAATATATTCAGTTTCCAAGAATGAAGGCTTACAGGATGTTTAAGTCCATGGTCAACAGGTACAAAAAATGTAAACTTCTTAGGTACTGAAGAATTTTTCATTTCTGCTAACAAGGATTCATCAGCAAGCTGTCTGGTGCTCTGTAAGTGTAAAAGATATCTGCATGAACTTTTTCTAAAATTGATAGCATCTAGTTCTGGATAAGATATAATTATATACCAGTGAAATATCTGGCTCAAGAAATATGCATCAAATGTGTTAAAATTATCGCAAAAAAATCCGTACCTATGCAATGTCAATTATGGATCATGTATCAAGCATGCGGAATACAAATGTTGTGATGTGCAATTTGATTGGTCAAAATGTTACGCTATAATATTCATCCATCATTCATAATAGCCACTGAACCAGTATTTTTTTTTATTCTGTATACCGTCTTTGAATAAAAATGCTCAATTGTTGTATTATTTTGTTGTTGAAAGTTCTTGGTATATAGTAAAAGGTAGTTACTTCCTTGGTGATTGTATTTGCTTCTCACTGTATAAGAATATTTTGACATCTAATTCAATCGTCAGTCTCCCTATAAATTTTCTGACACTGCCTGAAGCAAAAACAAGCACTAGGAAAGTTACTAAAACATAATGTTCCTTTTATTCCTGTCAGAACAGTATAGTAATGACCAGTGACCCTTTCCTATCCCCCCTCCCCCCAAAAAAAGAAAGAAAAACAAAAATCTTAATTGTGAAAACTGCAGATGAAAGCATTATGACATTTTCACAAATGATCATGAAAACACTGTGCAATTTTGCAGAAATCAAATAACCTTTGTAGAAGTGACCAGAGGATTATTTGTACAAAGTTTGCATGTACCTTTAAACTATATCGGATCAGATTGTGTATAAGACCTATAATTACTGTCTGACAAGTAACTCTGTCCAAAAGCAGGGAGGAATTTGCAATGTCTTCATTTTTTTGGGCCTGAAAATGTCATCTTTGTTGATTTTGTACTATAAGAGTTAATTGTAAGCATTGCTTTAGACACTTCATTCATATTTCATCCTCATACATGGATAACCATTCACTCAAAGTTACACTTAACAAGAAATACCTTTATAAATAAGGAAACATCATCCAGTGTTAACAATGTAGACAACACATCAGCATTACAGTATGTTTTCCCATCTCCAACAAAAGGTGATTTGCAGCCACATTCAATTCCACTTGATACCTGCAAATACAAGGACACCCCAATTATAACAAGAGGCATTGGCCCTAAAGTGCTCACCTGAGTTAAGTGAACTAGGATTAATAAACTTGTGGACTGAAAATGTTGCCTCTAGAATGCAAACATGGTTTATCTAAAATTTGCACCAGTGACCTACTTTTTGACAAAATATTACCCATTTATATACACATATCCAAAATATCATCAAGACAAACACTCGGACTAATTTTCATGAGTATCGGGCTGAAAAAGTGGCTTCTAGAGGATACAAAGTTTTTTTTAAAGATTTGTCCTAGTGACTTACTTTTTAATCTAAAGTGAGCCATTTCCACACCCATCCACGTTATCATCAAGACCACTTTTCATGAACAGAAAATGTGGCCTCTAGAATGCATGCAACGTTATTCTAAGATTTGTCCCAGTGACCCACTTTTTAACCCAGTATCACCCATTTTCAAACTTGTTCGAGATATCATAAAGAAAAACATTCTGACCATTTTCTGACCATTAAAAGCGATGGGTAGAAAATGAGGCCTTTAGGTTGCACAAAAGGTTCATCTAAGATTTGTCCCAGTGACTTACTTTTTAGCCTGACATGACCTAATTCTATACATGTCTGAGATGTCATAAAAGAACAATCGTGATCAACATACATGAGTACTGGACTGAAACTTTGGCCTCAAGAGTGCACATGAGGATTAAAAAAAAAAACAGTGACTTACTTTTTGACCCAATATGGCCCATTTTTTAACTTTTCTGAGACATCAGTATGACATAGTTTACATTCTAACTACCTTTCATAAGTATTGGACAAAATAGTAGCCTCTTAAGTGCACACAAAATTTTTCTCAGAAATGTCATAGTGACCTACTTTTTGACCCCACATGACCCAATTTAGAACTTGTCTGAGATATCATCAAGACAAAAATTTTGACCAACTTTCTTGAGTAATAATCAGAAAATGTGGTTTCTAGAGCGCACACAAAGTTTTTCTAAGATCTGACTTTATCACGGACACGACCCAATTTCAAACTTGTCCAAGGTATTATCAGCACAAACATACTGACCATCTTTACTGTGTTTTGGTCTGAAAATGTGGCACACATGTGACAAGATTTTTCTAAGATCTGTCCAAGTTACCTACTTTTTGATCGGATGTCACCAAGTTTCCAAGGTGTCTGAGATATAGTCAAGATAAACGTTACCACCAATTTTAATGAACGCTGAACAGGGTTTTCCATGACGCACAAATCCTGCGTCAATGAAGTGATTTTAACTCAAATGACCCCCAAAATAAATAAAAGTGCGTCATCAGTGACACAACTTTCCAAACAATCTAGGAAATTGAATAAAGCATTATAAATCCAAGTCTGTTCTTGCTTCAATATCAGACGAACACCGTTCATTTCTGAACTACAGGGTTTATTTTAGATAAAAGTGGTTTTCCAGTAATTTATTCATAGAATTAGACTGATTTACACATTATTGCTGACGAAGAGACCCATTTATTTTGACCCCCTGAATTAAAACAAGAGGACCATGATGGTCCTATATCGCTCACCTGAGTACTAAGCAGTAAAGGTCTACAATGAAGATAAATACCAAATATTGAGGTTCAAGGCCAAATGATAATGAAACAAGAGCGGCAAATTGTTGCAAGATATGCCTATCCCATTGCCAGTTGTCGAGGAGGTATAATATAAGCAAAGGGCAGGTAATGCAACAAACACATTTACCAAGTCTCAAGTCAATTTGACTTGAGACTTCAAAGTTCCATTCCGGACAAGCAAGAAATACTGTAAAAATGAAGATCAAAGTGGAATAACTCAAAATCCGCGCTAGGTAGAGTTATTCTTCTTGTGCACAGTACTCGGTAATATTGCAACAAACATGCATACCAAGTTTGAAATTGTTCTGACTTGAGATGACGAAGTTATATTCCGGACAAGCACTAAATGCTGTAAAAATGACGATCAAAGGGAAATAACTCAAAGACAGCACGAGGTAGAGTTACAATCCTTGTGCACTGCACTTCCAAATATTGCAACAAATAAGCATACCATATTTCAAGTCATTCCTACTTAACATGACAAAGTTTTGCTCCAGACAAGCAAGAAATGCTATAAAAATGAAGGTCAAAGGGGGAATAACTCAAAATTAGTGCTAGGAAGAGTTATGGTTCTTGTGCACTGCACTCCGTAATTTTTCAACAATCATGCATACCAAATTTGAAGTTGTTCAGGCTACAGATGACAAAGTTATATTCCGGACAAGATGAAAATGATGTAAAAATGACAATCAAAAGGAAATAACTCATAGACAGTAAGAGGTAGAGTTATGGTTCTTTCAAACTGCACGCCGTATTATTGCAACAAACACAAATGCCAAGTTTCAAGTCAATCAGACTGGAAATGACAAAGTTATGCTCCGGACAAAGAACTATTCTATAGAACTTTCTAATTCAAGGGCAAATAACTCCAGTCGTTCCGGTCCGATTAGACCCATAATCAAACTCATCCGAGATCTTATGGTCATAAGTATTTTGACCAAGTTTGTAGCTGATTGGTTAAAAATTGTAGATGCTAGAGTGTAAACAAAGTCAAATATAGCAATTTTTCTTATTCAAGGGCAAATAACTCCAGTTGTTCTGGTCCGATTAGATCCATTATTGAACTCATCCAAGATCTTATGGTCATATATATTTTGACCAAGTTTGGTGCTGATTGGTTAAAAATTGTAGATGCTAGAGTGTAAACAAAGTCAAATATAGCAATTTTTCTAATTCAAGGGCAAATAACTCCAGTTGTTCTAGTCTGATTAGACCCATAATCAAACTCATTCGAGATCTTATGGTCATATATATTTTGACCAAGTTTGGTGCTGATTGGTGACAAAGTGTAGATGCTAAAGTGTAAACAAAGTTAAATATAGCAATTTTTCTAATTCAAGGGCAAATAACTCCAGTCTTTCTGGTCCGATTAGACCCATTATCGAACTCATGTGAGATCTTATGGTCATATATATTTTGACCAAGTTGTGTGCTGATTGGTTGATATTTGTAGATGCTAGAGTGTAAACAATGTCAAATATAGCAATTTTTCTAATTCAAGGGCAAATAACTCCAGTTGTTCTAGTCTGATTAGACCCATAATCAAACTCATTCGAGATCTTATGGTCATATATATTTTGACTAAGTTTGGTGCTGACTGGTTAATATTTGTAGATGCTAGAGTGTAAACAAAAAAATTTGAACGGATGGACGAACAGACGGCGGCGGACGGTGAGTGATCACAATAGCTCATCCTGAGCACTTCGTGCTTAGGTGAGCTAAAAATGACCCTGAACTAATGAGGCAAGGGGTCACAATGACCCCCAGTTTTTAAAGCTGAGGGAAAACCCTGGCTGAACCAAAGGTGTGGCCTCTAGAGGGCATAAAAGGTAATTGCTGACATCCTGATGAGAGACTCTGGGCACAGCACAATCACATAAGCTCACCATGAGCACTTTGGGCTCAGGTGAGCTCAAAAGACATCAGCTAAAAACAAGCACTTAACTAACATGACTCAGTATAGATAAAAATATATCAACTCATAAAAAAGTTTTTTCATTATCAGAATCCTTTTTTCACTAATAAGAATCATGACATGTGAAACATACCTGAAATAAGCATGTAGCTCTTTCATGACAGCCTCCATTAAGTAAATCACAGGGGCCAGTACAGTTATAACCGTCCCCTTTGAAACCTTCAATACACTGACAGGAGACTTTGTCATCTGCTTCTCTCGTACAAATAGCATCACTGTCACAACCTCCATTCATGTAGGCACAACTCCTCATGTCTGGAGAAGAATTTTTGAGAAAATATAAGAGGGACATAATGAGTGATCTTCAAACTCTATAACCCTTCAACTCTTTACCAAACTTAATGACAAAGCTTTAAGACTTGTTGAAAAGAAATTATTTGTAAACAAAAAATTAAATGTTGCTGAAATGACAGTTATTGTCTTTGAAAAGGTAGAAAACACTGATGGAAAAGGAAAAAATGCTGGTTACCAGTGCTGTCTCCATTTGGCACAATGTTTTCAAAACCGTTATTTCCTGGAGTTGTTAACTGAACTAGGAAGTATGTGGTATAGAGCTGAATTAGATGACTCCATGGGAGTCATCAAAATTTTAGGTTAACAATTTTGACCAAACTGACAGAGGTCCATTAGATGATACAATTTACATACAAGTAGTAGCAAAGCTCTGTGCCCTCTAATTCGAGACAGGGAAAACAGTCATAACTTTTTTAAAAAAACTCTGCTGGGAATGTGACAGTTGGCATATAGAGCTATAAAGTAAAACTGAAAATGTATATATAAACATGAATGTTATAGACCTTATACAGGGTGATTAACCCTTTAATACACAATCCCAAGTTTTAACAACCCTGAGAAAGAGGCCTTTTGAAAACATTGCAGGAAAAGGAGAAAATGCTGGTAACCAGCATTTTCTTCTTTTCCCACAATGTTTTCTATTCTATCCAAAACTAATGTCATCATTTTGAGCCATGTTTACTTTCTCCCCTAAAATTGCTTTAAATACAGATGAGCCTAAACTTTTGTCGTCTGGCAATAAGTTGATAACATATGCTACAATTTTGAAATAGAGCCATGTTGCTTTACATATATACAGCCATAATTGTTTCATGTATTTGTTATCTAGGGTCTTTATAGTTTTTTTTTTGCATATAACATAATATATTTTTATATATATAATTGTGCTTGTCTGTAAACCAAAAACACTTTTTGCAACATCTGTTGAATGTGACATCCATATTGCGATATGAAGATGTCAAGTCTCCTATTGAGGTTGGCAATGATGGAGGCACACAGTTGTGATGTGATTTGTCATATTTCACAATAAACTGCTGTCTTCAGTTCTTGCGGGATAGCTAGTTTGGGTGTGCACATCTCTTTCAAATAACCCCAGAAAAAAAGTCAAAGGGAGATAAATCTTGGGAATGAGGGGGCAAAAACATAAACAAAACATGGAACAAAACATTCCTTAACTTCTACTATGTCCCAGTTTAGTAAAAGCAAATTACAACTAGTCTTGACCAGTAGACTTAAGAAGTTTTTTCTTTTACTATTTTATGTAATAGTAGCCCAACTTATACATGCTGCATTAATAATTGTTCACAGGTTATAAGTTCAAATCCTGTCTTGCCCAAAACACTTTTAATGGGCTGATGAAAGCCACTCTAACAGTATTCATTCATCTTGAACCCCTTAACACCGTGGCTTGGAAAAAACTGTTATGCATGGTGCTTGCAAAATAAACCAGGAACGCATATAGGCAGATGCACTACCCCTACGACCTCACTAAAATACTTTTGGCATACAGCATCAAACCCCAAACAAACAATTCCTGAAGTAAACTTATCCTTAAATTCATCACCTATCAAAAATTAATTTCTGCACATAACTTATTTCACCCTTGTATAAGACCAGCAGGTTTTTTAAAAACTTTGAGTCACTTTTAAAAAAAAAAAATTGTATCATTTATGCCAAGTTCAATTTAATGTCTGCAAAATTTATAGTTTTAATATAACAGATTCTAAGCTTTCACTTCATCCTTTACACAACAATCCCTGGTTTTATCCTCTCTAACGAAGACCGTTTCTGTAAACATAGTGACAAAAGGGAAAAATGCTGGTTACCTGCATTTTCTCCTATTTCAACAACGTTTTTTACCCTTTTTAAACCTTTACCACACCATCCCAAGTTTTCACAACCATTACAGAAAAAGCCTTTGAAAACATTGAGGGAAAAGAAGAAAATGCTAGTAACCAGCACTTTATCCTTTTCCCACAATGTTTTCTACTCTTTCACAGAAATCTTCTTCATTTGAGCCAAATTTAATTTTGTCTTCTGCAAAATCTTGAAATTTGAAGGAGCCAAAAAATTGTGCCATGTGGTAAAAGGTTAATTAACCTTTTACCGCACAATGCCAACTTTTAACGCCCCTGGAAAAGAAGGCTTTTGAAAACATTGTGGGAAAAGGAGAAAATGCTGGTAACCAGCATTTTCTCCTTTTCCCACAATGTTTTCTACCATGTCAAAGAAACATTGCACCATTTCAGCCACCTTGAAATTGTCGTCTGCAAATGCTTTCAATTTAGACATGGCTAAAATTCTGTCAATCGGTAAAGAGTTAAGACAAGTCTCATCATTTGAGCCCACGTTACTTTGTTGTTTTGAAATGCTTTCAATTTGGATGTGCTTATACTTATGTCATTTGGTAAAGGATTAACTTTATACCTGTTTCGCAATTCTCTCCGGTCCAATCCTGCATACAGGTATCACAGATGTACCCAGTAAATCCAGCATCACAGACACACTGTCCATTACCCTTTATCCCATCTTGACACTGACCATGTCCACTACAGGGTGTTTCTGGCCCTCCTGGACATTCTGTATGTCAATCAAAAACAACTCTGACTGGTCAAACCTTTCATATAAATTAGTTTTCCAAGTATAGAAAGAAAAGGAGAAAAGAGTATCATGGCAGTACAATATATGAGCCATGCTCTGTGAAAAGCCAGCTTAGTGCATCTGCAAAAAGGATTGATCCATACCAGCCTGCAAAATCTGCACTGGCTGACATGAATCAAAACTATTTGCTATTGGTCAATTTTCTGAAAGTCAAAGGACCATTCTATTCATGATTTATTAGGACCTGGTAGTTAAATAAAATGATTTTATGGATCTATAATCATGTGATGACTTGCTTGGTATAGTTTTCATGACAGTGATGCATTAAGCCCCCTTTGCCAGAGAATGGCTCATATCAAAATTCATGACCTTTTTATTAAAAATGATTCTTTTAAGCTTATAGTTTCCTTTCTGAATTAGCACAAAGGTACCACAAAAATACCCACCAGCAGCTACCTTGTCACTGTGTCAAGAAAAAAATCAAAATGCCATTACTCTAAAGTCAAACATCCCTTTCCTTTCACCCTCAAACTCAAATGTAAAATTAAAATGAATAGCAACATTTTATAAAGATAGTTTCAAATTTGTCTACTAAAAAATTGGTACAGAAGGCGGAGAGTCAACCCTTTACAACACAATCCCCAGTTTAACGACCCTGAGGAAGAAGGCTTTTGAAAAAATTGTTGGAAAAGGAAAAAGTACTGGTAACCAGCATTTTCTCCTTTTCCCACAATCTTTTCTACCCTATCAAACGACAAGTTTCATCATTTGAGTCACATTTAAATTGTCATCTGCAAATGCTGTCAATTTTGACAAGTCTAAAGTTACGTCGTTTGGTAAAGAGTGAAAAGGTTGAAATGAAATAAAAATTTTTACCAGCACAAGTTTGTCCGTAGTAGCCTGCACAACAACCATTTCTCTGTTTAACATAAGGCAAAAAAACAGAAATCTCAGTAACTGATAAAAATTTACTTAGTTCATAGAGCATTCTTCAACCTTTCACCAAACAATCCCGTGTTTTAATGATCCTAGAGAAAAAGCCTTTTTAAATCCACATGGAACTAGAACTGTCACAAAAGTGCCGCATACCCCCACACAGCGCCTTGTCACAGAACAGGTGTCATTTTATAATTTATGCTCCAGACAAAAATCGAAATTTAAAATTTACAAAGGGCAATAACTCTAAAACTAGTAAGAACTGAGTTATGGTTCTTGTACATTGCAATTCTTGTTAATGTGGTCTATCTGTATATGAAGTTTGAAGTCACTAGGTTTAATATTTTGGAAGTTATGCCCCGAACAAAAATTTGAAGTTAAAATTTACAAAGGGCAATAACCCAAAAAATAGTTGGAATAGAGTTATAGTTTTTGTACACTGCACTTATCCTTTATGTGATCTATCTGTGTGTGAAGTTTGAAGTAACTAGCTTCTATACTTTCGAAGTTGTGCCCTGGACAAAAATCCAAAGTAAAAATTTACAAAGGGCAATAACTCTGAAACTAGTGGGAATAGAGTTATGGTTCTTGCACAGTGCACTTTGCTTTAATGTGATCTAATTGTAAATGAAGTTTGAAGTTACTAGCTTTTGTACTTTGCAAGTTATGCCCCAGATAAAAATCCAAAGTTAAAATTTTCAAAGGGCAATAACTCTAAATATAGTGGGAATAGAGTTATGGTTTTTGTACATTGCACTTCTCGTTAATGTGGTCTATCTGAATATGAAGTTTGAAGTTACTAGCTTTTATACTTGGGTAGTTATACTCCGGACAAAAATCCAAAATTAAAATTTACAAAGGGGAGTAACTCTGAAAATAGTGGGAATAGAGTTATGGTTCTTGCACAGTGCACTTTGCTTTATGGTGTTCTAAGTGTATACGAAGTTTGAAGATACTAGCTTTTGTACTTTGGAAGTTATGCCCCAGATAAAAATCCAAAGTTAAAATTTTCAAAGGGCAATAACTCTAAATATAGTAGGAATTAAGTTATGGTTCTTAAACACTGCACTTCTTGTTAATGTGGTTTATCTGTATATAAAGTTTTAAGTTACCAGCTTCTATACTTGGGGAAGTTATACCTCAGACAAAAAGCCAAAGTTAAAATTTACAAAGGGCAATAACTCTAAATATAGTGAGAATTGAGTTATGGTTCTTGTTCACTGCACTTCTCCTTAATGTGGCCTATCTGTATATAAAATTTGAAGTTACTAGCTTTTATACTTTGAAAGTTATGCCCCGGACAAAAATTTAAAGTTAAAATTTACAAAGGGCCATAACCCCAAGAATATTTGGAATAGAGTTATGGTTCTTGTAAACTGCACCTCTCCTTTATGTGATTTATCTGTGTGTGAAGTTTGAAATTACTAGCTTCTTTACTTTCGCAGTTATGCCGCGGACAAAAATCCAAAGTTAAAATTTACAAAGGGCAATAACTCTAAATAGAGTGGGAATAGAGTTATGGTTTTTGTACACTGCACTTCTCGTTAATGTGGCCTATCTGTGTATGAAGTTTGAAGTTACTAGCTTTTTTACTTTGGAAGTTATGCCCCGGACAAAAATTTAAAGTTAAAATTTACAAAGGGCAATAACCCAAAAAATACTTGGAATAAAGTTATGGTTCTTGTACACTGCACTTCTCCTTTATGTGATCTATCCGTGTGTGAAGTTTGAAGTTACTAGCTTCTATACTTTCGAAGTTATGCCCCAGACAAAAATCCAAAGTTAAAATTTACAAAGTAAAAATAGTGGGAATAGAGTTATGGTTCTTGCACACTACACTTCTCCTTAATATGACCTATCTTTATATGAAGTTTGAAGTCACTAGCTTCTATACTTTGGAAGTTATGCCCCGGACAAGCTTTTCGTTACACACGGACGGACAGACGGACGGACTTATGGATGGATGAAGACAGACAGATGGACAAGGTGACTCCAGTATACCCCCCCAAAACTTCGTTTGTGGGGGTATAAAAAGGAGAAAATGATGTCAGCCAGCATTTCTCCTGTTCTTACCATGTTTTCTCCCCTTCCATTGACAAATTCCATCAATTCAGCAATATGTAAATTTTGTTGTCTGCAGATGTTTTCAATTTCAAAGAGTCTAAAACTGTAGTTTGGCAAAGTTAATTGCAAAAACCTCAGAGTACCCAGCACAACATTAGTTTCATTAGTTGTGTAAATTAAAATTAGGCTGAATGGCTAAACAGACCGATCTTTGATCTACAATGTATAATACCATATCATGCAGTGCAGTCATACCAGTCTTGAATGAAATGGGCCAGTTTGATCATAAAGGGAATAATATTCGAGCATTGGTGCCAACATAACTATGCAATTCTGTGTTTGTTCATTTAGTCATATATACTTATATAATATGATTAAAACTCGCATACCTTGTGATTACTTTCATCCTATCACCATCTACAATTTCAAACCGATAACAGGGTGCCGTATATTTTTTTTGTTATCCGTGAGTTGGTCACATGACCGCTAAGCGTGCACCTGCTAACTAGGACTACTTTCAACCAAGCATCTTACTGCCGTAATGAATGAATCAATCGCTAGCTTTTGCTTGTTTAATTATTAGTCTGTTCTGTTAAAATACATTGTCTTCTTCGCCACAATATTTTTCTGCAGATATACGTCATGTTTAATAATTATGATGTAGCCAACATCATTCACGACATCATTATTGCAGCTGCATATCCTGAGGGTTTTGTAAACACAGTTCTTCATTTTTTGAAGTTTCTCATAGATCTAGTGAGAAAGATGTCAATATGTGCCTTATTTTGAGCGAAATGTGCAATTTAGTCGGATTTTGGATTATAATTGGATAAAGGATAAATAAAATAGACGGTTGGTGTCTTGGATAGGGAAAGTCAATCAGGCTCTGCTCCGGAAATTTGTTAAAGGTACTGTCTTTATCAATGTTTTTTTTTCCGTTTGTTTGTTTTGTTTTGTTCCGTTACAGTGAGTAACAGGATAAATAGAATAGATGGTTGGTGTCTTGGATGGGTTTAGTTTATCTGGCTCAGCTCTGAAATTTATTAGGTATGCCTTTAGCTCACCAGATAAATTCCTCCGCCTTGCCCGATAAACTTAACCCATCCAAGACACCAACCATCTATTCTCTATTTATTCACTTTGGACTAATTAACAAGTGGGGAACAAGCTTAACATGTTTGCCCTTCCTTCCAGTCCTGACCCTGGCCTGTCCGTATTCACCAATCATTCTTAAGAACACTCTTCGTCTCCAGAATTTTATAAATTGAAAGTAACACAACTTCTGATTGGCTAAACCATTTGGTTTAGCCAATAGAATTAATGGTTTAGCCAACAGAACTTGTATTTCTTTCAAATTTAGAAAATCTTCAAGAAATAGACTAAGAATGTTCTTCAGAATGGTTGGTGAAAATGGACCATTATTCTGTCAAATGTTCTAGCCAAAAAAGTACAAACTGCAATTTGTGCATGTGGGTCTTCTTTACAATACAACCATGTCTTAAAAACATGTTTTTCATTCCACAATGTCTTCATACATTAGAATTAGAAAATGTCCAGCATTAGCTTTTTTTCCAACAATGTCTTCTACCGTTGCAAAGGCAATGATGAATCCAATCATTTGAGCCAGATGCTGTTAGTTGTCTGTAAACACTTTCAATTTGACCGGTCTTAACCCTCATCCTGATAAATTACTAACATGAAATTTTCAAGCTGATAGTTAAACCTCAAATTTTGCTATTTCAAAGGTATCTTTGGGAGAAAGATAACTTCTTATTAAACGATGTAGATCCAAGATCAGACTACATGTTCTGTGCAGTCTGATCTTGATCTACACTGTCCGCAAAAGGTCAGCGAGTCACACTTAGCAGCCTAGGGGTTAAATTATGTCACCTGGTAAAGGGTTAAGTCACTGTATACTTAACTGTTTTATTTCTGTAGCAAAGCCCTTGGCATCCATCTAGCTCAAGAATGTTCACCTTAACTCCTTGACCCAAAACTTGATATTTACATGGCATGACATTTCCACCATCTTGGAGGAGAGGCTCGTAACTTGAGAAGCATGTGTAACTTGGACCACATGCTTTACACGGTCCCTGAAACAAACAGAAACAAGAGGGCCATGTTGGCCCCGTATCACTCCACTGGCTAGTAAGTAAAAACCCTACAAGCCAAACACTACAATACTTGGTCAACTGGTCTCAAACTAGTAAACATACAAAAATTTCTCTATAAAATCCCATGAGAAAGTTATGACCCCAGGGCAAAGCCATTTTTGACCACAGAGCTATAATTACTTGAATCCTGGTAGCGGTCCAAAAGGTAAAGCCCCATACCAAATATTACAGGTCTAGAATGTGTGGTTATAAACAAGATTTTCAAAGTTTCCTCAATAAGAGGCCCTGTAAAACACGAGACCCCTGCAACAGGGCTAAATTTGGTAGCCCTAGTTCTTATGGTTAGTAACAAGAAGATTTTTCAAAAGTTTTCACTATATAAGCCCATGTAAAACTTGAGACCACTGGGGTGGGGGCAAACTTGACCCCAGGGCTATAATTTGGGCGATCTTGGTAGAGGCCGACTAGATAAAGCTGCATGCAAAATTTAGTAGCCCTAGGCCTTATGGCTAGGTAAGAGAAGATTTTTAAAGTTTTCCCTATATAAACCCATGTAAAACTTGTAACCCTGGGGTGGGATCAAATTTGACCCTAAGGCTATAATCTGGGCATTTTTGATAAAGCTACATTCAAAATTTGGTGGCCCTAGGCCTTATGGGTAAGTACAGGGAGATTTCTAAAGTTTTCTCTATATAAGCCCATGTAAAACTTGTGGACTCCCCCCCCCCCCCCCCCAAGTCAAATTTGACCCCAGGGCTATCATTTGGGACTCTTGGTAGAGGCCCACTAGATAAAGCTACATGCCAAATTTGGTAGCCCTAGGCCTTTGGGCTAGGTACAGAAAGATTTTTAAAGTTTTCTCTACATAAGCCCATGTAAACGTTTTCTCTTTGACTTTTGAGACGAGACCTCTCGCAAAGTCAGATTTTTAGCCTTTTTTAGCCATTTTAACCACTCTTTAAAAGTGGGTTCAGTCAAAATTATTGGATGCTAATCTCATATTTGTTTTTCCAAACCTTTCCATTCCAATTCGAAACCATTTGTGGGCACTGACCTATGAATTTACTCACTTTATAAATCGAAGAAAATTTTTTATCCCCAGTTTAACATCCTTTAAATTAACTTTCCTAGGATTTCTTCTAACAGTTTTTAATCTTGTAAACTTAGGATTTCCTCTTTTTTCTGGTTTAGGTGGTTCCTCTGGTAACAACCCCTTTTCTTTTAGCAGCTCAGCTAACTGCTTTTTACTCCAGTAAGAGTAGAATTTATATTATTTTCTTTAAGAATTTCTTTTAAATCTGAAGTCTTGATCATTTTATAATAAGGAAAAAAGTCTTAATACACCACACTCATTTTATTTCCATCAGACTGGAAGTTTAGTTTCTTGTCGCAAATAGACAATGGCAAATGCCTCTGTGTCCGCATGTACGTTTGCGTTAAACTGCGCCTTGACTTGGATATCAGTAAAGGAAAACTTTAACCGCTCACTCTGCTTGGAAACGTCAAACAAAAACAAAGGATATAGGCTCTTGTACTCCAATGGGGTAAAGTTAGGGTTTGATACCAGCTCGTCCATGTTATAAAATTTAGATCTAAATGACGGGGCATCGCCATATGCCCTACTAAATTGCTGCTTAGTAAATGAGAGGCTGTAGTCAACCGCTGGGTACCTAGTGGAGTTTAACATGACGTAGATATTGGTAATGTTCACATGGTCGAATATCGATGGGTTTTGCTCTTGGTCACCGTCTTTGTCAGTCTGAAAATCAACAATAATAAAACGAGGCTTTTTGGGAGACGATTTAATGGAGAGCCTCCAGGTAAAATTAGTTGACTGAGGGACTGAGATAGAGTCACACTGTCTCATCCTATATCCAACCAACAGTTTTTCTTTTTTCTCAATCGTTCTATAAAGTTCTAATTTCTCTTTATCTGCGGGTAGAACATGCGATATAAACCACGACACCTTATTCAACGTAATTTTACCGGCATCAATCCCTCCGGCTCTAAAGATCGCGTCATTGTCAGCCTTTCTCACCAGGGTAAGAATTTGCTTCAGACTGTACAAGATTTTATCATAATCCTCGCAAAAGCCAAACATATGCTTTAATGGGACTCTGAAGCTAAATGTTCCCTTTGGGTCAGGATTATTAATGACGTATAATTTTCTTACATTCCAACCTACGTTTTGGTTGTTTGCAGCGGTCGTTGTGTCCTTATACCAGTTGGTTTAAACCCTGCGATTTGGAAAAGTCGTCCGAATATTTTAACAGCCCGAGCATCGTAGTTGCCTGGCCCGGATAAAACATGGATTCAATCTCCTGACCGGAAAGTTGGGACTTGATTTTGCTAAAAAGATGCATGAGAGCATTGTTTGTTAGAGAAATGTTGTCTGCGTTCGCGTAAGCTGTTCCATTGGCCTTTGTCAAACGACCTTCTATTATTAAATAGCTCTCACTAGGATGCGTAAAAAGATCTTGGGTCTCCATGTTGATCCTGATCTCTCCAGGGTTGTTGAGATTTGTACCGTGATCGGCTCATACTCGTGGTATTCGTACTCTTTGATACTCTCATCTTTTAAAATAGGGTCAGTGATTTTTAGAATGTCCATTTTTATTACGCCAAGATTTTTTTATCTCAGATTTAAAAGCCTTTTAGCTTTTAAATCTCTAACCAAAGCTGGGGAAACGACTTTCAGTTTAATGTTTTTCAGACGACCTTTTAGGGTTTGTTGGCTCTTTTTAGGGTAAATCCTGTTTCCATACACAAGTTTTATTAGGGGAATACCCTGATCGCTTGAATACTTATTTACCTCTTTCTCAATCTCTTTCATCCTGTCTACTTTTTCAGAAGATAACTTTACAACAGCTTTCTGGTATCCATACTCTGTGTCTTTAATTTCAAGGACCTCTCAATTCTCCAGTTTAAAAGACTCGTTATTTATGGTTATGGAGAATGTGTTGGACTTTTTATAATCGATACGACCGAAGTTCAACATGCTTTTTATTATGGAAATAAAATTTCTTAAGCCATTTTTATCAAATTTTTTTCTCATACCATTTTAAGACCGGACCCGCTATTTAACTTCCGAACTAGGTCTTGGATAGCGATTGGGCTTCCGTCTATCAAGGAGTTGATGTTTTGTGTCTCTGGTGTACTAGTATGTCTTTGAAAAATCTTTAGCAACTTTGGCGTCAAAGCTTTCTCAACTAACCTCTTTCCTGTGTCTACAGCTGCACTCTTTCCAGCCTCTAAAGCTTTTTTTGCTCCTTCCTTAGCAACGCTCTTTCCCACATCGAAGGCTGAAAATGCAATTTGCTTAGCTGCGCTACTGGTAAAAAGCCTCGTAAAAAAGTTCGCGATGCTGTCAAAGATCCCAGCTTCTCGGTATAAATACTTTCTCTTAAATCCATGATTTCTAGGAACAATCATCCTTTTTAAATTTTAGACATTAATTTGTTATAAGCATTTGCATCCAAAACACATTATCTTTTTAATTCATCGCACACGCTGACAAGCTCACTTCTTACACCTGTGTTGCCCACTGCCTTACTCACTATCAACAGGTCGAGTTTTTCAATTAATGTGTTAGGATCACACAGGATAACAACCCCACTTCCATCATAGTAATATCTATTATCCCAAATGGTTTTAAGTATCCCTTTCCATTTCTGTACTTTACTACTTTTCGGATATTTACTGCTCGGATCATTATCACGATGGAGGGTGCTGGTTTTCAACATTAACTTCGCATAATTGGCGTAATCCTCATTAGTACAGACGTTATCAACCGGATTCTTAGCTACAATAAGTTCCCATAGACCAGGCGTCCCTTGGTATTCTTCACCGTCAACCACAATATTGTCATCTAAGATGACAATGGGCTTGTTACTGATACAGAAGTTACAACCTTTGTCATGTAGCCTGTACATTGTATCAGCCTCAGACTTAGTAGTGAACTTTCTTAGGTACTCCTGTGCGATCAGCCCGATAAACTGCGTGTTTTCTTTTTCTTGTTGCTCAAAAGCCTTGATAGACGGAAAGGCTGGAAACGTAATAGTTTTTGACATGCCTTCTTTAATGGGCTTAAGCTCCGCTACTACCTCCTTTGTTGTAGTCTTTTGCGTGTCCGTAATAGGCTTAAAAAACTTGGAAAGATCGGTTTGTAATTCTCACTCACCAGTTCACTCCGCTCGTAGACTATCCTGGATATTCTTTTTTGTCTCTCTTTCTCGGATCAGTGATTTTTAAAAAAGACATTCTTTTTTAAAAAGCTACTTTTTTTTATCGCAGTTTTTATCACGATCCTATTTTTAACCTTATTTTCATCTCAAATTTTATTTTAGGTCTTACCATTCTTCTCAACCAGCCTCCAAAAGGACTCACGAGCTTCCTGCCTCCCTTGCTCAATAAGCGTTTGTCTAAGATCTTCACTAAGATTTTTACTTGACGATCGTCTAGCTTCTTCTTTCATAGCTGTGTATTTTTCCAGTTCACCCAAGATAAGCTGAAACTCTTCATCACTTACCCTGTTATCAGCAACAGCTTTAAAGATGTGAGAAGCGATCGTGTTTAGCTTCGCTTCAGCGATCGTCTTTATGTTCTCATCCTTCTCCGCTTTCGTGGCGCACTTTTTCGTTACGTACTTACCGGCAATACTTAGACTGCCAGTAGCAAGCGTCCCACCTTCCATCACAATTACGACAGGAACAGCCACTACCGTAGACAAAAGACTAACACTACCAATGCCAAGACCCATTGTAGCGCTGATGAGTGCAACATCAACACCGTCTACTATCTTTACAGCTCTGTGGTACTTTTTGCTTAGAGTCTGTCGCTTTTGTTTTTCTTCCTCAAGAAACCTTTGGATATCACTGATTTTTTGTAAACGATACCCCTGCCCTTCATCAGTGGGAGGTGCAGACGGTAACGTTGGGTAAATGTTCTCTTTAACTTCCATCTTTTTTTATTAGCAAGATTTTTTTTTTTAAATTAGGTAATAAACAAAGCACAAAAGCTCGTTTTCCCCAATTTCTACAATCTCACTCGAATTATTTGTAATGGTTATTAGGATATCCTCAACGTTTTCGAGACTAACCTCATTTTGTAAACTACATCTCTTTATTTTACAGAGCATGTGTTAGTGTGGTTAAAACAATTCCTTTAGTCATCATAAAACCAAACCCTAATCGTATTTGTTTAACTTCTTTAGGACTGATGTTAATTTTTTCTTGGCTAAAAATTTCCCAAGTTACCAAACTCACTTTCCGAGGTGGATGCTTTACACCTTGCGATGGTTGCCAATAAATCGTCTTTGGTTGAGTAAGTTTATTAAATTTGTAAAAGGGATATGTTTTTATAATAATACATTTTATTTATAAAAGTGCTTCAAGAATCGGTATGTTAGCAAATGGACTACTCGGTCCTAAAAGAAGTCCACTTCCATCGTAGAACTGTCCACCCTCTTTTAAATAAAGACCATCACCAACAGACTCTAATCCTTTGCCGGATGCAGGTCCCAGATAGACTCCTCTACCATCCGGTTTTACTTGGCAAACACATCCTCCTTTTTAAAGATACAAGCCAGATCATAGGGCCTTTTGTACCCCTGAGGAGGCTAAACCGGAAAGAGAGCCGACACCCAAGGCGGGAAGAACTGTCTTTGTGATTAAAGGCAACGCTCGCGCTGCCAGCCAGGCCAACATTCCGAGAAAACCCCCTTCAATCTTCATGTTATGCTTGAGCTGTGCCTTGCTCATTCTGATTGTTATTCCTGTACCATCTTCGCAGGCTTTGGCTATTTTCTTTGCTTGTGAATTGGTAAGCACTATAATATCATTGCCTTTTAAATCCTCATGGCCTAAACGAATACTTACTGGACATCCAGCTTTGACAGCAGGTTGAAGCTTTTTCTTTTGTCCTTCCGAAATATTAACTTTAACAGTTGTGTAACTAGTCATTTTATATGTTGCGAATATTTTTTTATCGCGCTTCCCTAATATGGAATCTAATCGTTAAATTCTCACCTCTAAGATTTAGTAGAACTCCATTTTGGTCTGTAACTGCCACCTCAAGGTTGTGTATTTCATCCATCATCACTGGTAAGTATACCAGATTAACTGGCGACTCGATTATCTTGTATCCGGGTGAAACATTTGGAAAAAAAGAGTAGATTGTGTTTTGCGACATGCCATTAACGTAGCTTCCCGAGATAATAT
Source organism: Hippopus hippopus (assembly GCA_946811185.2). NCBI lineage: Eukaryota > Metazoa > Mollusca > Bivalvia > Cardiida > Cardiidae > Hippopus > Hippopus hippopus. Next base: position 40,581,539 of record OX328102.1, on the reverse strand, counting down.
CGATGTTGACAAGCAGCCTGTTTATACTGAGGATGTTAACTACATTTTCAGACTCATGAAATCCCGAGGAATATTTCTTACTCGTAAATCCTAAAACCTTAGAAATGGAGTTGGGTTGACTAAAATCTACTTGATAGTCATTTTCAAGGATGAGGATAGACTTTAGGGTATTCATGTTTGCAGAAATATTAATATAACAAGTCTTCATTGACTTCATCGTAGTGTCCGTTTTGCCTCATCCCCTGATGAATGGTCTCATTGATGTCCACAAGGTCATAACTCCCTTCTGGTATATAGGTTTTAAACCACGAAGTGTCATCATCCGGAGAATAAGTAAACAGGTTGTTTGTTGCATCGATGTTTGGAAAAGAGTAGTAGGTTTCAAGGTTAACTAAAGCTATTTCGTACTTTTATTCTTTTCAGCTGAATTGGTGGATTAAACCTAGTTTTAAAGTGCATCTTGTTATTGCTCACCATAACTGGAATGAGCTGTTAGGCTCTGTATTCTTGGCAATCTTTTCTACAAACGCCTCCATTTTTTATAGTCGTGATAGTTTTTTTAAACCGACTTGGGCATGTAAAAGTTGTCAAAGCCGTTTCTGTACTTTCCATTATGCCTATTACTGGTTAAATCGATGATAACAAAACCGTAAGGCTTCTCCCACGACTTATGACAAAATCTTCTAAACTCGTCCTTGGACATATCTTCACTTACGTGGTCATTATAAATATGGTTAATGTTTTTGAGGTCTTGCGGAAAAAGCCAGATAAAGTTTGCTTTCTCTCTTATCGTTTGTCACGGTAGCTTAAAGTAGTTTTGAGAGAGGTAAAAGCAATCGACATTACTATGCCTTCCGCGGATGTAGTAGGACTCACACTTATTCTGCTTTTCTAGGAGTAGGTTGTCCAAGATCATCAGATTCTTGTTTTCTGAGCTTAGCTCGCGCAGATCGGGTACATCTCCGGCAGTTTTGTAAAAAGTGCACTCTATGTCTGACTTATCCCTAATCGTTTTTCGCATTACTTTGACAGTTACAGTATACAGCCTCCGACTGAAATCTGAGAGTACCTGACAAGCCCAATATTCTACAACTCGGAACAAAAAACGGGTCAGGTGTTTTGTGGTCATTTATGTTTGTATGTGCTTGACTCATTCTCAGTTTACTTGACCATTCAATATCGCCATACTTTTAATGAAAAATAAAAAAGATATATGACCTCCACAGGATTATGGTAAGCAAAATTAACAACTATAACATGCAAAGACAAAATTCAGATGTATCTTGCCCTTCCTGATGCCGTCCAATCAACACCCATGCACATTATGTGTAGCTTGGTCACTGAAATTGTCATGTCGCCAAGAAATAATCATTACTGATGTAGACTAATGCCACCAGTTAGAACAAGTATTTTGTGGTAAACAACCTTTTTACTCAAAGTTTTGATGGAAGCCTTGCTTCATTTAACAAAAATCTAACATAATATGAGGAATGCTAAAATGAGAACGAGACTCAGTTGTGACACCAATTCTCTGTAATCAATGGGACAATCTCAATAAGTCCCCCAGCATCGGTAGAAGAATCCAATTTTGTTCCATCTAATATAACAGATAGCTCCCTTAAAGACTTGTACTTAACACCATTACCACTTTTTAAACACACTGCATCTGGTAAGATGGGAAAAAGATGAAGAATTCACTGAAGTGGAAGCGTAATAATTATGTAGTAATCAACGAGTCTTGTCAACTAACTCTGTCTTGCATCCAGTCTTGCATCTAACTCTGATATGTAAATGAATGCATATTCGAGACCAGAATTGACGTGCGGGATATGTGCAAAGTGATTCTGTTGGCCAGTACACTCGACCTTTTCAAAATATAGCAAAAAAGCTGGTTCACACTTGTAAAAAGTAATCAACGAGTCGTAATCAACGAGCCCTTGACATCAATCATGTCAAAATCATGATAGCAAAATCATGTAATTCAACATTATTTACCTTCAATTTCAGTTGTTAAAATCCCTTTGATTTCAGTGAATGTTGTGTCTGGTTATGACGTAATTATCCTGATTCTGAGGTTACGTGTCGGAAACTATGTCTTTCTAAAAGGGTCTTGTTGACTGCATATTGCATATTATTCTGTTGTAATTTATATTTTAGCCATGCTCTGTGAAAAAGGGTTTGATGCATTTGCAAAAAGTATCGACCCATGTCAGTCTGCGCAATTGGCACAGGCTGACCAGTGTGGAAACAATTTGCTTTTTGCAAACTTTCTACAGAGTCAAGTATCACTCTACCTCATGATTTGACAAAATGGATGTTATGGATCCATCACAATATCATGACTTAATTGATTTAACACATCACGTAGATGGATGAAACCCCCTGGCTCATTTAAATTGATACCAAGTATGTATTTATTCAATTTTTGTTCTTTAGTTCTTAGAAATGATGATCACAAATCAGACCTTTGTCGATGTTTGCAGGGGCAGGGGGGGAGTGTCTATGGTGAATTTAAGTGGTGTATTTCTTTTTTTATTAAAAACATATTACATATACTCTAGGATCGATATTCCCTCGCCAATAATAATCCAAATGAACAAAGACAATGCAGATTAACTTCAAAGGTTTACTATAAGGTGTCTAACAGTGGTGAAAACATGATATTTCAGCAGTGAAAAAAGGTGAAGCTGTAAAATGATAAAGAGAAAAAAGATGTCACTGGATCCAATGATGATCGTATTTGAACCAACAATGAAACTGGGTTGAATTTTCACAGTTCAAGATGATGTTTTGACGATTTAAAGATTTTTACAAGTAATCATAACGTTAACACTCTAAGTGTAATAAACGGGACAAAGGATTAAAGTCAACAAATATGATCCTTGTTCACTCTTCACAGCTGTATGTCGAAATGGTTTTTGGTTGTTAACTCTGTTGGATTTCCTCATATATTCGGGTAAATTGCGTTGAATAAGCATTCATTTAGACTTTTGTAGACACTCTAATAGACAGGACAATCACTAGTAATAAACGGGACAGTGGGAAAAGTTCTAATATAATTTTAAGTATTCATTCGAGGACAAAAACGTTTTTGCTATAATGAGTAAACATGTTTACTGTATGAAAGCATAGGATTCTTGAAAATTATTTCACCTTTGACATATTTTATAAAAAAGAATAGAATGGTTTTCAACCATATTCTGCATCATTTTCATAGAAATATACATTTTTCAAGCCCAGCATAGTGCATATTTTTCTTGGTAACATACACATATTATATACCTATCGACGTGAAATTTTATCAAAATTACGACAAAAACATTCAAAATTGTTCAAAGCTGATTAAGCTTAGAAAGCGGCATCTATTCTGCGCAACAGTAGTTGTTAAAATCATGCAGAGTTGATAATGCATGTATATACATAAACATAGATGAAAATTCCTAAAAATAAGTTAAAGGCTGGTGAAATTCAAAATTCGGTAGCTTTAAACATGGAACTACCTTGCAAAATGAAGCAAAGCAATAAAATACGACATAAAAAATTCCAGATTTTTATATGCCCAATGGTCATGTTTTGTGAGAATGAGTCACTTCAGGAGATGAGTAAGGGACAAGACTTGCAATCAGTGTTAAATAATTTTTTCTAGAAATAAAAATGCCTGTTGATAAATTTGGGCGAATGGATGATGTTAAAACTGGTGGTGATGGTGTGTCTCTCGCTTACATAAATAATAATTTTTTGCGAAGGGACGGCACAAACACCATTACCGGTTCTATAGATATGACTGGTAATACATTAACAAACGTCAGTAATCTGGTAAATCCCCAAGACACTGTCACTAAACATTACGTGGATAACAGCGGTGTAGCGATAACTAAGCTAAGAGACGGATCCTATAAGGCTAATGGTTCTATAAACATGAACTTTAAAACTTTAACAGACATTAAAGAGCCTGAACACCCCTGAGAGATGCTGCCACTAAACATTATGTGCAAGATTGGAGCGCTTTTTTCAAGACGGATGATAAACGTTTTCTTTCCGTTAGCAATTTGGACATGAACAAGTATAAAATTAATAATCTTGCTGATCCAAACGATGACCAAGATGCCGCTACTAAAAGTTACGCGGACGCAAGTTTTTATAAAAATCCTGCTAAAGACTCCATAAATATGGCCGGCCATAGATTATTTAATGTTGGTACCCCAATAAATCCTAGAGATGCTGCTACCAAAAGTTATGTAGACGCCAATAAAGTAATAGCCCCCGTGCTGATTGGTCCTAAACCCGTTATAACCGTGTGGGGTGAGGAAAAGGGATCGATAGTAAATGGCCATTACGATTTTTCGTTCAGTAACAGTAATGCAGGTCCTGAGCATGATTTGGGAGGTTACTGCATAAGTGCAGCAGGTAGAATTATAAGAGGCAGCTTGATGACTATTAGAGGTAAATCCATTATAGCGGAAGAGGTAAAAGTTAATATCATGGTAAACGGACTAGAGCAGGTTGACTACTCTACTGTTAAAAAGGAGGGCGAGATTTGCAGCTGCTCAGTTTTTCCCAAGCTGCCCAAGATAAAGCAATGTGATATCGTGAACTTTGTCTCAAGATCAGACAAACCTAACGTAACACATGCTTACATGTCTATCTTGATAGAGTTAGACTTGTAAATTATAACTCCAAAAAAGTTATAATTTAGTTAGTCTAAAAGTCTTACTCTTCGTCAGAACTTAAGTCTAAAATAGAGGGTTCTATATTGAGGGCTTGCAAAGGTTCTACGATAGCCTCAGTAAGCTCTAAACGGATAAAAGCTTCGGTTGGGGTAATGTGGGCGTCCTTAATAAATAAAAAGACAATGACTTTATAGGGCCTATTTAAAATTAAAGGGTTTTCTCGTACAAACTTGCCGCCTAGTGTTGGTGTTTTTAGACTTTCTGTTTTAGTCGCCTTTCCATAAAATTCCGTGGTTATGTCAAATCTTTTGCTAGAATCGTTGTATATGTCTTTAAGTCTCGCGTAAAAAAGTGGAACATTAGGCTCAGTATCTTCATATCTTAAGATTGTAAAAAAATCTTCATAGTATTTTGGGTTATTTATTTTCTTTATTTTTTCCTTTTCTATATTTTGTATAAATTCCGTAATGTCTTTAAGGCGTGTATAAACTTAATCTTGTTTAAAGTTGGGTTTTTACAATCCTTAAAGCAGTCAAATCGCATTTCATAACCAAAAAAATCACGGGCTTTTTGTACGCCAGTAGTATACAAATAAGGAGTACAAAGATAAAGTGGTCCTCTTTCTCCATTAGGATATTCATACTCAAGACTTAATTCGTGCGTATTTTTGGGCACGGGTATATTATAATAATGGTCCAGCTTTGTAACATCGAAGTCTTTTGGTTTTAAAAATGGCACTGCTCTTTTTATATATATTTAAAAAAATTTTATTGGGTTATATGTATGGTGCACAAACGGACGGGAATTTGTAACTTGGTCAACAAGGTGGCATTGAGCGCCGCGGACGACAAACGGATTGTTCTAGAGGACGGTGTACATACCTTGGCATTGGGATTTGCCGGAAATTTATAACCTGGTGAAAAGGGTTAAGACAAGTTGGGAAAAGTTATGGAGTTTTTTGGGTTTGTTAAGGATACCACAAAAGTTGACCATAAAGATGGGTAATTGTCCTAGAACCCCTGCTTTATAGCTACCCATAATGTTTTAGTAAGTCTTCTTCTTTAGGATCTTTAAAGCTCAAGATTGATTAGTAGAGGGTTAAACGCCCCCTACTTCTTTAAAAATGCATAGAGGATAGACTCTAGTCGGACAAACAATCTTAAAGTGCTACATCAATGAAATGGAAGTCATTTGTAAAAGATGCAGATAATGCAATCTAAAAACTGTCTTTTTCAGAATATTTGGCAAAAAAAGTGGACAAAATATATACAAATTAAGACTGTGTGCTCTGTACAGTCTGATCTTAATCACATACTGTCTGCAAAGCAATTTATTCTGGGTTCAGTGCAATAAAGGTTGATTAATGGAACAAAAGGAAAGAACTTTGTAGACTTACATATATCACCTTCTGATTTATCTCCCTGCATCTATGCAACACTGGGTGAAGCAGCCCATCTAAACCATTGACCAGTCCACCAAATGTAAACATGTCTTGATCAACAAGCTGTACTCTGTTCACAGTGACCTGTCCAAACAGAAACCCTTAACCAAATAGTATAAATGGAAAACGTGAATAAAGGTAAACAAAATAGAATAAATATGTTTTAACTCATTACCAGACAATAAAATTATTGAGATTTCCATAACTGAAAGCACTTGCAGACATATTGACTCCATATCAAACAAAACAAGAGGGCTTTGATGGCCCTGAAGTCGCTCACCTGAGCCTTTTGACCAAACATGATCCATTTTAAATCCCTTTTGAGATATCATGACAAACATTCAAACAAGCTTTCTTGGTAAGTGAACTGAAAATTTGCAAATTTGGCCTCTAGCATGTACACAAGCTTTCTCTAGACTCATCTAAGATGTCATCAAGACAAATATTTTGACCGAGTTTCACGAGTATTGAACTTAAATTGTGGCCTCTAGAGTATAACAAGGTTTTTCTAAGATTTAACCTTGTGACCTAGTTTTTCACCCTACCCAACCCATTTTCATTCATCAAAGATGTTATCAAGAAAAAGATTCTGACCAAGCTTCATGAGTATTGGGCTGAAAATGTGGCCTCTAGAGCAAAAACAGGTTTTTTCAAATATTGTTCCCCATGACCTAGTCATTGACCTGAGGTGACCCATTTTCAAACTCCTCCTAGATGATATCAAGAGAAGCATTCTGACTAATTTTCATGAGTATTTGAGTGAAAATGTGGCCTCTACAGCTTACACATGGTTTTTCTGAGATTTAACCTAGTGACCTAGTTTTTGACCTGACATGACCCATTTTCAAACTCATCTGAGATATAATCAAGACAAACATTCTGACCAACTTTCATGAGTACTGGACAGAAAATGTGGCCTCTAGAGCGTACACAAGGTTTTTCTAAGATTTGACCTAATGACCTACTTTTTGAACCAACATGACCCATTTTCAAAGTTGTCCAAGATTTATCAAGACAAACAACCTGACCATGTTTCATGAGTATCGGAGTGAAAATGTGGCCTCTAGAGTGTACACAAGGTTTTTCTAAGATTTAACCTAGAGACCTAGTTTTTGACCCGACATGACCCATTTTCAAACTCATTTGAGATATCATCAAGATAAACATTCTGACCAACTTTCATGAGTACTGGACAGAAAATGTGGCCTCTAGAGCGTACACAAGGTTTTTCTAAGATTTGACCTAATGACCTACTTTTTGAACCAACATGACCCATTTTCAAACTCGTCCGAGATATCATCGAGACAAACAACCTGACCAAGTTTCATGATTATCGGACTGAAAATGTTACCTCTAGAGCGTACACAAGGTAAAAGTTGAAAACGCACGATGCACACCGCACGACGGACGCCAGACACAGCACGATCACAAAAGCTCACCTTGATCACTTCGTGCTCAGGTGAGCTAAAAATTGTGGGAAGGACCAAATTGAAACCATTTTCAGATGACAAATTAAATGTAGCTAGTAGCTAAAATGATGATTTCTATCTCAGATAGGGTAAAAACGTCGTGGGAAAAGGAGAAAATGCTGGTTTCTACCATTTTCTCCTTTTCCCTCAGTGTTTTCAAAGGCCTTCTCTTTCAGGGTCTTTAAAACTTTGGACTGTGTGATAAAGACTTGGATGGTTTACATGTCACTCAAATGATGGAATTTGTCTTTAGAAGGAGGATAACATCATTGGAATGGAGAAAATGCTGGTTATCTGCATTTTCTTCTTTTCCTGTTATGTTTTCAAAGGACTCTTTCCTAAGTGTCATTAAAACGCAGATTTATTTGGTAAAGGGGTTGATATAAAATCAGGATTTCAGTAAAGCCATCACGTTTTACAGATGACTTTTTGGGCACTCCAGCAAAACAAATTTCCAAACATTACAGTAACAGGAATCACAGTGACCAGTTCTTCCATATGCCACAATGATTTCACACATATATATTAAACCACAATCATCTTGGATGATTTTTTTTTTAAAGTTTTTTGGTGGTTAAATCCTTTTCCAAATAATTCTGATTTCTAAAGACCCTGTGGATATTGGCTTTTGAACATATTGTGGGCAAAAAGAGAAAAAGAAAAAATGCTCGTAACCAGCATTATCTCCTTTTCGCATAAAGTCCATCTTTAAAATGAGAATGTGCAGTCTGATCTTCTGAGTTTAAATCTACACTGCCCAATAAGGAGATATTTTTCTCCAAAAAATGACATTTTTTTTTTTATTAACTTATTTAACAGCTTAAGATTTTACCAGTTCATATGTTGTATGTAAATGCTTTCAATCTGAAAATATCTAAAATTCTCATGTCTAGTAAAGGGTTAAAAGGTACCTAATTAACAGAGGGAATATTGTTTTTCAAATCTTCACAAAGATAAATGAATTAGAAAGTTGGTTGTGAATAAAATCTGAAATACTTTACATTGAACCATCCATAGACTTTCAAATCCAGCTGATGTTGAGGTCCCAAAGCTGTTGTCAGTGTGCTGTTTCCACAAGTTGATGTCATTATGCTTTCATTAACCAAGTGATACAATAAGTAATCAGTTGTCTGAAAAACAGAGAGAGCTATGAAGAGCAATGCATATGTGACCCGTCACTCAAAAAGGGACCTTCTGGCAGCTTTGTAAATCAAATTGGTGAAATAAAGATCGAAGCTAGTGATGGTCGATCCTGGTCAATACTTCCAAAATGACTCTTTGGTGCAATAAAATGACCATTGCATTAACAGAAAATTCATCGAAAGCAAAAAGCTTCGAGCCTGGTCAGACTGCGCAATCCACGCAGCCTGACCAGGGTCGATACTTTTCGCAGTTCCCAGATGGTCCAGTTTTGCGTGACGGGTCACATATGTCTGTTGCACTAGTGAAATGAGGTTTATCCCTTTACCATACAGTCCCGAGTTTTCACCACCCTGAGGAAGCAGGCTTTCGAAAACATTATGAGAAAAGAAGAAAATGCTGGTAACCAGCATTTTCTCCTTTTCCCATAATGTTTTCTGTTGTTTCAAAACAAATTCCATCATTGATTTGTCATCTGAAAATGCTTTCAATTTAGAAAAGTCCGAAATTTTGTCGTTTGGTAAAGGGTTGGCACATCTCTGTGATGCATGATACCAGGCAAGTCATCACATAATTGTAAATCAATAAAATCTATTTTGTCTAACAACCAACTGAATCATGTGGTAAACTGGTCCTTTGATATGCAGGAAATGTACCAATAGCAAAAGGTTTTGACCCGTGTCAGCCTGTGTCGACTACACAGGCTGATATAGGTCAATATGTTTGGCAGTTGCATTAAACACTTTTTCACAGAGCATGGTTCATATATGGCCTGCAACACACTGAAAGGCGCATTCGGACATTTGCGTAAAGTGTTGTCTCTGATCAGCCTGCGCAGTCCACGCAGGCTAATCCGAGACAGCACTTTACGACTACATTAGATTTTGTGCTACAGTAGACTTGCGTAAGACAGAGAATTACGTAAATGGAAAATGTCGTTTTGGATTAGCCTGCGCGGACTGTGCAGGCTGATCCGAGACGACACTTCACACAAATGTCTGAATGCCCCTTTTGGCATGTTGCAAGCCATATCAGAACTTATATCTTGAACGCCTTCTCTCATAGGGTGGCAAAATAAACAAACTCAAAATTTTCAGTTGGAAAAAATCCCACATAATTGCAGTATCATGGTTGCTTTTCACTACAATGTCTCAGCAGGTCAGATTAACAACTGCTTTGTCATATAGGTAAACTGTGGCATGTTTCAGGATTATTCCAAATGAAACATGAGAGGAGATAGAAATTACTAACAGGGCAAAAGAGAGGCAACCCCATGGAGCAGATGAAATCAGGCTGCAGACAAAGTAATGAAAAGATCAAATTAGCAATGTTGAGTAAAATCTTTCATAGTAACCACCTCTGTTTGGCATGCAACCTGTATTAAACAAGCACACCTTAACCCTTTACCAAACAATTCCAGGTTTTAACGACCCTAATGGAGGAGGCTTTTGCAAACATTGCGTAAAAAGGAGAAAATGCTGGTAACCAGAACTTTCTCCTTTTCCCTCCCCACAATGTTTTTTCACCCTTTAAAAAGAGAAATTCAATTTTTGAGTGACACTTATATTTTGTTGTCCGCAAATGCTTCTAATGTGGACAAGAAAAAAAAATCTGTTTTGTTTGGTAAAGAGTTAATGTCCCAGAGAAGACAAATATGTTGAAATATGCCTGCACTAAGCAAGGACCTTGTTGAATGTTCCCAAGATGCTACCTTAACTCTATACCAGACAACAAAACTTTACACTCATTCAAACTGAAAGTAGTTTTTGACAACAAATTAAATGTGGTTCAAATGAGAGACTTGTGTCTCATAAGTTAGAAAACATGGGCAAAAAAGAGAAAATGCTGGTTACCAGCATTTTCTCCTTTTCCCACAATGTTTTCAAATGCCTTCTTCTTGGGGGTCCTTTACAGTCAAGATTGTGTGGTAAAGATTTAATACAGGTTTGACCCTTCTTCAACTTATTTTTATCTGACAGAACAGCATCCAGAAAAATGATTTGGACCAAAGAAACCTAATAAATACTTACAACAGTTTTCTTTAGATGTTTCATTGCATTATTGCTTGGGACAAAAAGTGTGTACTGTTCATAGTCACTCTCTATCTTGTATGTTAGATTCTTTTTCTGTAAAGGTTAAAAAAAATGAGGAGCATTTCATCAGAAGATTTGCTAATTCAAGATTCAAAATCTTAAACAACCATCCTTTAAAAAACATTATTGGAAAAGGAGTAAAATGCTGGTAACCAGCATTTTCTTCTTTCCCAACAATATTTTCTATCCTTTCAAAGACAAATCCCATCACTAAAGTCACATTTGTCATCTGCTAATGCTTTCACTATGGTTGAGTGCAAGATTTTACCATTTGGTTAAGAGTTAAGCACGGGAAGTGACTCTATCATATAAATTTTGAAAGGTAGTTCCGTACTAAATAATCATGTTATGGGCAACTCTTGCTCTATTCCCTATTTGCTTTGACATCTGTACATGAGCCTTGCTCTGTGAACAAGAAGATTACCTGGGGGCAACATATCCAGCCAACCATGGGGCAGTTAGTAAAGAACCTCATGAGCTGCACTTGGAAAAAAGTAACCAATCACTCAATGTACATCTATCTTATTTCAAATCCGTTTGTTTTCAAATCTGCATGAGGATAGGAGTATTCTGTTTATGATCAAGTAGAAGCTTAATTTATTACCTTCAAGTACAACCTTGACCTTGAAACTACTGAAGTGAATAATTCAGAGAGACACTTACTACTCATTAAGCAGAGAAGTTGTCAAAAACTTTATCATTTGACCATTAAGTGTGAACTTGACCTTGCACCAACCTAAACAAAAAATTTGGAATTGCACATCTACTCATAAAGGAGAATGTGTAAATCCATCCATATGTGTAGAAGTTACGGCTTGAACAAGATCTAGACATGATAATGTTATCGTTTGACCTTAAAGTTTAACCCTGACCTTGGACCTATTATGATCAAGTATTTTAAATGGCACATCTACTCATAAAGGAGAATAATTGTGCCAAATTACTTTGAAATCCATCCAAAATGTATAATTTATGACTTGCACATTCTCTATTAATGACAACTTAATCATTTGACATTTAAGTGTGACCTTGAGTTTGGACTTAACTAAACAAATGATTCAAATTGCACTTCAAATGGTAAAGGTGAACACTTGTGCAAAATTATTCTTAAAGCCAACCATAAGAGTAGCTCGGACAAGCTCTATGTATGACAATTTTATCAACTGACCTTTAAGTGTGACCCTGACCTTGGACCTACCTGAACAAATGATACAAACAGCACTTTTACTAGTACAGGAGACTAGCTTTGTATAGTGCTTGACAGAGATGCATCAAACTCCCTTTTGCCTGAGCACGTCTCAAATGCTTTCAATTTGAAAAATGAAAGAGTTTTTATTTTTCCTGATAAAGATTCAGCCACTAAAGAATATATAAGTAGAGTGAAGGTCGACACTTACCATTAACCATTCTCCAAACATACTGTACTTTGGATGTTGCTTAAAGAATGTTTCCAAGTCCGGATAGTCATCTGGAGAAACAGGCAAATATGGGAGAAGAATCTGGAAACCGCAAAAGTGATATGCAGTCTTGAACCATATCTATCAACCATTCTAAATTTGATGGTAATTTTCTGTGAAAGTGTAGAAAACCTAGTGGGAAAAGGAGAAAATGCTGGTAACCAGCATTTTCTCCTTTTCCAACAAGGTTTACAATTTCATACTTGCTCAGTGTTGTTAAAACCCAGGATTTTGTGATAAAGAGTTAACCCCTGATTAACATAAGTTTTGCTACAAGTACAAGTATAAAGGGTACCGTATTTCCCCTAAGTATTCGGACGGGAAAAAATAATTATTTATTTTGGTGTCCGAAAATTTACAAAAATAATTGTCTTACTGTCCGAAAATTTAGGGATGAATTGATGGAAATCTCTATCTGAAAACTTCGGTTCCTAACGCACTGTATCCAAGAACATTTTAAGTATTAACGATCCATTATCTACAGGTTTGCGGTGTCAATTAACAGTAAGTATGACAAATAATACCTGTCAATCAAGGTAGTTCCCAATTAAAAGTTTAATGACAGTATGAATGTTTGCAAATGTTTTTCTCACTGAAATACGCTTTAATTATTTCCCCTACACAATCCAAGATCAAACAGGATGACGTAGTATGCCGCCAAATGTTTATCAAGTACCGCACATACTTGCTTGTTAGTAATTTGATTGGTTGGATTAGTGATAACCAATCATTCATTCTTGTCAATTTTTACCAATCAATGTGATTCTGTATCTACACCTGGAAAATATTTAAATTGGAAAAAATATATTTCAGGCCCCTTTTACGCTATTTTAATACACGTCAGATTGGATTAATACACTGTGAAAATCAGTTATTGATTGGTAAGGGTAAGGGTTTATTGGTAAGGGTTAATCTTGACCTAACCAAACCGGGTTACGTCGTTCATACACATTCTTGTCTCCATGTCAACATGTCGAACTGTGTACAGGGCGTTACAACTATCAATACCGTTATGCATTAAATGTGTATCTTACAGCGTTTATCGCTAAAATTTACGACTTTAATGCGTCACAGTTTTTGACATAAATATCTAGCCCGTGTAACACAAATTAGCACTCGTATTCAGTTTACCGCGATCATCAGATGCCATACAAAGGACTAATCCTTAAAACAAAGATTGATTACGATTCTCAGGTACTTGCCAATTAACCCTCTCCCAAACAAGCCCTTGTTTTTACGTGTCTGCAGTACAAGTCTTACGAAAACACTGTGGGAAAAGGAGAAATTGCTCGTAACGAGCAATTTATCCTTTTCTCACCGTGTTTTCTACCCCTTTGGAGAACTTTCCGCCATTTCAATGACTTTTAAAATTTAAAATTGTCATATGCAAACTCTTTCAGTTTGGATGGGTCTAAAATTTGTCCTTTGGGAAAGAGTATTGCGGGTCTTCGTCGAACTTCTAAACCATTATAATTCCGTGTCCGAAAATTAAGGGACAGACATTTTACTAAGTGTCCGAAATTAGGGACAAAAAATAAATTATTTTGGCAAATAATTAATGCTGTCCGAAAATTTAGGGTGTCCGAATACTTAGGGGAAATACGGTACTTTATCACTTTTGAAACTGCCTTGATGGAAAGGACAGATGTTCAAACTTAACACATTCTATGCAAAAAAAAATGTCAATATTCAAGGTGAGACAATTCATTTAATCAATTAGCATAAAATGTGTCTTGCCCATTTACATTTTTGAGCTCATAGTCATACAAAGTCGTACAAAGCCTCAATGCAATGACAGCAAAACTAAGGAAGGTGTATTCTACAAAAAGATCAAATACCCACAGATGAAGAGACTGATGGACAGCCTGGTTTCACTGTATCCCAAAATATTTGAACCATGCTCTGTGAAAAGGGGGCTAAATGCATCTGCAAAACGTATCCACCAAGTGACAGCCTGTGCTGTCTGCATAGACTGCCATAGGTCAAAACTTTTTGCCACTGGTCAATTTTCTTCATGTCAAGGGACTACCTCATTCTACCTCATGATTCAGTTAGTTATTATACAAAACAGGTTTTATGGATCCATAATTATGTGATGAATTGCTTGGTATAATATATTACAGAGATGCATTAAGCCCCCTTTTGCAAGTGCATGGCACATTTGTTTTGTAGAGGTATAAAAATTTATAACACATTAGAATAAACATATCAACTGCACCTCATCTATGATATTGAGGTATCCATTTGTGACAATGATATCTGACTCTATCACAGTGGCAGCTGGGCCATTCACCACTGGGTATATCTTCACTGTCTGAAATTTCAGAGAAAGTCTATAATGAGTTTAATCATATTTATCTTACATTGATTCAGAAACAAGTTCTTACAACTTATACTAATCTCTCTAGATTCTGCTTCCTGGGAACTACTCCAGTACTGGCGCCAAATGTGTGGGCAAATGAAAGATCCCTTAGTTAACACCCGCTCCCAGGTCTCAAACTCGGGACCTTTTGTTTATGAGGCCGATGCTCTACTTCACAACCACGGACACCACATACTATAATTATGGAAGTGAATTCTTGAACTGTGTAACACCAACATAACTTAATTTGTCTTAACCCTTAACCCTTTCACAAACGACAAAATGTCTACCCTACCGAATTGAAAGCATCTGCACACAACAAATTTGAAAGTGGTACAAGTGAACTTTAGTTCTTTGATAGGTCAGAAAACATTGTGGGAAAAGGAGAAAATGCTGATTACCAGCATTTTCTCCTTTTTCCACAATGTTTTCAAAAGGCCTCTTCCTCAGGGTCGTGAAATCACAGGATTGTTTGGTAAAGGGTTAAGCTGCTAGGTGCATTTAACTCTTTACCAAACGACAAAATTTTGGACATGTCCAAATTGAAAGCATTTGCAGACGAAATATTAAAGGTGGTTCAAATGACAAAAGTAGTCCTGGATAGAGTAGAAAACATTGTGGGAAAAGGAAAAAATGCTGGTTACCAGCATTGTCTCCTTTTTCCAAAATGTTTTCAAAAGCCTTCTTCCTCCAGGTCATTAAAAGTAGGGATTGTGTGGTAAGGGGTTAAATGCTCTGTTTTGGAAAACATCGATCAGGACCAAACAACATGGAGTTGGCTGTCTGATATTAAGTGATATTTTTGGTCAAATAGAACTTTGAAATTACAATACATGTATTTAGATTCTGACTTTTAATTGCCAATTTTCGTCATGCCAAGTTATACTGAAACCCATTCATAAATGTAGAAATAATGGCTTTAATATATGTTTCATTTTTAGAACTTCAAATGTTACCTTGACCTTCCTATTAAGTCTTTACCAAACAACAAAATTTCAGACTGGTCCAAATTGAAAGTATTTGCAGACAACTCATTAACTTCAGCTAAAATGATGGAATTGTCTGAAAGTGTAGAAAACCTTGTGGGAAAAGGAGAAAATGCTGGTTACCAGCATTTTCTCCTTTTCCCACAAGCTTTTCAAAAGGCTATTTCTTCAGGGTCTTTAAAACTCAGAATTGTGTGGTAGAGAGTAAACTGGATAAATCTTTCACATGAAACTTCCACTCAGAAAGAAAAACAACTCTACTAGATTAGTAATATGACAGACACAAAGACTAAGGCATGCAAAGTCATGCAAGCACACACACCAAAATGAAGTAACAATGACTATGTCTTGCCAACTATAAATGGGTTCAACATAGAAAAGCATTATAAAAGAACTTACATCATTTTCCCCTCTTTTCAAATGCAGGTAATACCCGTCGTGCATTGTCTCTAACTTTCCAAACATGGACAGAATCACTAGTTTATCCAAGGTCATACGACCTTGTAATGTGTGATAGCTGTAACAACGGAAAAAGTAATATTAATGATTGAAGATTCACCTTTTACCAGACAATCCCATGATGCAGAAGTCTTTTAAAAACATGCTGCTTAACTCTTTACCAAATGACAAAATTTTAGAACGGTCCAAATTGAAAGCATTTGCAGACAACAAAATTAATGTGACTCAAAAATTGAAATTTGTTCTGGGAAGGATGGAAAACATTGCGGGAAAAGGAGAAAATGCTGGTTACCAGCATTTTCTCCTTTTTCCATAATGTTTTCAAAAGGCTTCTTTCTCAGAGTTGTGAAAACCCTGGATTGTTTGGTAAAGTGTTAAGAAGAAAATGCTAGTATCCAGAACTTTCTCCTTTTCTAACAATGCTTTCTACCTGTTTGGAGACAAAGCTCATCATCTGAGGTGCATTTTTCATCTGCAAATGCTTTCAATTTGGACCAGTGTAAAATTTTGTTGTGTGAGGAATTTTACAGTTTTATATTTAGGTGGAAATAATTTGACACAATTTGGCAAATAGAGCAAGTTTCTATTAATCTCATAACCAGAAGTTTATTTCTTTTTCTTTTTTTTTTAACAAGGTGTAAGAAAACAATTGAACTACAATAAATAAGTTTTGGTTCCAATGAAAAGCATTGTTACAAACAGAAAGATATTTGCAATTCTATTAAGAAATCTAACAACTGTTACTAAATGTTAGAAAAGCAATGATATAAAAAACAAGCAATTTCATTGAAATGATAACCCCTGCCGAAAAAGACCTTTTAAAAAATTTACACGACCGCGTAACTGAAAATCGCTCCCAGTCGACCATTTTGCATCGAATCAAAAAAAGAAAAAAGTATATCGCCAGAATAGGTTATTGTACACATGTATAAAGTTTCACGAAATTCTGTCCAATGGTATTGGAGATATTGCCCTGGACGGACGCACGGACAATGCTAAAACTATATCCCTCCGCCTTCAGCAGGGGATA
The DNA here is from genome assembly GCA_946811185.2 of Hippopus hippopus. Taxonomy (NCBI): domain Eukaryota; kingdom Metazoa; phylum Mollusca; class Bivalvia; order Cardiida; family Cardiidae; genus Hippopus; species Hippopus hippopus. Next base: position 40,564,432 of record OX328102.1, on the reverse strand, counting down.
ACAAGAGCACCACATGTGGGTGCCAAAACTCAGCTGCAGTTGCTTTTAGGAACAGATTGATTTTCAGTGAAAATTCTAGTTCAGAAAAGGGGCATAACTGTGTCAAAATATTTTGATGGTTACCTGTGGTACCAGTTTGGGATTCCCTTTTAACTCTTTACCAAATAATAAAATTGTAGCCTAGTCCAAATCGAAAGTATTTGCAGACGACAAAATAAATAAGGCTGAAAAATTAAAACTTGTTTTGGGAAGGGTAGAAAACATTGTGGGAAAAGGAGAAAAAGCTGGTTACCAGCATTTTCTCCTTTTCCTACAATGTTTTCAAAAGGCTTCTTTCTCAGGTTCGTTGAAAGCCGGGATTGTGTGGTAAAGAGTTAATAGTTAATATCTAGTTTTGCTTGACGGAAATATCTTCAGCAACAACAGAGATGTTATTAAAATTCATGTCAACATTTTTGTCAACAATACAATGACTGACTACAATGATGACTATGGGGTTACAACAACACCTCCATGTTTTCTCCACAAACAGCTGAGCTAACAAAGACCTGTAATATAAAGTCAGTAGTCAATAACTAGAGCTGTCACTGAATGTGACTTAATACCCCCGCCAGCGCTTTGACAGAAAAAAGTGTCAAGTTCAAGGGGAGATAATTCCTCAACCAGGAAGAGTTGACACTTGAAAATTGTGTCTTGCAAATCTTCAATATATGATCAATATATGTGCAAAGTTTCAATACAATTGAAGGAAAACTGTAGGAGGAGTTTGCGACACAAAATTACTAGTATTTTGTACACAGACAGACACATGGACACACGGACGGACACACAGACAGATAGGCTGATTCCAGTATACCCCCGAAAACATTCGTTTTGCGGGGGTATAATGAAGGACATTACTTTAGCAAGGAGAGCAACACATCTTTTTTCATCCAGTGGCCAAATGTTTCAGTGAGGAACTGAGAAGCTACAAAATCATTGATAGCCTTATTATGAGGAGCAAACACTGTATAGTTGTCATTCAGGAACATTTCTCGCTCAAGCTTGCTGAATTTCTGAAAAATAAAACAAAATATGTGCATTATTTCATGCTTTCTGGTAGTTTATCAGGAAATAATGGTGGATCATAATGTTTGATAATTCATGGTTATGACCACTGAAATTTATTGTAAATGTTTCCATAGCTCTTCAACTGAAGGTGGAAACAGTATTTCCCACGCACAAGTTACTCAGGTAAATAGTGTGTACCATTCAACCAGAGGGAAATACATGTATGATGTAATTTACGCACCTTTATCCTACATTTTCTTGTTTTCTTGTGTTTTACATAATATTGTATTGTACTGCGTTATTAGTTATCATGGGGGGGGGGGGGGGTGTATGCCACAGGGAATTATTGAAAACACTGTACTGGATTTTGATGAAAGTCCCAACAAAAAAGGGGTTAGAACCATGAAACCATGAATGGTTTTTTTCCAGTGAGAAATAGAAATTTATTTCATTGAGTGAACATCATCGGTAATATTTTCACAAGTTGCTGTGCCACTCGTGAAAATATTACCGATGATGTTCTTGAGATGAAATCAATTTTGATCTTTCACTGAAAACATCAAATATCCGCTATGTACATTACCAGACAAGAAAAAATTTACACTTGCCCATATTAACTCTTTACCAAACGACAAAATTTTAGACTTGTCCAAATTGAAAGCATTTGCAGACGACAAAATAACAGTGACTCAAAAATTGAAACTTGACTTTAGAAGAGTAGAAAACATGGTGGGAAAAGGAGAAAATGCTGGTAACCAGCATTTTCTCCTTTTCCCACAATGTTTTCAGAAGGCTTCTTCCTCGGGGTTGTAAAAACCAGGGATTGTTTGGTAAAGGGTTAAGAGCATTCATTTGCAGATAACACTGGGTTAAATCTTTACCAAACAAAATTTAAGCCTTATCCAGTATGAAAGCATTTGCAGACGACAAATGTAACTCAAAGCATGAAATTTTCCTTTCATAGGGTAAAAAAAAAAACATTGTGGTTACCAGCATTTTCTCCTGTTCCCATGGTGTTTTCAAAAGCCTCCTTCCTCAGGGTCATTGAAACTCTGGATTATAAGGTAAAGTGTTCAATGCCAGCTATCGCCCAAGGACAAAGACCAGCAATACGGCTAGGACAAAAACCCTAAAATTTGCTTAAGCTCTTACTACACATTCACGTCTTTTAACGACCCTGAGAAAAAAGCCTTTTGAAAACATTGTGGGAAAAGGAGAAAATGCTGGTAACCAGCATTTTCTCCTTTTCTCACAATGTTTTTTACCCTTCTCAAAGCAAATTTCAATTTTTGTTTCACAGTTTATTTTATCGTCTGCAAATGCTTGCAATTTGGACCAGTCTAAAATTTTGTAGTTTGGTAAAGAGTTAAAAAACAGCAAAAGCTAGAAAAGAAATAGAGCAAAAGGAAAATTCCTCACAAGAGATATTTCTCCTTTAGATTCTTTTTATTCCAAAGTGATCCTCTGCTACATGCTACGACTGATCTACATGAGTCGTACTCAGTGAAAAGGGGGCTTAACCATTTACCAAACGACAAATTTTGCTCTCAACCAAATTGAAAGCACTCGCAGACGCCAAATTAACGTAGCTCAAATGATGATTTCCAGACTGGTCCAAATTGCAAGCATTTGCAGACAACTTATTAGATTCAGCTGAAAGGATGGCCATTTTCTGTGAAAGTGTAGAAAACATTGTGGGAAAAGGAGAAAATGCTTGTTACCAGCATTTTCTTCTTTTCCCACAATGTTTTCAAAAGACCTCTTCATCAAGGTCATTTGGGATTGTGTGGTAAAGAGTTAATGGATCTGCAAAAAGTATCCACCAAGGTCAGCCTGCGCAGTTCCTGCTGGCTGACCTGGGCCCAACCTTTTTGTTACTGGTCTATTTTCTGCATATCAAAGGATCAGCCTACCTCATGGTTCTGCTGGTTGTTAGATGAAATGGATTTTATGAATCCATTATTACATGATGACAAGCTTGGTACAATGCATTACGGAGATGCATTTAACGCTCCTTTGCCCGTGTTTGGCTCATATGTTTTATGTGAAATATTAGTAAAGACTTAAGTCACTAACTAAAAGAATGTTTGCTATCCATGTAAGCCTTTTATCATCCATGATGGCTGTGATAATGTTCCCAGTACATGTGTACCCATTTCCACTGTAACCATGATCTATCAAACATGTACAGTTTACCCTTCCAGGTCCATCATTGGCACATGCTGCCTAAAATAAAGTCAAAGAATGTATTGTAATGGTTACCACTGCACACACACTTTAGTTCAACCATTTCATCAAAAGATTCTGTAGATTCATGAGTAACTGTTTTCAGGGTTTTACTAATGAAATATACATGTATACTCTATTTCTTTACTAATGCTACTTCTACAAATTTGAAATCAAACCTTAACAAGCTGAAGGAAGAAAGACTTTAATGATCCATTATGTTACATTTTTATGCAATTAAAATTTCATATTAAGCTGAGTTAAGCACTTTCAGTTTTAAATTTCATAAACATTGGCCAAGAAAAAGCTATCTGTTTATACAAATAGGAAGGGAGATAAATAATCTATGCATAGTAGACTTCACTGCTCCGAGTTGTCTTAACTCTTTACCGAATGACAAAATTTTAGACTGGTCCAAATTGAAGGCATTTGCAGACGAAAAAATAAAAGTGACTGGAAATTTGAAATTTGTTTTGGAAAGGGAAGAAAACATTGTGGGAAAAGGAGAAAATGCTGGTTACCAGCATTTTCTCCTTTTCCCACAATGTTTTCAGAAGGCTTCTATCTCAGGGTCGTTAAAAGTCAGGACTGTGTGAAAAAGGGTTAAAGAATTTCCTAGCAGTCCCATGATCTTTTCAGTACCTGGCAACAGGATGTTTTCAAAAGCCTCTTTCCTCAGGAATTTTACAGACTGGATCACATGATTATGAAATTAAGGAATGGGATATATTCAACAGTGCAGGTCAGATACCTTTGGATGGCAGCCTCCATTATTCACTGCACACATGTCGTCCAGAACACACCACTTTATACCATCCCCATGGAATCCTTCATGACAACGACATACATGCTGTAATAATATCACTTTGAAATTAGTCCAGTGATTGTGTCACAAACAAGGTTGTTTGCTGTCCTGTGATATCTATCTTGAGAGCTTGTTTTTGATTTATTGTCTCACAAACATGAAAGTTTGCAACAAATGCATAGCTGAAATACAAACTGCACCTGGCGGGATTCGAAACTGTGCAGAAGAGATCCTCATTTATCATGGTCTAAAAGACCAACACCATAACCACTGAGCCAAAGAGAATTCTCCCAGACGCAGTTGTTAGGTACTGATTTTATAGTAGATAAAGCTTTGCAGTAAGGAAGGAGTGATCTCCCGTAACAGTTAAAAACATGCCATGTGATACTAAGTAAAGAAATTGTGCTTGTATGCTAAAGAATTATTTAGTCCCCTAACTACCGTATTTTGCTTAAATTTTGGGACCCCCAAAATATTGGGATACCATCAAAAAATGCGAAAATAATTATTTTTCATGACCCAAAGATTTGGGCCATACTTAAAATAGCAAAGCAAGATTGGTATTTTTTTGTTCTGAAGAATTAGGACAGTGAATGTATATTTTAAAAAATCTTTCCACCCGTTTGATACCCTTTGTTTACAAGCATTCATTTCGCGCAGTTTCTTTTCTACAAACGTAAGCATGCTTCCATACCTCCAAATTTCAATGGGAGCTTCCCGATTCAATACAAAAAACCTGGTCACCTGACAGACTATTTTAATCACCAATTCAAAAAAAATCAAATATAAGTGTAAAAAGGGTGTGATAACTTGTATCCAAGATACATAACATATACATGTACATCCGAAGTTGACATAGACTTGACACATTTCACGGTCAATCGGGTTCGTTGTTTACAAATAGAAATCAAGGTACAGTAACCTACTCTGAGGTTTATCAATCGAAGATCGACGAACCAATAAAACTTGAGAACGGGCCGAGCGGGTACTTGTCAAAGTGGAATTTACATTGTTCACCTCACATAAGATGGTAAAATATGTTGTGAATTTATCTACAAACACAAAATAACAATCCTCATCGCGATCCCAGGATGCAGACAAAAATGAGTGGTAAGTTAACCATCAGTGAAAACAATTAGAAAAAACGAAATTTTAAACTCTTAGTGCACAAATTGACCGCTGGAATTCCAATCTGTCTAAAAGTAGACCAACCTGCAAATGATCGTAGGTTTATTGAAATCAATGACGTAGCAATATCTTAACCTCAGCAATATTCGACTGGTTAGCCGTCAGTGATCAACAGTAAGACAGCTTGTCTTGTCTGACCATAAGATTTGGGACAGCTGATAAAATAATTATTTTTTGTAGACCTAAGTACTGGGACATAAAAAAAAATAATTATTTTTTTACTGTCCCAAAATTTAAGCAAACGGTACTCTGTTTATATATCACACAGTGAAAAAAAAAAATAACAAGAAAGATTAAACACTTGCAAGCATAAGGGTTCAATATTATGTATCATTTATCTGAAATTGATTACATTTCCTTCTCACAGCTTAAAAACATTACAACCCTTCTGTGACTGTTGCTTTTCTCTCGGCGACAATTGCGAAGTATCTAATGCTTAGGGTAAAAAACAATGCTCAAGGTATACATTTTTGGACTTTCTAGTTAGTATCCTTAACCCTTTACCAAACAATCCCTGGTTTTCACGGCCCTAGGAAAGAGGGCTTCTGAAAACATTGTGGGAAAAGGAGAAAATGCTGGTAACCTCCTTTTCTCACAATGTTTTCTACTCTTCCAAAGTCAAGTTTCAATTTTTGAGTCGCATCTATTTTGTCATCTGCAAATGCTTTCAATTTGGACTAGTCCAAAATTTTGTCGTTTGGTAAAGAGTTAAAAAATGCATTTCAGACAGAAATTAAAACATAAAATAATGCAAATGTATAAATTACCATTTAACTCTTGCCATTTCTGGTAAGAAAACCATGACAACAGATGAATTTTATAGTTTCCAGTGTTTCTTTCAGGAAAATACTGTTTTCCATCACAGTAATGTTATAACATAAAAGATTTAGAAACATAATAATAGAAAACCCTACATATTTTGAGCCTTACACTGCCTGGAAAAGTCTCAATGCATGATGCGTTTTCATGACAGTTGCTGTGGTTACGACAAACAGAAGCTGGATAACAGTGGGTCCCATCGCCAGTCCACCCTTTGTTACAGGTGCAGTTGTTCATACCTGGGCCAGTCTTCTCACAAGTGGCCTAGAATTTGAGATAAATATGACAAAATGCATTTGTAGCAAACTTTCATAGTAATAAAAGACACGATGATGTGACAATACCATAATTTCTTGAATGAAGTCCTTACAAAAGTGAATGAGCACATCATATATAACAATCGCTCTATATAACCAATGTCCAGAATCACCAATCATTCATAAGAACAGTTTTATTCTTATTCTCAAGAATTTTCAAAATTTAAATTGATGCAACTTCTGATTGGCTAAAGCAAATGGTTTAGCCAATCAGAAGTTGGGTTACTATCTAAATCTAGAATAAGACCAAAAATGAAACTAAGAATGGTTGTAATTACAGGCCCAAAATTCTTATGAACTCATGCTGTCTATAGTCCACTATATAGATACAAATTGAATACCAGAGTAAAAGAGGTGTACCTGTCTGTCACATCCACCATAGTCAGGAGTCTGGCAGGGATCAATTTCTGTGCATTCAATCTCTCCATCTCCAGTATAGCCTTCATTACATATACATCTAAATGATGAAAATAAACTTGGTAGATTTTGAGCATACACCAAAAAGAGGAAAAGATTCCATTGGTGCATTTTGAGCTATTATGACAAAATGAAGAAAATATACTTCTTAGATCTTGCACAAACTTTTGGGTTGATCCTAATGTCACAACAAAATGATGTAAATAGATTTGCTAGATCTTGATCAAACATTTGGGTAGATCTTGAACATACATCAAACTGATGAAAAGAAACTTAGCAGATCTTGAGCACGTATCGGGATGGATCTTAAGCAAACATCTACATGACCTAGTTCAAAGATACTTGGTAGATCTTGAGCATACATCTTGGTAGATCTTATTCTTTACCAAAGAACAAAACTTTAGTCTAGTCCAAATTGAAAGCATTTGCAGACGACAAAAAAGAAAGAGGCTGAAATGATAGAATTCATCTGTAAGAGAGAAGAAGACACAGTGGGAGAAGGAAAAAATGCTAGTAATTTTTGCCAGAAAGTTTTCAAAAGTGTTCTCTACCTATGTGCAGCTAACTAAATGCTGTTTCACTCACCTCAATAAAAAAAGCTGGCTTGAAAAACAATAAAAGTATCTTTTGATTTCATGGCCAATGTTTTTTCCCAAAGTAAAATAATTTTTTTAACAACATCTTATTTACAAAAAAACTTGTGATGTGAGACAGGTCGTGAAGACTGCATGCTACTAGCAACATGGCTTGTTCCATAGGCCAGTCAATACTGCCAAGCTAGTTAACTCTTTACCAGACAACTAGATTTAGGACTCAATCAAATTGAAAAGATTTGCAGACGACAAATCAAATGTGGCTAAAAAGATTTCTGACTTTGAAATGGAAGCAAATATTGTGGGAAAAGGAGAAAATTCCAATTATTAGTATTAGTTTTTCTCCTTCTCCAACAATATTTTCAAAAGCCTTCTTTCTCAGAGTCATTACGCTTAGGCTACTAAATGCGACTTGGTGCGCTTTTGCGGACAGTGAAGATCAAGATCAGACTGCACGAAATGTGCAGTCTGCAGAGCTCCAGATAGAGGGAGTGATTTTGATTTCAAAATTGAAAATATTAATTACTCTGCACTAAACCCTACGTTATGGGTACTCATTAGAATTGTCTCATCGAGACGATTCTAATGAGTACCCATAACAAAGGGTTTGGAAGAGAAATAATGGATTTAGAATACCGTCACTCCTTCTTATCTGGAGCTCTGGTCTGATTTATGATCTACACTGTCTAATACAGTATTTTCGTTCCACAGAAATCAACTTTTAAATCACAATAATTGGTATTTCACTTTTGAGTGGAAATTTTCGTTTCATTCATTAAGCAGTTTAAGGGTTAAAATTCGGGATTTTGTGGTAAAGGATTAAATCTTACTTCATATCCTTAGGGCTGATTTCCACACACATAGCATCCACATGACAGTGTATGTCATTTTGTGCCCTCCGTCCACAAGCAAAGTACAGTTTATCGCAGTTCTCTCCCATTGCCCTTCTGTTGAAGCCCAGACTGAGGCAAGATCTACATGTCCCATCCCCAAGGGGTCCATCCTTACATACCCCTTTTACACAGGTACATTCTGAAATAATACAGGTACAGATCATTCTTTCTAACCTCTTCACCCTTTACCATACGCCAAAATTTTAGACTCATCCATACTGAAAAACGCTCAGGATAACATGATTCAGCACAGCCGTGAACAAGTTTCCAAGTCCCCTGCTACCTGACCGTACAACGAATTTATTATACTGCAAAGTTTTACCATTCCAACATGTTTAGCAAAATTTACCTGCTTTTTGGTTTAAAAAATTGAGTACGGTGACGAAGTAGAATTTCTCTTCTGAGTGCCCCAATTCAATGAAAACTGACATCAATGAAACCTTGGTAAAACGTGCAGTTTGGTGCATAATCTTGATGTTAATCTTGATCGACGCTTTTAATGTTGTGTTGAAAGTGTAGTCATGTATACGGGGCCCCCGAAAGGGAAACTGCTTTTACGTTGGTTTTGCCAGTGTACATGATATATATGTTCAGGTCATATTATCCAATCAGATCACCAGAAATTTCTTTGCAGTATAATAATTAACCCTTTACCACAAAATCCTGAGTTTTTAAGACCCTGAGGAACAAGCCCTTTGAAAACCTTGTGGGAAAAGGAGAAAATGCTGGTAACCAGCATTTTCTCCTTTTCCAACAAGGTTTTCTACACTTTCATACACAATTACCATCACTCAGCTAAACCTAATATGTCGTATGCAAATGCTTTCAGTTTGGATCACCCTAAAATTTTGTTGTTTGGTAAAGAGTTAAAATGTTTTTCAAAAAGGAGAAAATGCACAGTGTTTTCAAAAGTCTCCTTTATCAGGTGTTACGGGAGACCACTCCATGCATGGCTTCATCCCGATTTAAATACAACACCTAACAACTGTGTTAGGGAGAATTCTCTTTAGCTCAGTGGTTATGGTGTTGGCCTTTCGTCCGGGCGTTCTAGGTTCGAATCCTGCCCGGTCCCTGTATTTCTGCCATGCATTTGTTCATTTGTTTCTTTGTTGCAGACTTTGTTCATAAGACAGGGTAGTTAAAACTTGGGATTTTGTGGTAGGTAGTTAATGCCAAAGGTAGAAACACATGCTTTTGTGGATGACATATATCAAGATGACACTTCAAAGAACTTGCAGTCTGATCTTGAATCTGAAGTGTCCATATGTTCAGTCAAGCTAGTATGATAAACTATTTCTAAATTTCAGTGTTTTGTAGTATCAGCCATCAAAGAAGTCCAGTTTATACATAAACAGCCAGTCAGAGCAACGAACCTTTGTTTAACTCTTTACCACACAATCCCCGACTTTCAACGACCCTGAGAATGAAAGCTTTTGAAAACATTGCAGGAAAAGGAGAGAATGCTGGTAACCAGCATTTTCTCCTTTTCCCACAATGTTATCTACCCTTCCAAACAGAAATTTCAATCTTTCAGTCTCATTTATATTGTCATCTGCAAAATTAATGCTTTCAATCTGGACCAGTCTATAATATTGTTGTTTGGTAAACAGTTAACTCTTTACCAAATGACATGATTTTAGACTAGTCTAAATCCAATCCAATTGCAGACAACATTTTGAATGTTGTTCAGTTTTTGGCATTTGTCTTTGAAAGGTTAAAAAACATTGTGGGAAAAGGAGAAAATGCTGGTTGATGATTGCCAGTGCACCAATCCATGCTTTCCTGCAGGTTCTTTTGCCAGTATTACTTACAATATTTTTTCCAAACCACTGGCTGCTTTTCAATATAGCCATTGTCGAAACAATGATCAGCTGTGAGAGAGGAATGAATTCTGTTGCAATGACTACCATCATTCCTCAGAAAAAAATTGGGAAAGCCGGGGATTAAAAAAAAAACCCCAGCAAACCCATGTTTTCAAGCCCTGCATGCTAACAACTACACTACAAGGGCTGAGACTGCTCTAAAAAGATGGTCACAATACTTTATGAAGTAACTTTATTTATAAATGCAAGTGGCTGTTCAGGTAGGCTTACATCTTAAATTGTATCTTGGAATTATCTTTAATCTTATACAATGTATTCTACAAACATCTATACTAAAAGATCCCAAGTTTTAATGACCAAGACAAAGTAGTTTTTTTTTATTTAATTACATTATATAACATTATAAGAAAAGGAGAAAATACTGGTAACCATGTGCAGATATTGAAATTTAAAATAGGTTTTTCACATTTACCCAACTTTTTAGATTTGGAATGCAGCAGATATAATTTTGAAGCTGGAATGTGATAAACCCTTTAACTGTGTACCAGTCGAACAAATTTACATTGGTCCAGATCGAGAGCGTCTGCAGATGACAGATTAGATTTTTATGGTTCAGAGTTAAATAAACGAATATGTACAATAAAACAGACCTTTTTAGTCAGGGAAAAAGTCTGAAGATACCATTTTTGCCAAAATATCGCAGAAAATATCAGGCAGTACATTTTATATCAAAGATTAAATAGCAAATTCTGATCTTCATCTACACTTTCCATGAAAACAAGTGAAAGATGCACCCTTACAGCCAGAGAGCAAACAAACGCTGTTAAAACTTTACAGTGTGTAGAATCTAGATAGCCGCGTAAACGTAGATAAAAAATCGATATAAGGTGTATGGGATAAAGAGACGCCAGGGATTTGTCTTCGATTTCAACCGGAAATTTTGATTGTAATGTCTAGGGATAGCCTCCATAGAACAAATTGCATTTTCTATCCGTCGTAATCTGTGCAACCTTGCAACCGTCAGGGGCAACCTTTGGCACAAGGTACAAGAATGATTATAATTTAATAGAATAAAAATAAAATTGGTTACAAAACTGGATGAAAAGGAGTAAAGATGCATATTTAAGTTGTACTGGTTATGTGTTACAGGTTTAAATTAATAAATTTTTACCATAAACAAAATTTTCGATTTGTCTAAATCAAAAGCACTTGCAGACAACACATTTAATGTGGCTTAAATGATATGATTTGTATCTAAATGATAAAACATCCTTGGTAAGTAGAAAATGCTGATTCACAGTAATTTCTCCTTTTCCCATGATTGTTTCAAAAGCAGTCTTCTTCATGGTTGCTAGAGGTTGGGATTGTTTGGTACAGGGTGAAATGTTTAACCCTCTATTTACCACACAATCATGAGTTTTAATGACCATGAAAAAGATGGCTTTTGGAAGCATTTGTGGGAAAAGGAGAAAATGCTGGTAACCAGCATTTTCTCCTTTTCCGACAATGTTTTCCATCATCCTGTGTACAAATCCAATCATTTGTGCAACATTTAAATTGTCGTCTGCAAATGCTTTCAGTTTGGACCAGTCTGAAATTTTTGTCGTCTGGTAAAGAGTTAGAGAAACTTGTATTTCTTATCTATCAGTACCATCTGTTTCCTTTCTGTTCTCTAACCATAAAGGTCTTTTTGAAAATTTAACTTTTTACCAAAGTCTTTACCAAACTGCAAAATTTTAGACTCATTCAAATTGAAAGCATTTGCAGATGAAAAATTAATAAACGTGACTAAAAAATTGAAATTTGATTTGGGAAGGGCAGAAAACATTGTGGGAAAAGGAGAAAATGCTGGTTACCAGCATTTTCTCCTTTTCCCACAATGGTTTCAAAAGATTTCTTTCTCAGGGCCGTTAAAAATCAAGATTGTTTGGTAAAGCGTTAGATACATTTTTTGGGGGTAAAATCCAACCTCTATGTCAGCCCTACAACTAAAATAATGTGGAAAAAGGGATGATTATCATAGTTTACCTTAAGTTCTAGAACGGGACAGAAATAGCAAATTTTACTGTATTCAAATGTCAGATTTAGGATGATTGGCAAAAATAAATTTCAGTCGTAAACCTCATCAAGTTGTTCCGCAGTTTTTTGGTATATCATTACACTGATGCCCTGGATTGGGTGGAGTTTAAAATTCTTCAGATAAGATCAATTTGCATCTCTCAGTGTTTAAACTGAAGATTATCAATCTTTGGCATGGATCATTCATTTTAATAAAAATATAATCTAACTTAAAATAAATCCTTTTTTTTTGTGTGTAGAAAAAAAAAAGCCTTACAGAATGACATTTTAAGGGTTCATTCCTACAGAATGCGTAGGAATCTAGGTAATGATAAGACGTTCAGTTCAAACAAAGAAAAAACACAAGTTAACCCATAAAGCGCTGCAACCGAGTTAAGTTGTTTTTGTGGACAGTGTAGATCAAGATCAGACTGCACAAAACATGCAGTCTGATCTTGGATCTACACTGTCCACTACTTTGTTACATATTCTGGCCATAACAACAATGAAAATTTGGCACTGCGGATTCTTTTCATAATTGAAGCGGTCCATTATATTAATTCAGCACTGTAAGTATTAAGAAAGAAACTGGTGAACCCTTTGCCAGATGACAAAACTTTACACCTATGCAAAATAAAAGCATTTGCAAAGGATAAACAAATGTTGCTCAAGTGATGAAAGGGTAGCTGGTAGCATTTTCTTCTTAACCCCGCAATGTTTTCAAAAGCTGCCTAAGCATCAGCGGTTGTTTGGTAATGGGATAAAATTGATTGATTGTATGGAGTTTAATGCTGTTTTCAACATTATATAGAAGCATTTTCTTATTTACCCACATTATGTTTTCAAAATCTGTCTGACCATCAAGGATTGTTTGGTAATGGGATAAAACTGATTGACTGTATGGATTTTTAATGCTGTTTTCAACATTATTTCAGTTACATCATGGCAGCCAGTGCACCTATCCATGCTTTCCTGGAGTCTCTTTTACCAGTAATCCACACAATTTTCTTACCAAGCCACTGGCAGCTTTCCCACATAACCATCGCCAGAACAATGGTCAGCAACCTTTTAAAATTTTCAAACTAGCAGATGCACCAGTAAAATTGAAAGTTTGAGCGCAAACTCGGTTAAGCATGAACTAATGTGATGTAAGCACAGGCCAAGACAACAGAATGTACAGTCTGATCCTTGGTCAGTGCTGCTGGTTGCTGAGTAAGATATTCTACTCAAACACAATCAGTATTTTGTATTTATAATCCCATTTGACATGAGTCTCTGCATAGTCTGTTACCATTTTCGTTCACTTTTGGATTCCCGAAATAAAGCAACCTACTGCAGGTGTAATGCAGAGAAATGACCCTCCCCTACAAAAGGACCCATGGGTCATTTCTCTACGTAGCTAGAGGAATGACCCGGGTCATTATTCTAGGGAGAGAAATAACCCTCTGGGGTCATTTCTCTACATAGAATGATGACCCTGGGGTTATTTCTCTACATAGAATAATGACCCGGGTCATTCCTCTACGTAGAGAAATGACCCATGGGTCATTTTGTAGGGGAGGGTCATTTCTCTGCATTACACAGGCTCGATGTCAGGTTCCCATGGGGGTAAGTGTATGTTTTGTCAACTTGACCACCATGAAAGAACATTCCATTATATAGACCATACTCTGTGAAAAGGGGGCTTAATGCATCTGCAAAAAGAATTGATCCCAGTCAGCCTGCGCAGGCTGATATGAGCTGAAAGTTTTTGCAATTGGTCAATTTTCTGCAACTCAAATGACCAGTGTACCTTATAGTTTAGTCGGTTGTTATACTAAACAGATTTTATGAATCAGTCATAATCATGTGATGACGTGCTTATAATAATGCATCATGGGGATGCATTACGCCCCCTTTTTACTAGAGTATGACACATTATTTTGATTTCAGTGACATGCATATCACAGCTATAAACAGATATACATGAATAATTATAATATTAACTACTTGGACAGAAAGTAATTTTGTCTCAGTTTTATCCAAAAGGGGTACTGTGTGTTTCAAAGTCAAAGTGTAGGATTTGTAACCTGGAGGCGCCAGGATCAAATATCACTCCAAGCACTAGGTCTTTTATTGGTGTGTCCCTGGGCAGGACAGTTCATAACCCTAACCTAGTAACTATGAAACCAAGGACATACTTGAACATGTGAGCTGTTGCCGTGATATAACTAAAATAATGTTGAAAGTGACACTAAACTCCACTAAATTTATCAGTCTATTAAGAAGATGAATACAGATTAAAAATGTCTTATTTAACACTATGGATGAACACTTTTATGACGTTCTGGGTTCAATAAAACTATCAAAAGAATAAATCAGGCCTATAATTTAGTAATGATGAAATCATCCTTTTCATCACAATGATCATTATGTCATGATTTTTCCATGTTTTATAGACTTCAAAGACTTCACCCTTTACCAAACAAACTCTGAGTTTTAATGACGCTTATGAAAACATCTTGGGAAAAGGAGAAAATGCTGGTAACCAGCATTTTCTCCTTTTCCCACAATGTTTTCTACCTTATCAGTGTCAAATCCCATCATTTGAGCCACATTAAATTTGTCATCTGCAAATTGTGTCATTCTGGTATAGTTCACGCTTAGGCTGCTGAGCCCAACTCAATGCTCTTTTGTGGATGGTGTATCAAGATCAGAGCGCACATAACATGCAGTCTGATCTGAATCTACACTGTCCAATATGGTGCGTTTTTGTCCAGCAACAAGCACTTCAGAATCTCAATGTTTCGATATATACTTTTGGCTGGAAATCTTCATTTTATTTATTTAGCAGTATAACTCTTTCTATACCATAGACAACACCAGAAGCTTTTGTGGATAATGTAGATCAAGATCAGACTGCAAAGAACACAATGCTCTTTTGTGGACCGTGTATATCAAGATCAGAGTGCACATAACATGCAGTCTGATCTGAATCTACATTGTCCAATATGGCGAGTTTTTGTCAAGCAACAAGCACTTCAAAATCACAATGTTTCGGTATATACTTTTGGCTGGAAATCTTCATTTTATTTATTTAGCAGTTTAACTTTTTCAATACCATAGACAACACCATGTAGATGAAGATCAGACTGTAAAGAACATGCAGTCTGATCTCAGATCTACACTATCCACAGCTTTATTCTAGAGTATGACCAAACTGTCTCTTGATCTTGCAGTGGAAATAAATGTTCAGCCTTTGAGAAAATGCAATACATCTATTCAGTAGTGGAAGCGATAAGGGTTAATAATACAAAATAATGAATTGATGGTTGACAAAATTGTCTTGGGAATTCAACTGAACACAACAGTTCCAACAAATGGATATTTGATGAACATCATTCAAAAAATGACAGCTTAGCAAAGTATTGCATATACACCCTCAAAGGGGCTGTCATTTCATTATTTTTCAACATACAGTAGTTATCAAATGGTGTGTTGTGTTCAGAAAGTCTAAGGCAGTAGCCTAAATTTAGATATAAAATACCATAACGCTTTACTAAACAATAAAATAATTGACGCCTCAAAATTGAAAGCATTTGCAGATGACAATTTAAAAGTAGCTTAAATCCTGATTTATGTTTTGGCAAGCGTAGAAAACATTGCTGGAAAAGCTAAGAAAGCTGGTTACCAGCATTTCCTCCTTCTCCCTCAAAGTTTTCAAAACCCTTCTCTACCAGGTTATTTAAATTTACGACTGTTTAGTATAGGGTTTCTGTTTTATGTGGGTTTGCCTGATCAGTGTATTTTTCATCCAGCTCTATCAACCCTATACTGTCCAGTAAGAAAGGCTTTGTAAAAGACTGGTTCCTTGTCCAAATTGTCATACTATCTAAGTTTTCACAATTTCATTGTGAAATTTCTCAAAGCTGAAGATTGCTGTATAGATAATGTAAAGTCATAACCTAAGAAACAAATCTTTAGAAGACCTTGGAAACCAAAGGACAAAATTTTGGACTCGTCCAAATCCAAAACATTTGCAGATGACAATTTAAATGTTGCTCAAGTGGTGGAATATGTCTTTGACAGGGTACAAAACATTGTTGAAAAAGGAGGAAATGCTGGTAACCAGAATTTCCTGTTTTTCCCATGCTATTTTCCAAAGCCTCCTTTTCTGGGATTGTTAAAACACAGGATTGTGTAGTAAAGGGTTACCTCACCCCTGTTTTAAAAAAATTGATAATCAAAAGGTATTAAGGTTTATTTCATGCTATCCGGTAGGTTATCGAGAAATATCGGTGAAATATTTTTCAATATTTCATGGTTAGGACCAGTGAAAATACCGATTTTTATATTCTAACTCTTCAGTTGAAGGTGGAAACAGTTGTTCCCACGCACTAGTTACCTAGGTAAAATGCGCATGCCTCACAACCACATGGAAATATGATGTAATTTATATTACTTGAAAAGAACTGTACTGGATTTTGATTTAGTTCCCCCCCTGAAAGGGTTAAAGCATGAAATAAATAGAATATTTGCGCCACTCGTGAAAATATTACCGATGATGTTCACACGATAAAATAAATTTCGATATTTCATCATAAAAAATAAATATCCTCTATTTATTTCTCTACCAAGTTACAATTCAGACAGGGTTAAAAGTTAACATGTTGTTCTATCTTTTGTTGACTTTTTACCTGCAAGGGTCCGTAGTCACCAACCATTCTTAAGAATGTTCTTGGTCTTGTTCTCCAGAATTTTCATTTGGTTTAGCCAATCAGAAATAGTGTTGCCATCTAATTTTGAAAAGTTCTGACTGAATTAAATTTTTCCAAGAGTAATGTAAAAATTTGTTTATCCTCTTCATGGCAGTAATCCTTTCAGATTAAAGAATTAAAGCAATTCATTACATAAAATCCTTTTAATGTTTTGATTAAAAAAAAAAACAAAAATTAATCTGATATTACCAAGATAACAGATTAATGACAATGCTTTTAACCCTTATGTTTAATTCTTTAACTGCTTACCACAGAATCACGAAGTTTTGACGACCCTGAGAATTAGTGGCCTTTTGAAAACCTTGTGGGAAAAGGAGAAAATGCTGGTAACCAGCATTTTCTCCTTTTCCCACAAGGTTTTCTACTCTTTCATAAACAATTGCCATCATTTCAGCAACATTTATCATGTGCAAATGCTTTCAACTTGGACAGGTCTAAGATTGTTTAGTAAAGAGTTAACTCTTCACCAAACAAAAAATTTTAGACTTCCAAATTCAAAGTAGTTGCAGACAAAAAATTAAATATGGCTCAAATGATGAGATTTGTCTCTCAAAAAAGAGGAAAAAATTTCAAAATAATCCTTGCAAAAGACTGCTAATCAACATGAGTTTGAAGACAGCAATTCAGATTTTTATTTGGCTTATTCTACATTTTCTTAAGTAGTTTACAAATTTTCTGGAAAATATGCAAGTACTTTTTTTTTTGAGAACTTATAGTGAAAACAATAATAAAACCCTTAAGTAGCACACGGTCATATCCACAGTGAGAAATTGAAAGTGATGATCATGACTCTGGATCGAAATCATCAAACAGACCAGACATGTCTGCTTAAGCTAATCTGGTACGGTTCAGTTGCACCAAGTAAGAAACAAACAGGAATGAAAGCTTAAACATTTGTAATTACTTAATATCATAAGTAGTTATTTATAATTACTTTATACTTATGACAAGCAATAAATGGTTCTTTCATTAAGTCAGCTCCATGACAGAGCGATCATCTCTGTAACGCTACTTGACATTTCGGTAGTGATCATTACGGGAATGGCAGTATTTGATTATTCCCCTCTGTAGCCTACAAGGAAAAAACTTCGAGTTGGTTTCTTTTCAAATGCCAAACTGTATGTCTATTTTTTTCATTAGTATGGTTTTGAACTTAACACTTAACCATTTTATTCTCTATGTACTAATGCATCAGAACATCATGCAATCATCTCTGTTACCCTACTTGACATGAATGATACTATATGATATCCCCCCCACCCGTAGACTCCGAGAAATAAACTTTCAAACTAATTTCTGTTCAAATGCCAAGCTGTACTATTATTTAGTTATAATAACGGAAAAATTCCCTTGCAATTGCTTCATGAATTCAATATTAAACATATGGTATTGATCTTAAAAAAATATGTACACTTTTAAGCTTTACACTTATTAGTATTTTCTCCATGTGACATTATGTCAGAACATCAAGCCATCGCCATCTCTTCCGAAGTTCTTGAGTTCACGGTGTTTCATGACATCACTCCTGTTATTATTCAAGGGAGGTAAAAAACTTGCGTGTTTTTCTTTTGCATTTCAGCAATGATCAGAAAGAGAGGGACCACTTTTTAAGATGATTTTCTTGTATTTTTGTTAATCTTAAACACTAATAAATGGTTTAACCTATAATTGTGGCAAGTACTGATGTTGTCAGACATTTTCAAGAGATCATATATATACGTTATAACTAATCAAATGACAATGATCATCTATTTCACTCGGCATCAGAACAAGAACCTCTACAATCATATATCCTTCGTGTATTCAGCTTTTGAGCTGTTCTTATCAGTGCATGGTTAAAGATACCGTAATTTGCTTAAGTTTTGGGACAGTAAAAAATAATTAATTTTTTTTGTGTCCCAATACTTTGGTCTACAAAAAATAATTATTTTGTCAGCTGTCCCAAAACTTATGGTCAAACAAGACAATCTGTCATACTGAAAGTCAATGGCCGCTAACCTGTCGAATATTGCCGACGTTAAAATATTGCTACATCACTCATTATTGTCTGCGTCCTGGGATCGCGATGAGGATGTTATTTTGCGTTTGTAGATAAATTCACAACATATTTTACCTGCTTACATGTACGTGAGATGAACGACGTTAATTCCACTCTGACAAGTACCTGCCTGGACCGTTCTCAAATTTGATTGGTTTGTCGATCTTCGATCGATAAACTAGAATGATGTACCTTGATTTCTATTTATAAACAACGAACTCGATTGACCGTGAAATACATGTGTGTCAACTGTGTCAACTTCGGATCTACATATACACATTATGTATCTTGGATACAAGTTTATCACACCCTTTTTACACTTACGTCGGATTTCTTTTTGAAATGAGGTTTAAATTAGACTGTCAGGTGATCGAGTTTTTTGTCTTGAATCAGGAAACTCCCATTGAAATCGGGACGGTTGGGAAGCATGCTTACAACGTTACATGTGTAGAAATAAAACTGCGCGAAATAAATAGTTGCAAACAAAGGGTATCAAACGGATTGAAAGATTTTTTTTTTAAATAGATATTCACTGTCCCAATTCTTTGGAACAAAAAAATACCGATCTTGTTTCGCAATTTTTAGTATGTCCCAAATCTTTGGGTCATGAAAAATAATTATTTTCGCGATTTTTGATGCTGTCCCAATTCTTTGGGTGTCCCAAAACATACGCAAAATACGGTACATCCTTACTCACTTTCATCCAGTTTTTAAAGCAATTTTATCTTTATTATATGAAACTATAATCATTCTTGTATCTTTGTGCCAAATGTTGCCTCTGATGGTTGCAAGGTTGCACAGATTACGACAGATAGAGAATGCATTTCATTTTTTGAAGGCTATCCCTAGACATTACAACCAGAGTTTCCGGTTTAAATCGAAGACAAATCCCTTGTGTCTCTTTATCCCATATGCCCTACATTGATTTTTTTATCTACATTTATAAAGCTAACTAGATTTACACGCTGTGAAGTTTTAACAGTTTAACAGTGTTTGTTTACTCACTGGCTGTAAAGATGTATCTTTAATTATTTATTCATTTTTTAGCAATGTTTTTTTTTGTATTAGAAGCAACATCTGTTAATAAATTTATCAGTTTTGAACAGAAATACTAACATGACATAACAGACACCTTGGATCAAGGGATCTGTCACAAAAACACAACACAGTTTTAAATCTAAATCTTATCCTTTTCAAGGGAAATGGTATCAAGTAACATTTAAGTCAGAGAAAAAAATATATATTTTTTTAAATCTTTAACTGTAGTAGAGATGTACAGTGTAATCAACCAAGGTGCCCCTAGTTTCTGAAATTCCACCCTGTTTTTCAAAGGGGGGGGGGGGGGGTTCCCCCCCCTATTTTTCAGTTTCTAGAATAAACACCGCTATGGACATGATTCTTGCAATTTTATTGTGATGCATGGTCTGGTAATGTAGTTGAAACGGTATGCTCAAGTTCATTTAGAATGAAAAAATAGTGACGGGCCATATAAACCCTAAAGTTTCCATTTTTTTAAAAAGACTTTTGACTTTGCCATGACCTTAAACTTTGACCTAATACATGGTTCTTGTGCATGACATATCCTCTCCATGTGGATAATTCTGTGCATTTATACTGAAATTCATTTATAATTAAAAAAAAAAACATTACATGATAGACGCGCGCACCCCCCCCCTACATTTTCCTTTTTAAACATATTTGACCTTGCCATGACCTTGACCTACTGACATGGTTCCTGTATGCCACACATCCTATGTATGTGGTCGACAAATCTGCAAAGTTATACCGAAATTCATTCATAATTAAAAATATTTCATAGAAGACACAACACTATCACCCATAAAACAATTTGACAATGCTGTGACCTTAACCTCTGACTTGCAGACATGCCTCTGGCTTAAGACAATTTATCTCAATTTGGTTAACATTTGTGCAAAGTTCTTTTGAAATCAAATACTAGTAAATGGGATAAAAGTTATGGCCTGGACACGAAAATGTCACTGGCACTGACAAACGGACAGAACAAACAAGAACTATACATGCCGAAATTTTGGGCACATAAAAACAGACCTGTAGTATTCTTTAGTCAATTATAATATTTCAATAAATCATGAACCATTATCCAGAGTCAGTGTGTATAAAACCTGTCTGCCCCTCTGTAAATGTAATTTATTTTAAGATTTTAATTCAAGTCTGTTCCAATTTTTTCTGGTTTCTATTTCCCATAACAATATTAGTTGTACGGTCAGGTGGCAGGGGACTTGGAAACTTGTTCACAGCTGTGGTGAATCATGTCGCCCCGAGCCGAAGGCGAGGTGGCGACATGATTCACCACAGCCATGAACAAGTTTCCAAGTCCCCTGCCACCTGACCGGACAACGAATTTATTATACTGCAAAGTTTTACCATTTCAACGTTTGTTAAGCGAATTTTACCTGTTTTTTGGTTTAAAAAATTGAGTACGCTGACGAAGTAGAAATTCCCTTCTGAGAGCCCCAATTCAATGAAAACTGACGTCACTGGGAACTGACGTCACTGAAACCTTGGTAATACGTGCTAAAACGTGCAGCTTGGCGCATAATTTTGATGTTAATCTTGATCGACGCCGCCATTTTGGATGTCGTGTTGATAGTGTAGTCATGTATACGGGGCTCCCGAAAGGGAAACTGCTTTTACGCTGGTTTTGCCAGTGTACATGATATATATGTTCGGGGCATATTATCCAATCAGATCACGAGAAATTTCTTTGCAGTATAATAAGGTGTGAAGTCCAGTCATAAGTGAACAATAAATCCCCATTCTGCAGACTTAAGTATGAACCCCCAGCTTCAGACGGCACAAGAATATCCAGTGAGACCATTGTCCCTTTCAGAAATATATCCCATTATTTATTTACATTCATTTAGTCATCTGCAACTGTCTTGAATTTGGATGAGTTTAAAATTTAGTCATAATGATGGTACAGAGTAACTTTTAATTCAGTATGTAGATGAAGTGTTATTGCTGCATTAACTCTTTACCAAACGACAATATTTTAGGCTTGTCCAAATCGAAAGCATTTGCAGACGACAAAATAAAAGTGACTGAAAATTTGAAATGTGTTTTGTGAAGAGTAGAAAACATTGTGGGAAAAGGAGAAAATGCTGGTTACCAGCATTTTCTCCTTTTCCCACAATATTTTCTAAAGGCTTTTTTCTCAGGGTCATCAAAAGTAGGGATTGTGTGGTAATGGGTTAAGGCCCTTACATGTAGGTATGGGCCATTTTCTGATCAGCTTACATGGGTTAATTCTTTTGTTCAGTGGACCTAATTCAAATGATTGCTGTCTTTGACAGGGTAGAAAACATTGTTGGAAAAGGAGAAAATGCTGGTAACCAGCATTTTCTCCTTTTCCCACAATATTTTTCAAAAGCCATCTCTTTCAGGGTTGTTAAAACTCAGAATTGTGAGGTTAAGAGTTAACTCTTTCCCAGACAACAAAGTTTAACCCTTTACCACACAATGACGACTTTTGACACCCCTGATAGAGAAGGCTTTTGAAAACATTGTGGGAAAAGGAGAAAATGCTGGTAACCAGCATTTTCTCCTTTTCCCACAATGTTTTCTACCCTATCAAAGAAAAATCATTTAATATGATCCACATTGAAACTGTCCTCTGCAAATGCTTTCAATTCGGACATGTCTAAAATTGGTCGTGTGGTAATGGGTTAAGACTTCCAAATTGAAAGCAGTTCCTTATCTCTTTAGTACCACACAACAAATTCTGAGACTTGTCCAAACCACTGAAAGCATTTGCAGACAATAAAATAAATATGATAAAATGATTACACTTGCTTCTGAAACTAAGAGAAAATATTGTGGGAAAAGCTGTCGGCGCGGGCTACCAGCATTTTCTCCTTTTTCCACAATCGTTTCAAAAGGCTTCTTTCTCAGGGTTGTTAAAACTGGGGATTGTGTGGTAGATTTATGGCAAATAAAATGTGGCCCAAATGCTTTAATTGTTTTCTTCATCTGCATATGGTTTCATTTACAAAACCAGGACCATCCTGGTTTGATCCTCCCTCAAAGTGCTGAATTTTGCTTATTTCCACAATGTTTTCAAACACTTTCAGTGTTAAGGTCGTTAGAAATCAGGACTGTTTGGCAAAGGATTAATTTTTCTCCCAGTTGACAAAATTTAGGATTCTCCCAAAACGAAAGCTTTTGCAGATGACTGATTGAATGTGGCTAATACAATTTCATTTTCTTTTGAAAGGGTAGAAACAATATGGGAAATGGAGAGAATGATTGTTAAAAGCTCTTTTTCCTTTTGCAAGAATGTTTTCAGGTCCTTCTGTCATAGAGTCATCAATACACTGGCTTATTTTCAAAATGGATATGCTAAATATTTGAAGGGCAAGAAATTGTACGAGGGTTGTCCCAAAATAGCGTAGTCAAAAGCTATAACACAATCAGTGTTAACACAGTAAATTCAGCAAGTTTCGGAATTCTTTACAAGAGCTTTGTGCATATGTGTGTGAAATATAAACTAACTACCTTAAGAATTGCTTAATCTGTCACGATTTAAAATGAGCTACGCATACATACCCGGTGCACACTAACGTCAATGTCATGACGTCCCTAAAAAACAACTGATTCTTTTTCAAAGTACTCTCCATAGTGCTCAGTGTATTTACGGTGGTGAGTGACCCACTTATCGGTATAATTATGTCTTCAGCCTACTTGCTTTTCAAATTGCTCAACACTCGCAGAGTTTCCAGTCGCAGTTCATTGAAGTTTTTGAATCTATGTCCCCGCAACTGAGACTTTAAATAGGGGAACAAAGCAAAGTTTAGGGGTGCTAAGTCTGGACTGTAGGGCACTGCTCCTCTGTCCATCCGTCAACAAATCTCTTGTGCCGTTTAGATACAAGGGATTTTGACATAGATTTGTATCTTTCTGTAGTGTGCAGTTTGCGTAGGAGTCATATCTAATTGTACACAATATTCGATAACATTCCACTGCGCAGCCATTTCCTTTGACATAGCCATTTTCAGCATGTTGGAATTGACCACTGCACTAGGTTTTATCCTGTATTTTTTTCAAAATAACTTTACGTAAGCATCCTTCGGTGTAATGATGTCAAATGCAATGACGTTAATCCACATCAAATGATTTCCTGCAATTATGACCATGTTTGGAATTATAGACATGTAAAGATGTAGCATGCTCATAAAACCCAGACATATTTTGGTGTGCACCGGGTTAGGTACCCCATTCATGTAAATAACTTCATAAAATGTACTATTTGCGACCTTGATTTTTCATTTTATACGCGAATATGCACAAATGAATAACAGATACAACATGCAAAATTTACTGAAATCTGACATCGAGTTCCATAAAAAATAGTGTTGTCTACGACATTTTGGGACAGCCCTCGTATATATAGGAGAAAAAGAAGCATAAAAAGTATATTACTCTTTCTGCACGAAGTTATAATCTCCCCCAGGCTTGTTAAAAAATTCATCTTTATACCAGAATATTGGGTTTCTCTAGTTAGATAGTAAATCTGTTAACCTTTTACCACACAATTCTGACTTTAAACAACCCTGAGGAAGAAGTTCTTTGAAAACATTGTGGGGGAAAAAGGAGAAAATGCTGGTAACCAGCATTTTCTCCTTTTCCCACAATGTTTTCTAACCTATCAAAGACAAATTCCATCATTTCAGTCTTATTTAGATTGTTGTCTGCAAATACTTTCAAGTTGGACAAGTCTGCATAATGGCTTGTGCAGAAAAGAGCTGTATTACAAAGGCATGCATGGAATGCAAGCGTGAAATAACATAACAGTGTTGATAAAAAAAAAATGTGTTCCAAAAAATGTTTAAAAACTGATAAGACCAGTGTAAATCTAAGAATCAGACGTGCAAATGACTACACCCTGATTTTTCACAGCACTACGATCCCTGTGCAGATAACCTTGATATGTTTGTCACTGACTTTGCAAGAACCATGTTATGATGTAACTTTTTTCCTACCCACTTTTATTCCCCATGCAAATTTTTCTTTCTAAAATGAAATATTGTGTTCCCTCCTGCAGATAACTTTCTTTGTCCTGCAACAGATCACTTTTGCGATCATTATAGTAGAAGTTACTGCTAACAAGCTATTTCTCATTTCATCACTATTTTTTTTGTATGTTTAACTCTCAAAGCACCTTTCACTACCAAAGTTGCCTTTGCGGCAAGTGTAGATCAAGATCAGACTACACAAAACATGCATTGGGACTGTTCTGCGCTAAGCACTATCTTAATTTATGTAGATTTTCTGTATCTTTCATGAGTGTTTATAGGTCATCAGCTGCAAATTTATCTTAGAAGTTTATGAATGTAATTTGAATTTTTTGAAAAATGATAAGCAACCAGAAATGTAATAACTGAAACAGGTATTCTGATAAGATACTGACTTTTAGCACTGGTGCAAGTCATGCAACAGGTCAACAATTTAACTATTCATCAGGCACAAAATTTCAGACTCATTCAATTTGAAAGCATTAAATTTTGCAGATAACGATTCAAATGTAGCTAAATTGATGGAGTATGTAAGTGAAAAGAGTAGAAAAATTTGTGTTTTTAGTAGAAAATGTTCTCCCACAATGTTTTCAAAAGGTGTCTTCTTCAGGGTCATCTACTCACATTGGACAGTTTGTTTTGAAACTGTGCTGAAAAAGAGAAATTGGCACATTGTTTCTTCTTCAACAAATTTTCCAAAAGCGTAAAAAGGGGAATGAAACGCCATAACAAGAGCTCCTGGAGGAGTGAAGCAATACATACCCAAAGGGAGCTATCAACAGTCAATACCCTTGGTGCACTTCATCTCATCAAGATGCACACATATGTGAATTATTTTCAAAATCAGACCAGGGTTCGAGAGTTATGTAGTGGACATAATCAAATAGCATAAAACGTTAAACCCTCTGCTGTGACCATGGTATGGATCCCAGGCTCTGAAACCTAGGCTCTGAAACCTGGGCTCTGTTGGTCTTCTTATCATGGTGCAAATATTTTGATTGGAAAAAAAAGTATACTAATATCTTTAAAAATACAAACGATTCGTATATCCAATGGATGCAGATAAAAATAGTTCATAGATTTTTCTCCACTAACTCCCTATTAAACAAAATGAACATTACCCCAAGTAACTTATGCTGTTTCTGCAATACTAGTGAAGAAAGTCTGCTCCATATATTTTACGAATGTTAAAAGGTGAAAATCCTTGCACAGTATTTCGAATAAAAAATAAGAGACATAGACCCATCAACACAAAGACTTATAAACAGTGTCAACGTTCTAATTGATACATTCGATAATGACGACAAATTATACACACTCTTTATTTATGTTAAAAGATGTATTGCTTCTTGTAAATCTCAATCGAAAGTCCCAACAATTTATGGCCTTCAAGATAGTTTATATTTGGCTTGGAATGTTTATATTTGGCTTGGAATATTTATAAAGAAACAAAATCTTCTGACTCCACTTTAGACAGATGGTCAATTGTACGACATATCATTCAAAACCACTCTTAATATAAAATGCATTGATATATATATTCCCATTTTTTGATGTTATTTAATAAGTAATTTCTGTTTTCCCCTTTCTTTCCTTTTTTCACTTTTTTTTTTTTTCCCCATACTCACTGCTTTATAAAACTTTATTAATCTTTGCTAACTATTCATTGATCCAGATTCGGTGAACTAAATAGGCCGTTTCTTTGACACTTTCCCCTCATACTCCATATAACACAATGATGAAAAAAGAATTTTAAGAACATTGTGGAATGGAGTGAAATTACTCACAAAAATCAATTTCACATTCTAACATGACACGTGAATTTGGCTCTATAAACATAGTGCAACGAAAGCGTGGTAAAATCTACGTCATTCTATATAGAGTGACGTCATTCTGTATAAAGTAAGTGACGCCTATGGCTGTTCCATGTCTTCCCCCTCCGATATTTTATCAATGAAGGTCACTTGATGTACACAAATCGTCATTTTCTGCTCCTTGGAAGGAGGAAGGAAAATCCTCAATGTTTTACTGATATAAAGTGTTTAGATAAAAACTGACAACGATGGAACTATATGAAATGTTGCTAGTAAACATATGTAAATCAAGTGTCTTTTCAAGTTGAAGGTTAGTTCAAAATTGACCGGTGTAGCATTAGAAATGGGATTGGCAGTGGGTGGAGTAATATTCAGAGCATTCAAAGCAGCTGCGACTCTTGTGCTTGACAATACAATCATTATTCTTTGTCATTTGAAAGGGAGAAAATATAACAGTAAAAAAGGTACAGTTTTTTATGTTGTGTTTAATGCCTAAGGTTTTATTGAAATTTGATTCTTTTCATATTTATCGACTGGGCAGTGCGGTTTTGTTTTGGTAAGTAAGTGGAACAGCCATGGCTTATTCAATGGAAAATTATCTGCATCCGCGTTTTTACTTCTAGTATGAACTTGTTTTCTTTTGATTAGGAGTTGGTCATGTTAGAATCAAAATAATCTTCTTTCTATTGTGGTTTACCGTTCAATAAACCACATTGTGAGTTATGAGGCGCAATGAATAACCCACTCGGGCTATTGCCCTCGTGGATTATTTATTGCGCCTCATAACTCACAAACGTGGTTTATTGAATGATAAACTACGATAGAAAGAAGATTATTTCTTAGTTTTCCCACACTGTTTTTCCATAAAATCAATAATTTATGATCATATTTCAGCTAGTCTGTTTAAACACATAACCTTATCTGGATCTCTGAATAGTATATGTATTTGATGAACTCTTATCCTGCAACTTGTCACCTTTGCGAGCAGTGAATTCCAAAATCAATCTACACTCGAGTCTTGGTCTGCAGTGTTTTCGCAAAGTCACAGATGGTGTTTGATGAAAATAACGATTGTTGTAAGGACAGAGGGAGGATGGCCACGACCTCCCCTATCCAATATACGTGGCTAGTAAAGTTTTAAACAAGAGTGCCATCGTCACAATATACACTGCCACATGGCTGCTATTTCAAGCAGCTAGCTATAGAGACTAAAGTGTTGGAATTTCTAGCACCTGCCTGGGTAGCTCAATGGATATATTGTGTTACTTGTGATCCATGTTTAACCCATGTTTAATTCACATCTACCCATAATGTTAATGACATTCATCAAGTTTCATAAAGATCCATACAGAAACTTTGGAGCAGTTGCATTCACAAGGCTGAATATCAGTAAGCTATGGAGACTAAGTTTCAACAGACACAGGTCTTGCAATAATCAATGAAATAGAAAATGCCTGCTTCTTGCAGATCTATCAATTATAGTAATGACATCGTCCAAGTTTCATACAAATCTGTTCATAAACTTTGGAGGAGTTGCGATCACAAGGCTGAAATATGATCAGCTATAGAGACTAAATTTGAAGGGACATAACTCTTGCAAAAATCAATGAATCAAAAAATCCATGCTTCATGCACATCTACTTATTATGGTAATGACATTGAGCAAATTTTAAAAGGATACGATCAGTTGCGTTCACAAGAAATGGACGTACGTACAGATGGACGCAGGGACTGAGAAGATGACGCCAAGATAAACGCGTATAAAAACTGAAGACTCATTGGTCATTGGCTTCGATTAACCAATAAAAATATGAAGTTTCATAAAATTATGTCCATTAGTTGGAGATACATTGATGAAAAATTAAATTTGACAAGAAGCCCCCTTTTTTCATGACACAGCAATAAATTCCAAAACCCTGACAGTATGAGCTAGGTCACATGATCTGTGAAAATTTCATCCTAATCTGTTGTAATCTGTCGGCGGTGTGTAAAGTAAATATGTGGGAAGTATTTTCAAAATCAGATCAGAACTTGAACAGATATGGAGAAGACACATATAAAGAGCATGTTAGCTTTGACCTTCTTGCTGCATCCTTGACCTTAGTCTAGAGCCTGGGATTTGAAACCTCTGCTCTGAATGTAGCTACTTTCATCAAGGTGCACACATGTGTGAAATGTTCTCAAAATAAGACCAGGGGATCAGAGAAATTTAGAACATGATTTAATAGCATGTGATCTTTGACCCTCTTCTGTGACCTTGACATTAAAGACTGTGGTCTGCAACCTTTGCTCTGTAATCACTTCATCAAGATGCATGCATGTGTGAATATTTTTTATGTCAAGACCATATGGAGCAAACACGACTTAAGCGCATATTACCTATGACACTCTGCCGTGACATTGATCTTAGAGCCTGGGCTCCAAAACCTCTGCTATGTATGTTGTTCATCTAGGTACACATGTGTGAAATATTTTCAAAATTAGGCCAGGGTCCAAGAGATATTGAGAGGACAGGTTTGAGAAGCATACAACGTTTAACCCTTCACTGTGACCTTGACCTTTAGTTTGGGCTCTCAACCTCTGCTCTACACAGCAAATCATCAAGGTGCATGCTGTTTTTCATATCAGATCATGTATTTAAGAGATATGGAGTGGACATGATTTAAGAATATGTGACCATTGACTCCTTGCTATGACACTGACCTAAGAGGCTGGGTTCCGAAGCCTCTGCTCTGCATGTCAGTCATCAAGACACGCACCTGTGTGAAATATTTTCAAAATCAGGGACACAGCTAGGAAGCATGTGACCTTTAAACCTCTACTGTGACCTTGACCTTGGGACCTGAGGTCTGAAACCTCTATGGTGCATGTTATTTCATCAAAGTGTACACATCTACACCAGCTGCAAAGGAGTAGCCCTAGGCCTTATCGTGTTTGGACAAGAAGATTTTCAAAGATTTTCAATATTTTTTAGTTCTGTTGCCATTAGAACCAGATTTTTAACTGGAATCAAACTTTTTGAAGAAATTCTAAAGAGGACCGTGGCAGAATTATTTCTGTAAAGTTTCATCAAAATTGGTTGAAAAGTTTCAGAGAAAAAGATGTTTGAAATAAATGTAAACACACAGACAGACGGACAGATGCACACATGTCAGACATAGGACCATGACATCAGATCACTGGCCTTCTGCCAATGTGGGTTAGAAAGCTGTCTGGTACAAAAAGAAAGAAACAGTCTTCAGCAGGAAGTAACAGTTTAACTTAAGATAAGTTAAATATTTGTTTGTTATACTTTATACAGTATGACACAATGTCGGTACAATCATAATCATACATCTGCATGAAAACCATTAATACTGGTAAAATTCTATTTCAAACTTTTCCTTTTTTTTGGTCATTTTTCAAAATATTTGCACTGCTTTTTTTGAAACAGTTTCAATTAATTTCACCAAAGCATCTTTTATCACTATATCAAATAACATATATTTTAGACTCCTCCAGATTAAAAGCAATTGAATGTGATTATAATGAATATTCTAGTAAGGAGAGCAAACATTTTGAGAAAAAGAGAACAAGCTAGTAACCAGCATTTTCTCCTTTTCCCACAATCTTTCCATAAGGCTTCTTCTTCAAGATTGTTTAAACACAAGATTTTTTATTAACCCCTTATCAGACGACAAAATTCTAGAGCATCGTAAGCATTTGCGAACAGGAATATAAATGTGGCTCAAATCATTGGATTTGCTTTAAAATGGGTAGAAAACATTGTGGGAAAAGGAGAAGATGCTGATTACAGGCATTTTCTCCTTTTTTCGCATTGTTTTAAAGAACATCTTCTTTTCAGGGTCACTAAAAGTCCAGATTGTGAGGTAAAGGTTTGAGGGTTCCAAAAATGTTAGCGTAGAAGTACCAAAAGATCATTCTAAGCGCCAAAATTCCAATGGTGGCATTGTCTTTTTTTTTTCAATTTGACATTGAATGACCCTGAAAATGTGTGATAACAAAAGAGAAAGTGTCTTCAAAAATAAAGACTCATCAAGAGTGCTGTCATTACAATATATGCCGCCACATGGCTGCTATTTCAAGCAGCTAGCTATAGAGACTAAAGTGTTGGAATTTCTAGCACCTGCCTGGATATATTGTGTTACTTGTGATCTAAAAGGTTTACGCACGGACTGATGGATGGACTGACGGACGCACGACGGACTCATTGGTCATTGGCTTTAACCAATAAAACTATGAAGTTTCATGAAATTATGTCCATTAGTTGGAGATACATCGATGAAAAATTAAATTTGACATTAAGCCCCCTTTTTCCATGACACAGCAATAAATTCCAAAACCCTGACAATATGCGCTAGGTCACATGATCTGTGAAAATTTCATCCGAATCCGTTGAGATATGTCCAGTAATTAAAGAGATATTGGTGAAAAATGAAATATAACATGAAGACCCCTTTTTCACATGATGAGAAACATTCTGTGAAAATTTTATCCAAATCCGTCAAGAAATGTGGGAGGAGTTGTGTTCACAAGAAATGGACGTATGTACGAATGGACACAGTCTAAATTTGACACCAAACCCCTTTTTCCACGACACAGTAATAAATTCCAAAAACCTGACAATATGCGCTAGGTCACATGATCTGTGAAAGTCTCATCCAAATCCGTTGAGATATGTCCAGTAATTAAAGAGATAATGGTGAAAAATGAAATATAACATGAAGCCCCCTTTTTCCATGATGCAGCTATGAATCGCAAAACCTTGACAATATGCGCTAGGTCACAGGATGAGAAACATTCTGTGAAAATTTTATCCAAATCCGTCTAGAAATGTGGGAGGAGTTGTGTTCACAAGAAATGGACATACGTACGGACGGACGAAGGGACAGATGGACAGACGGACGGACAGACGGAGAAGATGACACCAATATCCGTCGCCTCTGGCGGCGTATAAAAATGGCATTATCACTGCTAATCAAACCAAAATATCGTAACATAGTAGACAATGTAAATCAACCCTCTACCACACAACACACAAGCCCAACTTTTTACGACCCTTAGGAGGAAGGCCTTTGAAACATTGTGGAAAAAGAAGAAAATGTTGGTAACCATCATTTTCTCATTTTGAGCTCCACTGGCCCAAGGCCAACATGCTTATGTCATGGCCCAGTGTCCTTCATGCGTACATGCATCTGTCCATGCGTACGTTAAGTTTTATTTCAAACATCTTCTTCTTTGAAACTACCCATCCAATTTTAATGACACTTCACAGAAATGATCCTGCTATTGTCCTCTTTAGAATGTTTTTTTCAAAGAATTTGATTCCTTCAAAAACTCTGGTTGCCATGGCAACAAAACTGGAAAATATTGAAAACCTTTAAAAATCTTCTTGTCTGAAAACAAAAAGCCTAAGGGCTACCAAATTTGGCATAGCTTTATCTTATACACATCTACTATGTTTCTTCAAATCATAGCCCTTGGGTCAAAACTGGCCCCGCCCCAGGGATCACAAGTTTTACATGGGCATTTATAGTGAAAATTTTAAGTGGAAATGTAAAACATTCAGTGCCAGTACTGGTGTAGTTCCCAGGAAGCAGAATCGAGAGAGATTAGTATAAGTTGTAAGAACTTGTTTCTCAATCGATGTAAAATAAATATGTTTTACACTTACTGAAAATTTTAGAAATCTTCTTATACTTAGCCATGAGGCCTAGGGCTACCAAATTTTGTATGTAGCTTTATCTCGTGAGCCTCTACCAAGAGTGCCCAAATTATAGCCCTGGGGTCAAATTTGGTCCCGCCCAGGTGGTAACAAGTGTTACATGGGCTTACACAGGGAAAACCTCAAAAAGCTTCTTGTTCCTAACCCATAAGGCCTACGGCTACCAAATTTTGCATGTAGCTTTATCTAGTAGGCCTCTACCAAGTTGGCCAAAAGTATAGCCCTGGGGTCAAGTCTGGCCCTGTCCCAGGGTCACAAGTTTTACATGGGCTTATGTAGTGAAAATTTTGAAAATCTTTTGGTTCCTGAACCATAAGACCTTGGGCTACCAAATTTTGCATGTATAGTTATCTTTTGGACCTCTACCTAGATTGTTCAAATTATAGCCCTAGGGTCTTATTTGGTCTTGCCCCACAAGTCAAAAGTTTGACATTAGCCTATACAGTGAAAACTTTAAATATCTACTTGTTTCCGATTGTGAGCTATAGATGTGATATTTTATGACTGTCATCATTTAGTGAGCCTCTTTTAAAAATTTGCCCATACCATGGGTCAGTGCCTATAGAGTGAAAATTCTAAAATTCTTCTTGCTCCGAACCATAAATCCTAGGGCTACCAAATTTGGCACATAGCTTCATGTTGTGGTTCACTTCTGAATTTGTTCAAAATTTAGTCCTGGGATCGAAATTACCCCTGTCTCAGGGGTCTCATGTTTTACAGGGTCTTTTATTGAGAAACTTATGAAAATCTTCTTACTTACAATACATTCTTGACCTGTATTATTTGATAAGGGACTTTATATTGTGGGCCTCTACCAGGATTTAAGTAAGTATAGCTCTGCAGTCGAAAATGGCTTTCCCCTGGGGTCATTACTCTCTCGTGGGCTTTTATAGAGAAAATTTTATGTCTTCTAGTTCTACACCAACTGGCCTGGTATTGTTATGTTTGGCTAGTTGGGTTTTTACTTATTAGCCAGTAGAGTGATACAGGGCCATCATTGCCCTCTTGTTTCACACTGTTTTCTCCAAAACTAAGCTTCATTTTGTGTTTCACATTTATTTTGTCTGCAAATGCTTTCAATTTGCAAAGGTCTAAAATTTTTTTGTTTGGTAAAGAGACCTCAAATTATGCCTTTAACTACAGGGTGTCTCATAATATCTGATACAATTTGCAGGCTCATTATTTGTTTCATTGAGATTGATGCACTAACAGAGACTACTTAATGTTATTGGATACATTTTAAAGTTTTATCTCATGTATAACACATACCTTTTTTTCCCCACGCCTGATCCTATTTTCAAGTTCATATTCGTAGTATATGTTCCAGATGACATCCTTTTTGCACGATTACGACGTCTAAACGTTCCCTGAAATTTTGGACCACCGATTCGCATGTTGCTGTGCTTATGTTATTAATTTCTCTGCGTATAGCTGTTTTCAGTTCATCCAGGGAGTTTGGAAGGGGTTTGTAGATTCTGTCTTTCAAATATCCCCAGAGATAAAAATCTCTAGAGGGCTCAGATTGGGAGAATGAGGCGGCCACTCATTTTTCGTCTTGAATGAAATGAAATTGTCCCCGAATTTCTCTTCAAGAAATGCAGTTGATCAGAGTGAAGTGTGCGGGGTTGCACCGTCCTGCTGGAACCACATATTACTGATGTCTATTCCACTCCTGCGTAAAGCCCGTATAAATTTGTTCTTTAGGATATTCAAATAACGTTCACTATTTATCGTCTCAACACTCCCAAATTCATCCTCAAAGAAAGCTGCATAATTGAAATTGTGTACGGAATCAACTTCAAATCAAACCTTAGCATTCTGTGAACACTAGCACGACTAGGGGTGTTGGTAAGATCACACATAATTTTTCTAATAGATTTCTGAGGCATTTCTTCAATCACTTGCCTGATTTCCTCAATACTCTCAGAACTTCTTACAGATTTTGGCCTTCCAATATTTCTGTGTCGTCCATCAATAACAGATCCAGTTGCCTCAAATCGCTTCACTATGCGGTGTACGTGAAGTTTTGTAAGTCTCTTCTGGTCTAGGTGTCTTTTCTGCATCTTTCTTATTACAGTTTTTGGTGAAAAACTTGAAGAATACGGTTTAACAACTTCAGCAGCAATTACCTGAGCTGAAGCCATGTTGAATAAACAACGTCTTTATTATGATGTCATCATGGCGTCATTACGTTGACATTTTCCCCTAATTTTCACAGCTAACAAAACTTCATGGTATCATCTTTATTTTGAGGTATCAAATATCTAAACGTGGATCATAATTATATTTTAAGAACCATTTGTAATGGTATTAGATATTATGAGACACCCTGTATCTACACCTTTAAAAAAGCAACTTGCTTGAACCCGTAACTTTTTACCCATAAAAAATATATCTTTGATAAGTCCAAATTGAGATTATTTGAAGCCAACAAAATTTATGTTTCCCGGGTGACAGGATTCATCTTGGATAAGATGGAAAAAATCATGGGAAATACCATGGTTATCAGAAACATAATTAGATATAATTTTCAATATTAGTAAATTATCTCAATCTTCCTCCTTGTGGAAATAAAGTGCTAAATATAAATTACATTTTCACATTTTTGCATCAATTTCAGCTTTGCATCAATGACAGGCCATTTGTCTCTTAGAAAATGCAGAAGAATTCATTCCATAGTTGTTTTTTGAAGTAGCGCATTGTAAGCAATCTGTATTTAAACATCTAATCTGTTTGTATTTGTTAGCCCCTTACCATACAATCCTGATTTTTAACGACCCTACAAAGAAGCCTTTAGAAAACATTGTAGGAAAAGGAGAAAATGCTGATCACCAGCATTTTCTCCTTTTTCCACCATGTTTCCTACCCTGTCAAAGAAGTTCAGTTTATTTGTACCTCTTGTGAATTTGTTGTCTGCAAATACTACAAATTTGGAAGTCTAAAATTTGTTATTTGGAAACATGTTGTTCTTCAATCTTTTGAGAACATAATTATGAGAACATATTTATGAAATGCCTGTGTGTTCATCACAAAACAATATAGAATAGTAAAATACAGCCCAACCTATATTAAGCAATCAACCAGGGATATTCAAAATGTGCCTGCCTAACTCTTACCACAAAACAAAATTTTACACATTGTGCAAATTCAAAGCATTAGCTGATTGATTGATTGATTTTTATTCATTTATGGTCACCATTGGTTGCCCATACAGGCAACGCCCCTGAAAAGACTAGTGGTATTATTTGTGTTATGGAGGATAGTGCAAGATACAGGACAAAATCCACTCCTAGAAGCCAGTTTAATTATACTTGCTTAATACAGGTTGTTTGCTTAATAGAGGTGGCCAGCTGAACAGGCTTTACAGTATTCTCCACCTAATGTATTCATTTCAAGCTCTGTATTACACAAGAGGGCCATTAGCCCGAAAGCGCTCTCCTGAGCAAAGTTATCTAGAATTGATAAAGCTGAAGAGATCTGGGTTGTGATGATGTAAAACGCATGACTGTAGGTGACCTACTTTTTGACTGACTTGACACACATTTAAACTTATCAGAGATATCATCAAGACAAACATGCTGACAATGTTTCACCAGTATCAGGTTAACCCTTTACCAAACGACAAAATTGTGGACCAGTCAAAATTCAAAGCATTTGCAGACAACAAAATAAATATGGCTCAAAAATTGAAAATTGTTTTGAGAAGGGTAGAAAACATTGTGGGAAAAGGAGAAAATGCTGGTTACCAGCATTTTCTCCTTTTCCTACAATGTTTTCAAAAGGCTTCTTTCTCAGGGTTGTTAAAAGTCGCGATTGTGTGGTAAAGAGTTAAAAAAGTGGCATCTAGAGTGCAAACAATGTTTTTCAAAGATCTGTCCAAATGATCTTTTTTACTTGACATAACCTAATTTTGACCACAATCTAGATTTATCAAGGCAAACATTCTGACCTGATTTGGAACTTGTCTGAGAATCATCCAGACAGACAGTCTGAATGAATTTAATGAGCAAAGGACTGATGATGTGGCCTCTACAGTGTACACAAGATTTTTCTAAGATCTAACCTGGTGTCACCTACTTTTTGTCCTGACACAACCCAATTTTGAATCTGTCTGAGACATCATCAAGACAAACATTCTTACAAAGTTTCATGAGTTAATGGCTGAAAAAGTGGCCTGTAGAGTGCCAACAAGGTTTTATAAAGATTTAGCCCAGTGACCTACTTTTTGACCAGAAGTGACCCAATTTTATTCTTGTCGGAGATATCAAGACAAAACATTGTGATAAAGTTTCATTTGTTTAATGCCAAAAATTTGACCTCCAGAGTGCACACAAGGTCTTTTTCTAAGATGTGACCTGGTGACCTTACATGATCAAATTTCACACTTGTCTGAGATGTCATCAAGACAAATATTCTGACCAAGTTTCATTAGCTTAACACAGAAAATGTGGCCTCTAGAGGGCACACAAGATTTTTCTAAGATATGACCTAGTAACCTATTTTCTATCATCAGGGCAGACATTCTGATTTTGTTTAATGATTTAAGGGTTGAAAATGTGACGGTAATTGTTGACATCTGGATGACGCAGGATGGACACAGCACTTTCACAAAAGCTTTGTGCTCAGAATAGCTAAAAATGAAATTGCATTCAACCTGAAGTATTTACTGAAAGAAATGTGAGCATACCTTAAGGTAACACCAATCGAAAAGAACATGAGTCTAACTGGGTCAGAAAGAAGGTCACTAGGACCACAGGCCTTTGAAGCTCTATTGGTTTATCACAGAACACTAAAATTGTCCTTGGTCAATCATCGAACACATCTAGCACATTGGTGCATCGCCTGTATA
Source organism: Hippopus hippopus (assembly GCA_946811185.2). Classification (NCBI taxonomy): domain Eukaryota; kingdom Metazoa; phylum Mollusca; class Bivalvia; order Cardiida; family Cardiidae; genus Hippopus; species Hippopus hippopus. Next base: position 40,527,007 of record OX328102.1, on the reverse strand, counting down.
TCACGAAATATATACACAAATTTTCATTAACACCGTTTCTATAAATAGCACATTGGTGACTCCAATGATGTTGTGAATTCAAGTTTTTGGATAGAAAATGTTTGGTTTTCAGTGATACCGATTTATTTTGACATCAATTGTTATGCATAGATGAGTTCACATTTTCCAGATTGCCATGCGCTGATGTCACACAATTCGTTATGACGCAGCGAATTATAACTCACATGAATTCGCTATCAAAAGACACGCCAAAGCTTTTGACCAATGAACGGTAAAAACGCATTTGAAAATGTGCGAAATGGGAGATGAAAATCGTGAAACTGGATTAGATGAAAAGATAAATTATATCAGACGAAATGTTAATGGAATAATTTTATCAATACACCAACAAAAAAATTTTCGATCTATGTTTGAAAAAAAGAAATTAATTCTTATTCGCTGCAGGATTACAAATCGTGTGATGTCAGCGCATGGCGATCCGGAAAATGTGGAAGCTTTTTTATTTTTTTTAGATGAGAGCTATTGCTTGATGGCAAGAGCCGTTTGGAACTTTCAAAGGTCAGGGTACAGAAGAAAAATCATTAATGAACCCATCTGCAACGGTAACTAGTTTCATTTATCCGTTTTCGTTTAAATATTATCTCTGAAAGTGGACGGGTGTCAAATTTTCTTCAGTTTCGTTGCACACCTTGTCTTACTATATATACGATACAGAGGGAATCCCCAATGTGCTATTTCTAAACAGTGTCCGATAATGAAAATTTCGTTATCCCTTGATAGACCAATGGAGTTTCAGAGGCCTATGCTAGGACAAACTTAAGGAAAAAACATTGTGCCATTTTTTTTAGTCAAATTACTTCATGACGCTTCATCAGAATGTCTGTCTTGATATTATTGTATGAAGTAGAAAAAGGATCAACTTGAGTCAGAGTGAGTACAGTAACTGGCATTATCTCCCGCTAGATGGCATTCTATAAATACACATCTATCTAATTTGGGCATTCTGGGTACAGTCTTTTGATGAATATTAAAAGGTCACCAAAGGATCAATTCTGTGAAATTATTACAAAATCTGACCAGTGGTTTCAGAGAAGAAGAATTTTTAAGAACTGGACTACTTTTCAAAACAACAACAACAACCGTTACTTTGAATTTCAAAATGAAATAAACGTTTACTCAATAAAACGCTACCTGGTGTGATTCATATAGATATGATCGGCATAAGCCCTACTTTTCCCAGGTATATGGGGATGGGTGATGCGTCATAGCAGACAGGTCGTACCTTCGAAGAATATAACATGCGCAGACAACGCAGTAACTGGGTCAAATAGTGCACAAACCTTCAGTGCACTCTAGTGACAACAATTTTAGTCTATTGTTCATGAAACTTCACCTGAGTGTCTGTCTTCATAATATCTCTGAAAAGTTCTAAAATGGGTAACCTTGGTCACTGTGTCAAATCTTAGAAAAAAACTTATGTGCACTTCAGAGACCACATTTTCAGTTGAATGTTCTACCCTTTTGAAGACAATCTCAGATATGTTTAAGCCAAGTTTAATTTTTTGTCTGCAAATGCTTTTGATTTGGACAAGTCTAACACTTTGTCTTTGGTGAAGAGTTACCCAGCTTAATGCTATTTTTGTCTGATTAGTCTGGCTTGAATGTTACAGGAACACCCATGAAAAATCAGGGCCTTTTTAACTGATAAACAGATCTTTTGCACCAACAACTGTCATCATAAATCAGATATTTACATAATTAGACATCAAGAGAACAACCCTGTTACATCTCTAGTCACAACAGTTTCTCTGTTTCAATAATAATTAAGGAAATGCCTTTAACTTGCTGGAAAATACTGACACTCAGTTGGCAGAATTTTTGAAACTGATAGTACCCCTATACAAACTAGGAAATGGATACTTCAAAACATCTTCAAATCTCTAACTCTGTTCTAAATAATCCTGAGGAAGAACTTAGGCTGGTTTTTGAAAAAAATTGTGGGAAAAGGAGAAAATGCTGGTAACCAGCATTTTCTCATTTTTCCCACAATGTTTTCTACTCTTTCGAAGACAAATCCATCATCATAGCATCATTCTATTTGTCACCTGCTATGGCTTTTGATTTGGACTGGTCAAAAATTGTATTGTTTGGTAAAGAGATAAATAGAGTTATTTAGATTTTTATGATTTCACCAAAGTTCAAAAATGATTCAGCACTAAATGATGCAGAATTAAGTACGATGATAGCTGGTAAACCATCAGTACAGGAGACAGACAAATGTAAGAAAACTAGATATTTTACAGTGGTATTTCCTTTATGGGCTACGTTTAGATTTCAAGCTAAAATTTTGTAAAGGTTTGTGGGAATGTTGCATGATCAATATGTGTTGGCTATGTGGGATCAAATGTATTTCCTAAATGAGCTACCTAGTCTTTAACGGTATCTTTAGATTCACGCCAGAGTTTTGCAAAGACTTCTTGGAATTATACCGCCAGAAGTCTTGGAATGATCAGAAGCATGTGTCAGTTAAAAGGACTTATATTCAAATCAGTATTCTGACTTCAAATCTGATGAAATAAAATTAGAGTCATCTGTTGAAAAACAAACATCCCATTTGTTAAATGTCCAAAATTGCACTTTCTAACTGAATGTAACTGTAAAGTTTCTACACTATTGCAGAGAAAAATATTTCTATTGTATTTATTGATATTTTACAGGAAATTCTGATTTATGGCATTAAAACTAAATAGCCCACTTTTAATGCTAAATATATAAACTTAACTCTTTACCAAACAATCCCTTGTTTTTACGACCCAGAGGAAGAAGCCTTCTGAAAACATTGTGGGAAAAGGAGAAAATTCTGGTAACCAGTATTTTCTCCTTTTCCCACAATGTTTTCTACCCTTCTAAAGTAAAGTTCCAACTTTTGAGTCACGTTTGTCGTCTGCAAATGATTTCAATTTGGACAAGTCTAAAATTTTGTCGTTTAGTAAAGAGTTAAACTTTATCAGCAGCTGAAAATGCAATCTGATGAAACTCAGAAAGCGTTTATCACATAACATCCCTTGATTTCAGTGTAATTTACCCATTACAAATTTTCTTACCTTATACATGTTTGATATCACAACAGTGTGACACCATTTTTGACATCATTTTGTATGTATTTCATAGAAGTGAATGGGTCTTATGGATATTACCCTGCTTGCAACTATAGATGGTTTTGCATCTTCTGATCTATAATTTTTGAAATATTGTTATGTGATAAAAAGGATCTGACATTTGTTGGCATTTAAAATGAAATTTTATTTAAACTCATCAAGAAAAAAGGCTCGATTAATAACATTTTACCTAGACTCTTTTAATAAAATCTTATCTCAAATGCCAACTCCTGTCAGATCCTATATATCTTAAGCCACTCAACCCTGACTTTTAATGACTCTGAAAAACAAGCCTTTTGAAAACATTGTGGGAAAAGGAGAAAATGCTGGTAACCAGCATTTTCTCCTTTCCGCACAATCTTCAGTCATACTTATTTTGTTGTTTGCAAATGCTTTCAATTTGAACTCGTTTGAAATTTTATTGTTTGGTAAAGAATAGAAGGGTTAACCAGGTACACAAGCAGACAGTTTAGATCCAAGAGTTTTACAAATTAAACAAATGCTCAACATCGACAGGGACAACTTGAAAAGCTTTTTTGGAGATCATCTGACCATACATGGAATACTCTACATGACATAACTTTTATCATATGAAAAAAAAACAGGTCCAAAGTCAAAGCATTCACGGGCAGTAAGTTAAGGTCTATGGCCCCTAACTCTCATATTGAAAGACGGAAGCTGCTGAGATTGGCCAAATAGCCTTTACGAAAACATCGATGTTACATGATATTTACTGATGAGTTAGTGAGCCTACAGCCCCTAACTCTCATATTAAAAGACAGAAGCTGCCGAGAGTGACCAAATAGCCTTTATGAAAATGTCAATGTTTACCAATGAGTTAGGGGCCATAGACCCTAAACCTGGCTTGAATGGATAGGAACTTATCTTAGAAAGGATGGAAAACATTTAGGAAAAGGATTGGTTTATACTGAAGTCTAATGCCATTTTAACAGCTTAGGTCATATCACGGTGGTCAGAGCACCTACACATGTATTTCCTGGCTTTCTTACACCAGTACTAACACAACTTTCATTTCCAAGCCACTGACTACTTTTCTCACATGCATCTGAGATGAGAAGCAAATAATCGCTGGAAAGAAAGTTTGCCTCAACCAGGTATCGAACCCACAACCACCAGGTCACTAGTCAGATACGTTAACCACTGAGCTACCTGGACGAGCTTGGAAAACAGAGAAAATGCTGGCTGCCAGCATTTTCTCCTTACCAAAATCTTTTTCAACAGCCTATTTTTCTCAAGGTTGTTTGGTAAAAAGTTAACCCATAAAGCACTGGAACCGAGTTAAGTTGTTTTTGCGGACAATGTAGATCAAGATCAGACTGCACAGAACGTGCAGTCTGATCTTGGATCTACATTGTCCTCTACTTTGTTACATATTCTGGCCATAACAACAATGAAAATTCGGTACTGCGGATTCTTTTCATAATTGAAGCGGTCTATTATATTAAGTCAGTACTGTAAGGGTTAAGCAAGACACTGTTGCCAATAAAGCTCTAAAGTTGCATTTAATAGCGTCTTTACAATAACCTGAAAAAGCCCAGATCATTTAGTTCCCAGTCTTTAGCATAAATGTTGAAAATTTAAAATATGTTGATTAAATACTTGATGAACTTAACTGCTGTTTTATGACTTAGTTATACTGACACATTTATCTGAATTAGCTTATTTACAGATTCTATATTAAGGTTCTTTCTAATTTTCTTTTTCATAATCCTGAGTTTACATCGTCACATAGTCTCAAAACGTAAAATATTTGAGCCAAGCTCTATGAAAAGGAGGCTTAATGCATCTGCGAAAAGTTTCGACCCAGGTCAGCCAATGCAGTCCGCGCAGGCTGATCTGGGCCGAAACTTTTCGCTACTGGTCAATTTTCTGCATGGCCAAGGACTAGTTTATCTCACGATTAAGTTGGTTGTTAAAAGAAGTGGATAGTATGGACCCATAAGTATGTGATGGCTTGCTTGGTACCATGGATAATGGAGATGCATTAAGCCCCCTTTTGTCAGAGCACGGCTCAATTACTTTTTAACAGTTAAAAACAACCCTATGTTAAATGACTTGGAATAAAATGCTTTCTGACTATAACTGTCTAAACCTGTCCTTCTTCAATCATTACTTTCTTTTGTGATACTTTTTAAATTTATTCTCTTTCACCCATTGCTTTCTTGACTGTTACTATCTCAACTTGTTCTCCTTCAATAATTGCTTATCAACCCTTTACCACATGACAAAATTTTAGACTTAACCCTTTCCAAAACAATCCCTGGTTTTCACGACCCTGAAAAAGAAGCCTTTTGAAAACATTGTGGTAAAAGGAGAAAATGCTGGTAACCAGCATTTTTCTCCTTTTCCTACAATGTTTTCTACCCTCCCAGAACAAATTTCAATTTTTGAGTCACGTTCATTTTGTTGTCTGCACATGCTTTCAATTTGGACCAGTCTAAAATTTTGTCGTTTGGTAAAGGGTTAACCAAATTTGAAGCATTGGCAGACAACAATTTCAATGTGCCCCTAACGGTGCTTTTTTTCTTCGTAGAAAACATTGTGGGAAAAGGAGAAAATGCTGGTTAAGGTATAAACTTAAAGGCCCATTAGCTTCCAAAAATAAACAATTCAGGGATCAAAATACAGAAAAATTTAGTTCATACCATTAAAAGTAGGGATACTAAAATGAGTCTGATAATGTAACAGTGGACTCTGTCAAAGTTCCAGTTACTGGCAGAAAAACGTATTGTAAAACTACATTTTATTGGTCGAAATTGAGTCCCCAAAATCAAAATGGTGACGTGATCGGAAAATGATTGGCTTGATTGAAAGGAAATCATTCGTTTACTGGCGCAATGCCAATCTGTAAATGATACGCAACAAAATTTGCCTGGGTATCTTTGGCACAAACCTGTTAGCCTCATACCACTCATACCAGAGTACCAGAGCATGGTACCAAATGGCTACAGACAGAATTTTAAGGAATTGACACCTGACAGAATACCAGTGCATAGTACAAAATGGCTACAGACAGGATTTTAAGGAATTGACACTTGACAGAGTACCAGCGCATGGTACAAAATGATTACAGACAGAATTTTAAGGAATTGACACCTGATGGAATACCAGTGCATAGTACAAAATGGCTACAGACATGATTTTAAGGAATTGACACCTGACAGAATACCAGTGTATGGTACAAAATGGCTACAGATGGAATTTTAAGGAATTGACACCTGACAGAATACCAGTGCATAGTACAAAATAGCTACAGACAGAATTTTAAGAAATTGACACCTGACAGTATACCAGTGCATGGTACAAAATGGCTACAGACAGAATTTTAAGGAATTGACACCAGGTGACAGAATACCAGTGCACAGCACAAAATGGCTATAGACAGAATTTTCAGGAATTGACACCTGACAGAATACCAGTGCATAGTACAAAATGGCTACAGACAGCATTTTAAGGAATTGACACCTGACAGAATACCAGTGCATAGTACAAAATGGCTACAGACGTAATTTCTAGGAATTGACACCCGACATGAAAGATGTTAATGTACATCTTGTATGTAAGATTGTATATGAAATTAGGACCTCAGTAACTGTTCACCATTATTCAAAAACTTCACAATATTTCAAGCCAAAAAATCTGAAACCAGAAAAGCAAAGGCTATGTTACAAAGTTTTCATCTAAATAATCTGTTTTTCTTTCTATTTGTTTTTAAATTTTTGTCAATGTATTTGAATGGTAGTAGAGAAAAACATCATGAAATTACTCTGACATTGGGAACTCAATTTTGGCCAATGAGTGTAGAACAAAAGTTGGCAAATTTTGTTCTTGTTTTAAAATACATTTTTCTGGCAAAGCCTGGACCTATGACTGATGACATGGTAACATATTATCAGACTGATGGTAATATCCTTAAATTTAAATGGTATGAATTAAATAAAGTCTTCAATTTGACTTTTGAATAGTTCACTTTTGGCTGCTAGTGGGCCTTTAACCTTGTTTTTCATATGAAATTTCTCATATCTTTCATGATATAATCATTTAAATCTTTTATTTCCCATGGTAATAAAGTAAAAGATTTATCAATTATTTGAAAAATGTTTAATTTAGATGATTTCCTTAACGTCGTAAATTCTCTGGAGCAATGCAAATGTTAGTTTAACCTTATACTAAACAATCCCGTGTTTATACAACCCATAATAAGAATGCTTTTGAAAACATTGTAGGAACAGGAGAAAATGCTGGTAACCAGCATTTTCTTCCTTCCCCACAATGTTTTCTGCTCTTTCAAGAAGACAAAGAATGTTCTTCAGAATGGTTGGTGAATACAGACCCAGATTGTTTAGTAGATGATTAATTCAAGACCTTGCCTTTGATTGGCCGTGATGGTTTAACTCAACCAACCGGAAGGCTATATCTTTAATACAGCACTGGACTGGTTTAAGAATATTTGATGAATATGGGAAGTGATTTTTATTGCTTTAAATGCTCATTCACCTACCGCAGAGCTTTAAAGTAGAAAGATACAGGAAAACCAGATAAAGATCTAAATATAGAATCGAGTTAGAGCTTATTCCTTAGGCTGTTACGCACATCTGTTGTTGCTTCTTTAGAATGAGTAGATTGAGATCAGACCACACAGAACATTCACTCTGATCTTCAATCCTCACTGCCCAAGACTTTGTAGGATAGTCCTAGAAAAACAGCCTCGACAGAACTATATTTGGGTATTATTTTCTGACTTTAATTATTTCTTGTTCATCGTTGAACACTAAGGATTTACATTGTTTAATTACTTTTGTCTGAAGTCTCTAAATATAATTAGTTTAACAGATTAACCCCTAGAGCGCTGGATAAACCCAACAGACATTTACATTCTAGAAATAAGACCAAAATAATTGCAACTTCAAAGTTGCTTTTGTCCTTAAGGTTTAAGCAAAGCAGACAGTTTAGATCAAAGATCAGACTGCACATTTTGTGCAGTCTGATCTTGATCTACACTGACTGCAAAGGCAACAATAGTTTTGAAAGGTGTTTTAAGGCTTAACCCTTAGATCTACAAATAAACCAAGCACATATTTTCAATCTAGAAATACGAACAAAACAATTGTAGTTTCAGAGCTGCTTTTGTCTAGATTGTCTAAGCAAAGCAGACAGAGCAGATCATAGATCAGACTGCATGTTTGTGCAGTCTGATCTTGATCTACACTGGCAAAAGAAAGCAACTACTGTCATGAAAAGCAATTTAAAAGAAAGGTTTTATGACCCCTGAATAAAGTGTTTGAAAACATTGTATGAAAAGGAGAAAATGCTGAAAACCAGCAATTTCTCAATTTCCTAATTTATTACATTCCTATCAGTGAATTACTGGGATTTCTCAGTGTAATATTTTTTCAGTTTTTCACTGTGAAAAACATCACCAGTGACGATATGGTATCATCACTAGTGATGATATAGTTTTAGAACGTTTGCTGGAACTACTTTTTGTCCTATACTACTCACAGTCTAATGTTTCTGTCTCTGCTTCAAACATCTTTAGTAGACAATAGCACAATGAAAATATTTTCGGTAGACTACAGTCTTTCCAAACAATCCTGAGTTAACGACCTTGTGGGAGAAATCTTTTGAAAACATTTCGAGAAAAGAAGATAGCTTCTGTGGGAGAGAGCTCTTAGAAAATATTGTAGAAAAACGAGAAAACACTACCGACCAGCATTTTCTCCTTTTTCCATAATGTTTTCTATCCTATCAGAAAACCTAACGTCTTTTGTACCAATTTAGTATTTGTCATCTGGAAATATTTTTAATTTGGGAAAGTCTTGAACTTGTCATGTGGGAAAGGGTTAACTGCCTCTTCTTCCAAATTCATATGGCTGGTTTTAAATTTCAAAGGTGCAAAACAATGCATGTCTTCAAATAGAGAGATAGATGACATAACATACCCTCAAGCGTTACGTCATCTGTTACGTCAGCTGTTTCTGCCAAAAACAGATCATGATTGTGTTTGTAAAGAAAAGTCCTATGTATACCTACTGTTCTTGATTATTATAAGCAAACAAAGGGAGAATTAGGAATATAATAAATAGAATAATCAACCGGTGGTGTGTGATATTAAAAATCTGTCACTTGAATGGGGTTTGATACGGTTAAAAAACTCGTCCTTCAGACTCGTTTTTCAACCGCATCACACCCCATTCTAGTGACAGATTTTTAATATCACACACCACCAGTTGATTATCCTCTATATATATAATCAGCAGTTTCACAAACAAATCAGTCTTTTCAGTCATAATCTAAAATTACATGATTGCAAATGCTTTCAATACCGCCACTTTTAAAATCTGCTGTCTTGGAAAGAATTGACTCTTTGCTGTTTGACACAATTTTTGACTTGTCCAAATTGGAAGCATTTACAGACAACTACAGTATTTAACTGTGCCTGAAATGATGGAATTTATTCTTGAACAAGTAGAAAACATTGTGAAAAAAGGGGAAAATCTAGATACTAGCATTTTCTATCCTACAATGTTTTCAAAGGCCTTCTTTTTTGGGGGTTCAAAAGGCTTTCTGTCTATGGACATTGACATTGTCTGCTTAACCCTTTACCAGATGGCAGAATTTTAGAGTAGTCCAAATTGAAAGCATTTGCAGATGACAAAATACTTGTGACTCAAAAATGGAACTTTGTTATGGGACGGATAGAAAATATTGTGGTAAAAGGAGAAAATGCTGGTTACCAGCATTTTCTCCTTTTCCCACAATGTTTTCAAAAGGCTTCTTCCTCAGGGTCGTTAAAAGTCGGCATTGTGTGGTAAAGGGTTATAGATACATCTATACTCCTTTTTCGTAATTATTTTATTAAACTTTAATAATTCTTGTATCTTCATGTCAAATGTTGGCCCTGATGGCTGCAAGGTTGCACAGATTACAATGGATAGAAAATGCATTTCATTGTTTTGAGGCCTTCCGATTTTAAATGAGGGCAAACCCCTTCAGGTTCTTTATCCCATAGACCACATAATTATTGGTAATATTGGTCATTCATCTGTGTTTATACAGCTGAGCTATTCTACACAGTTTCAAGTTTTAACAGCATTTGTTCTCTCTGACTGTAAGGATGTATATTTAAGGGTTACCTGTAATAGGTTAAAGTAACAATAAACTCCAAAAGTTAACAAAGCGGGTATTTAAATGCATTTGAATTTATATCATACCATTTAAAAGTATGTAAATTATTGTGAAGATGACAATCTGTCATTGTACGGTCAGTCCAAGTGTTTCAAAAATAGGTTAAAACCTGCCAGGTACCTGTGTCTTTTGTTTAGTTTTTGCCTGATTTTAAAATTCTTTTTTTCTGCCAGCGACTAACATATGGCCAGACCACACAATAACAGATGGTCATCTCCACAATATTTTTCATACTTTTAAATGGTATGATTTAAATTTAAATGTATTATGACACCTGCTTTGATCTTTTGGCCTTTACCTGGCCTTTAAGCAACGCTGTAAGCGAAGAAACTCAAAATTCTGATCTATCCCCATTACCAAACAATTTGAGATTTTATGACCTTGCGAAAGACAGCTTTTGAAAACATTGTTGGCAGAGGAGAAAAGTAGGGTAACCAACAATTTCTCCCACAATACTTTTCATCCTTTCTTTGCCAAGCTCCGTAATTTGAATATTTGTTGTCTGTGAATGCTTTCAGTACAAACAAGTTTCTTTCCTGCTTTTGTTAAGAGTTAAGCTTTTACCACACAATCCCAAGTTTAACCTCCTTGTGGAAGAAGGCTTTTGAAAACATTTTTGGAAAAAGAGAAAACGCTGGTAACCAGCATTTTCTCCTTTACCCAAAATGCTTTTTACCCTTTCAATGACAAATTTCAATGTTGGTGCCCCAAGGTTGTCTGCCAATGCTTTCAATTTGCAAAAGTATAAAATGATGTCTTTGGTGAAAAGATAAATAATCGAAGCACTGAAGTCCTTGGAAGAAATTAGGGAGTATGAAGGGAAATGAAAATAAGTTTTCTGGTTTTCTGGGAAGTAGAGGCTCTTGTGTAATTCAACTTAAATTTAAAATTAAAAAACATTTTCTATTTATTAGCTTGACTGTGACATTTACAGAAATGTTGACAGGATGAAAAAAAAAAATTAATAGAGGTAAAATGTTCTCCTTGAAGTTTTTTTTTTAGTTTAAGAAAATTGCAAATATCTAAATATAAAACAGATTATCCAAATTAAACATTATAAAAGAAACTGAACATTTTCCATCAATCTGCCTTTGAAAAATTGTAATGGTTAAGAAAAAAAAACCTTCATGTTCCAGGATAATCCAAGGGAGATAAATTGTTATACAATTGTGTGAATGAGTTATTTCCTTTCGACCATTATATCAGTTATAGAGATAAGATAATGTAACATTCTTTATGGATCAAGACAGTAAAGAAATCCTAACCCTTATCCTGCCAAATAAGTGAAATAGAACTTTTCAGCCAATAGTAAAAACTCAAATTTTGCTACTTCAAAGGATTTTTTGTGAGAAAATATGCCCTGATTGGACAGTGTTGATCAAAGATAAAATTGCACTTTTTGTGCAGTCTGATCTTGATCTACACTGTCCGTAAAAGGTCAGTGAGTCATGCTTAGCAGCCAAAGGGTTAAGTAGATCCATTCAAGGATCACTTATGCCCAACTGCAGTAAACTTGGAGGGTTCAAAGATTTTTGAAAACTTCAATTCTTTCAGTGTCATTGCCATAGCAATCAGTGTTCTTCAGGATATCAAATTCTCTGAAGGAATTCCTAAGCAGCCCAATAGCAGAGTCATCTGTGTTAATTTTTGACATATGAATAATTTAAACACGAACTGGAAACTTTGCCTGATTTGGAATTTTTGGGCTCTTTCTGACAGTAAGACTTCTTTTCCCTGAGTTTTTAAATTCCATATCAAGTGTGCATCACTTTCTAATACAAGCAGTCTACATGTTTGATGTCTCCTTTGACAGCTGTTTTCAGCTCTACCAGACAATACATCTTGAGATCTGTCCAAATTGAAGCACCAGCAGATGACATATCAAACATTACTCAAACCATGAAATTTGTCTTTCAAAGGGTAGAAAACATTGTGGGAAAAAGAAGAAAACACTGGTTATTGCTTAATCACCATTTTCTCCTTTTTCAAAAGCTTTTTCAATGGGCTTCTTTTCAGGGTCATTAAAACTTTGGATTGTTGGAAAAGGAGAAAATGCTGGCTACCACACTTTTCAACATTTTGAGACGCATACTAGTAAATACAGATTTGGAGTTGCTGCATTAGTGAGTTTTCTATTTTTTAAAACTGACATTTCCAATTTAACCCTTCACCACCCAATCCTGGGTTTGAATGAACATGATGAAACTGCCTTTTGAAAATATTGTAGAACAATAGCGGCAAATTGTCGCAAGATATGCCCGTCCCACCGCCAGTTGTCAAGGGGGTATAATAATCGTAAAGGGCAGGTAATGCAACAAACATGTTTACCAAGTCTCAAGTCAATTTGACTTGAGGTGACAAAGTTCCGTTCCAGACAAGCAAGAAATACTGTAAAAATGAAGATCAAAGTGGAATTACTCGAAATCCGCACTAGGTAGAGTTATTGTTCTTGCGCACTGTACTCCGTAATATTGCAACAAACATGCATACCAAGTTTCAAGTCAATTGGACTGGAGATGACAAAGTTATGCTCCGGACAAGCAGAAAATGCTGTAAAAATGACGATCAAAGGGAAATAACACAAAGACAGCACGAGGTAGAGTTATGGTTCTTTTGCACTGCACTCCGTATTATTGCAACAAACACACATGCCAAGTTTCAAGTCAATCTGACTGGAGATGACAAAGTTATGCTCCGGACAAGCAGAAAATGCTGTAAAAATGACGATCAAAGGGAAATAACTCAAAGACAGCATGAGGTAGAGTTATGGATCTTTTGCACTGCACTCTGTATTACTGCAACAAACACACATGTCAAGTTTCAAGTCAATCGGACTGGAGATGACAAAGTTATGCTCCGGACAAAAACTGGATGCCACCTGCCAACCCACCCGCCCGCCATGGGTGATCCCATAATACGTCCCGTCTTCGACGGGCGTATAATAACTCAAAAATTAAGCAAGCAAGAGTTATGATTCATTTGCACTGCACTCCCCCTTAATGAGATCTATCCACCCATGAAGTTTCATAACCGTAGCTAGCATAGTTTTGGAGATATGCTTTGGACAAAATTCAAGTATGAATATAAACAAAGGGAAATAACTCAAAAATTAAGGAAACAAGAGTTATGATTCCTGTGCACTGCACTCCTCCTTGATGAGATCTATCCACCCATGAAGTTTCATAACCGTAGCTAGTATAGTTTTGGAGATATGCTCCAGACAAAATTCAAGTATGAAAAACAACAAAGGGCAATAACTCAAAAATTAAGGAAGCAAGAGTTATGATTCCTGTGCACTTCACTCCCCCTTGATGAGATCTATCCACTCATGAAGTTTCATAACCGTAGCTAGTATAGTTTTGGAGATATGCTCCGGACAAAATTCAAGTATGAAAAACAACAAAGGGCAATAACTCAAAAATTAAGCAAGCGAGAGTTATGATTCCTGTGCACTGCACTCCGCCTTGATGAGATCTATCCACCCATGAAATTTCATAACCGTAGCTAGCATAGTTTTGGAGATATGCTCCGAACAAAGAAGGGGGACGCCCCCCGCCCGTCCACCCGCCCGCCACGGATGATCCCATAATACGTCCTGTCTTCGACAGGCGTATAAAAATGAGATAATGCTGGTAAACAGCATTTTCTTCTTTCCCGACAACAATTTCCAGTGCCTTTCAGAGTCAAATCCCATGATTTTAGCCACATTTGATTTGTCCTCTGCAAGTGCTTTCAATTTGGACCAGTCTAAAATTTTGTTGATCGGTAAAGAGTTAACCTCGGTGACAGGTGCTCTTATCCATTATCCCCTAATTACAGCTGCTTTGGCTGACAAAAAATAACTACTGGTAACCAGTCATCATTGTGATAACTGTTCCTGGCAAATACTGTAGATATGGGTAATAAAATAGTTTGTCTTCAGGTGGAAAAGCATAGAAGATTGGAATCATAAGCATAATGACCAAATATTTACTGAGCATGCTACGTTTTCATCTTTCATTAGATATTCAATATTTTCATACGCTGTCAACTGCAATGGAGGTTAAAGTTGTATTTACTCTGAAATGGGTCATTTGGAAAAACATCATTTGTCTCTTCTGACAAAATATATACTGAACCAAAAAAGAAACTTCCCCTGTGTTTAAGTGCAAATGCAATGTTATTAAACAAAATCAAAATGTCAGATGACCTACATATATTCGGGCGAACGATTATGTGTCCGATAAAACAAATTTTAACTCGATTGAAAGCATTTTGCTGAAGAAACCCGCTGAAAGCAATTTTCACCTGCATGCACGGACCAGTATAATTCGTGTATATTTTTTTAAACCTTTCAGTCTAATTTTATAGACTTTCATGTCAATAAGAAAAAGACGTTGAAAAAAATTAAATTCTTTTTAGTTTTCTTTATTTTTGATACGCCTAGAATTCCGCAAAATTTACGCGAACGTGCCATTGGCATGCTTAATGCTGGTATGACGATGAATGCTGTTGCTATGAATATTGGATGTTCTACTCGTGCTATTCGACACCTTAGGCAACGTTTTCAAGCAACAGGACATACGGAAGATCGACCACGTAGTGGTTGTCCTCGCGTCACGACGCGCGGCCAAGACCGCTATATTCAGAACACCCACCTGCGCAATCGCTTCCAAACTGCCACAGCCACTGCTGCTAACACCCCTGGTACACGTAACAACCATATATCTGCCCAAACTGTGCGCAATCGCTTGCGCGAGGGTGGGCTATGTGCACGTCATCCATACGTTGGTTGTGTTTTGACGCGACATCACCGCGGAAATCGTGTTAATTGGGTACGTACACACCAACGCTGGCTTAGACAACAATGGAATAGCGTTCTTTTCTCTGACAAGTCGAGGTTTTCCATTCATCGAGGTGATGGCAGGGTTCGAGTATACCGTAGGAGAAATTAACGTTATGCCGACTGTTGCGTACTTGAACGAGATCGTTTTGGGGGTGGGGATTCTGTCTTGGTCTGGGCGGGCATTGCACATGGCTTTCGCACTAATCTTGTCGTTATCGAAGGGAATTTGAATGCCCAACGCTACCGAGATGAAATTCTTGCGAGGCACGTTATCCCACTGTTTCAAAATAATGCCAATATCACTCTTTTTTCAGCATGATAATGCCACAAGCCATACAGCTAGG
Organism: Hippopus hippopus; assembly: GCA_946811185.2. Lineage (NCBI taxonomy): Eukaryota > Metazoa > Mollusca > Bivalvia > Cardiida > Cardiidae > Hippopus > Hippopus hippopus. The sequence goes on along the minus strand of OX328102.1, from coordinate 40,511,471 downwards.
GACAATGTGAATTTCCTCAGGGTGAATAACATTGCATTTATTAATGATTGGCCTGCCAAAAGCCCTGATCTGAATCCCATTGAACACCTTTGGGATAATTTGGACCAGCGTGTTAGACGTCGCCCTATTCCACCGTCAAACGTCATTCAGCTAAGACAAGCCTTAATTCAGGAATGGAACAACATTCCACAAGCCGAAATCAATACACTTATCCGTTCTATGCGCCAACGATGCCAGGCAGTCCTTCATGCTGAAGGTGGTCATACCCGGTATTAATTTGTGATTTTGGTGAGCGACCCCTTCCGCATTTTAACTACCATTTCACTACTTTTGGATAAACCCTCAGCAATAATTTTTTTCACACAAAGTCGCAATAAAATACTCTTTCAATGCATATAAATCTAGTTTAATACTGATTTTCATATTTGTGTATATCTGCACTTAAACACAGGGGAAGTTTCTTTTTTGGTTCAGTATATGTGAGCTGCTCTCTTAGAAAAATGCATCTTCATAAAGCATTATACAAAGAAATTTATAGATTAATAATGATCCATTTTGTCTGAATGGCTGAATCATAAGGCAAAATGGTCCTTTGACATGCAAAAAAATCACTCATGATAAAGAGTTATGGCCAATGTCAGCTAGCCAAGTCTACACATTTGTTTTGAGGGTATGATGAGTAATGTTTGGCACTCTCAGACTTGAATCAGATAAAATTAAAAATGGCTGCAAAGAAAACATCTTCCATACTGCTACCCCAATTCCTCAAGTCTAAAATAACTTTCTATCAAACAAGCCTGAGATCTGACTCCCCTAAAGAAGAAAGCTTTTGAAATCTGATTAAATCTGTCAAACGCAAAACTTGACCTATAGTTAATTTGTTGTTTGCAAATGCCTTCAAAATGAACCAATCTACAATTCTGTGGTCTGGTAAGGAATTTACCCTTCAGCAAAAGACAGAATCTTAGAATTGTCCAAATTGTAAGCATTTCCAGAACAACAAATTCAGTGTGGCTCAAATGATGGAATTTGTCTTTAAAGGGATGGAAACATTGTGGGAAAAGGAGAAAATGCAGGTTACCAGCATTTTTTCCTTTTCCTACAATGTTTTCAAAAGCCTTCTTTTTTCACTCTGGATTATGTAGTTAAGGAATAATGAGTTATCCAATATTGCTTTAGATGAAAGCAAAGGGTGATTCCACCAGAACCTGTTTGCTGCTGTTTCGAGAACTACAGAAACAAATTATTACCAAGCATTTAGATTAGTGGGAGGGTCACCCTGTTATAGGCTCTGCCTTCTGTTACGCCATGTTATATATATATCCCCCAGTGCTTACAGTTAACCTCCAATTCCTTTGAGCAAAATTTCCAGCAGATTTATACAGAATCATATAGAGTCAATAATATTGGCTTGTTTTTAATAAAATTGCCTGTACCCCATGGGTATAATTCATTATGAAAATCAGCTAATAAACCAATATTGCTCAACCTCTGTTTGAGAATGTGCTTCTAACCGATTGATCATCATTAAGCGGGACTTTCCAGAATCTCTGTTATTCTCCACAGGATGTGTTTGTGGTTTATTTAACTCTGTAAAAGTAATCATACTTCAGAAATAAACCATCAAAGGATCTGTTCTATAAACACAAAGGAGGTTTGAGGAAACAAGATTTTCAATGTTTTGAAAATAAAATTTCAACAACTATCTTCATACATAAGAAATTCTTGGATTTTAACATTAAAAAGTTTTTGTTAATAATAAAACTATCATTAATACCAGATTTGCAAAATACAGACATTTAGTGGATACCAACTTTCACTTGACAAGGTGCAATGAATTCTTGTTTCTAGCCAGATTCTGCTGTTTTAGCCACGACACCAAGAAAACAGAACTACAAAAAGGTATGTTTGCATTTTGCCTAATCTTTTTCTGTTATAATATATTTTTAGAGCTGTTTTTGACAAGCCTTTAGCTCTTTACCAAGCGACAAAATTTTGGACTTGTCTAAATTCAAACTTTTTGCAGACAACAAAATAAATGTGGCTCAGTTGATTCAACCTGACTTTAAAATGGTAGGAAACATTGTGGGAAAAGAAGAAAATGCTGGTTACCAGCATTTTCTCCCTTTCTCACATTGTTTTCTAAAGGATTTTTCCCCAGTGTTGTTAAAACTCGGAATTGTAAAGGGTTAATTCTTTACCAAGCGACAAAATTTCAGACATGTCCAAGTTGAAAGCATTTGCACATGACCATCTGTACAACATTCCAACTGAGATATTCATTTTTACAAGATAAAATACATTGTGGGAAAAGAAGAAAAGGTTGGTTACAAGGATCTTTTCCTTTTACCATAATGTTTTCCAAAGCCCTAAACTTCAAGGTCGTTAAAACTGGATTTTGTGAAAATGGGATACAAGCTGCTGTAATTTAAGCATAACTGAATAGATTGATTTGTAGCTGCAAGAAACTTTTTGTAACTTGCAAAAAGCATAAATATTTGAAGAAAAAGACCAGACCTCTTGTTTTTTTTAATCATACTGAAAATTGTTCTGGTGAAAAGAACAATATGCTTGTGACAAGTAATAATTGCTTTTCTCCACATAATATTTTTTTTCACCCAAATCTCTCAACTTTTGGGATGAAAAAAAAATGTTATATTTGTACAACAACAACAACAACAATTCATCTTTGCAGAACATGTACATTGTTTCTATGCTCTAATAAAAAAAAAAGCCAGTCTAAACTGCATTCTTAGTTTAATTTGAAATTAAGAAGGTAATACAATTTCTGATTGGCTATGGTTTAGCCAATCAAAAGTTGTGTTACTTCCCAAGGTAGAACATTCCTGAGAATATGACTGAGAATGTTATAAAGAATGGTTTGTGAGTAAGAGCCCTGGAGCCTCTGTTCTTTTAACTGATTCTCAGATGCAATGAGGAAAGTTCAGTGACCAATATGGAGACATTAATCTTTTCTAAAACACAAAGTTTTTGACTGTGCCAAATAGTATTTGAATTTGTATATGACAAATTAAATGTGGCTTAAATGGTGATTTCTGTCTTTGATAAGGTCCTAAACATTGTGGAAAAAGGAAAAAATGCTTGTTACCAGTATTTTCTCCTTTTCCCAAAATGGTTTCAAGAGTCTTCTTTTTCAAATTTAAACACTTGTGATCATAAAAAGAGTTAATTCTGTACCAGGCAACAAATTTTCAGACTTTTCAAAATCTGAAAGAAACTGTAGATCATTTAATAAATAATTCTGTCTCAAATGAGTTGAAGTGTCTTTGAACAGGTAGAAAATATTGTGGGAAAAGGAGAATATGCTGGTTACCAGCACTTTCTCCATTTCACCCAGTGTTTTCAAAAGCTTTCACCCTCAGGGTTGTTTAAACTTGAAATTGTTTGGTACATTGAATTAACTCTTTACCACATAATCCTGGATTTTAATGACCCGATTAATGTGGGTATCTAGAAAGAAAGATTTTGAAAACATTGTGGGAAAAGGACAAAATGCTGGTAACCAGCATTTTGTCCTTTTCCCACAATGTTTTTCACCCTTTCTCAGCCAAAAAGCATAATTTTAGTCACACTGAAATTGTAGTCTGAAAATGTTTTCAATTTGGGAAACTCCAAATTTTTGTCATTCGGTAAAGGGAGTTAACCCCTATACCAAACAATCCCTGGTTTTCACGACCCTGAGGAAGAAGCCTTTTGAAAACATTGTTGGAAAAGGAGAAAATGCTGGTAACCAGCATTTTCTTCTTTTCCCACAATGTTATCTACCCTTCCCAAATTAAACTTCAGTTTTTGAGTCACATTAATTTTGTTGCCTGCAAAATCTTTCAATTTGGACAAGTCTAAAATTTTGTTAGGTAAAGGGAGTTAACTCTTTACCACACAGCAAAATTTAAGACCTATCCAAATTGAAAGCATTTGCAGACGACAATTTCATAGTGGCTCAAATGACGCAACTTTTCTTTGATAGGGTAGAAAACTTTGTGGGAAAAGGAGAAAATGCTGGTTACCAGCATTTTCTCCTTTTCCCACAATGTTTTCAAAAGGCCTCTTTTTTAGGGGCGTCAAAAGGCGTCATTGTGTGGTAAAGGGTTAAATGAAAGAAATGAACAGTTTACTTGAATACTGCAATTTCAAGGCTGTATTGGCCAGAATATCTCTCAAAACAGCGAGAGCCCAAAGGGAATCCAAGATCGGACTGCATTTTCTGCACAGTCAGATCTTGATCTAGTAATTGCAAAAACAACTGCAGAAAATTCAGCTTATTGCTCTGAAGCTTAATGAGGAAATAATTTCAGATTGTAATACAAATAGAATGATAGACTAAATGTGCATTTACACTGAATCATTTAGACAGCCAATTTCAAGTTTCCTTTATTCAAAGACAGTTTTATTATTTAGATGAAGAAATTTCAGACCAGTCAAATTCAATGTATCTATAATTCAGTGTAACCTGCAGATCATAAATTACATGAAGTTCAAATGATAAAACATTTTGTCGGTGAAAGTAGGAAAGACAATGAACACTAAAATGCTGGTTAACCACATTTTCTTCTTTTCCAACAATGTTTTCAGAATCCCTCTTTTACAAGGTGCTTAAAATGTGTCATTGTTTGGTTAAAGACTTTATCACATTTCAGGACTTCTGGTTTTCTCTAGTTCTAAAGCTTCACATAAAACCATAATTCATTACATTTCTAGATAATCAAAAAGAAAGGAGAAATTGTTTCCATTAATTTCTAAAAGATTCACTCCTTTTTTTGGGGGATGGTCTTCAGAAAAAGAAACATCAGAGCACTTGCAGGTGAAGGCTTTTATCTCTTCACAAAACAATCCCATGAGGATTAAGACTTTGAAAAACATTTTGGGAAATGGAAAAATTGCTGTTCACCAGCATTTTTTTCTGTTCCTAGAAATTTTCTACCGATTCAAAGATGTTTACCATCAATTCAGACACATTAATGTCCAAGTCCTTTTTATGGGAAGTGTTGTCATTTGGCAAAGAGTTAACCATTTACCATACAATCTGTCTTTTAATGTCATAGAAGAAGACTTCTGAAAACATTGTAAGTAAAGGAGAATATTGATACCAGCATTTTCTATTTTTCCCACTTTTTTCTACCTTTTAAAAAAGAATTTTCAAATTTTGAGCCACATTCATTTTGTATCTATAAAGTGCTCTCAAATTGAATTATGTCCTGGATTTTTTTGTTTGAAGAAAGCTTATGAAAACATGATTGAAAAGGAGAAAATGCTGGTAACAAACATTTTCTGCTATTCCCTCAATGTTTTCTTCACTTTCAAAAACAACTTCAAGCATTTAAGACACATTTAATTTAGCATGTGCAAATACTTTTGAATTTTGACCAGGCTGTAATTGTATTGTCTGTTACAAAGCCAATGCATTGCCCCTGCAGATGAATCTTTGCATCTTGCAGCAGACAAATTTTGAAAACATTGTAGCAAAAGGTAAAATTATAATTTCTCCTTTCGCTACAATGTTTTCAACTAAAACCCTTTTAGCAGGACGATAGGCAAGAAAGGGCTTTTTTGGCATAGATCAAGATCAGGCTGCACTGGATGTGCAGCTTGATCTTAGATCTATATTATCCTCTTGTTTAGTCAACCCTATAAGATAGATATCTTCCTGAGTTTCAGTACAAAAGAACTGTATTCTAACCTCTCGACAGAGGTCAAGATTATAATGGACCATGCTCTGTGAAATAGGGGTTTAGAGCACAGGCTGACCTTGGTTGAAAAATAAAATTTCTGCATGTTAAAGGACAGTTTTACCTCATGCTCCAGTTCGTTGAAAGAGAAAATGGATTTTACGGATCCATAATCATGTGATGCCTTGCTTGGTATCATGCACCTCGGAGATGCATTAAACCCTCGTTTGCCAGAGTGTCACTCTTGTATTCGGCACTGAAGGAGTTGAATCTGAGATGTTGATTATCGCTGGTAAGATAAAAAGTCATCTGCTGCAGATTTCGTTTCAGGATGTAAAGAATTGAAATGGAAAAAACAGAAAAAAAACTTAAAATAGCTCAAATCTTAATGGAAAACACACACACATAAAACTTCATGAGAATGTTTCACAAGGGGCCATATTTCACAAACCACTCTACAACTCTCTACCAAAATACAAAATTTTAGACTCATCCAAATTCAAAGCTGTTGCAGACGATAAATTAAATGTGGCTCAATTGAGGGAATTTGTGTCTTAAAGGGTTGAAAACATTGTTAGAAAAGGAGAAAATGCTGGTTACCAGCATTTTCTCCTTTTCCAACAATGTTTTCAAAAGTTTCTTCTTCAGAGTCGTTAAAAACACAGGATTGTTTGGTAAAGGATTAATGCAACTCTAATCCTAAATTTTGTGATATGTCTTCTGATTGGTCCTTTTTGGGGGTCAAATTTCCGATTCTGTTTGTCAAGGGATAGACCTTAGGGGCATAAAAAGGGATTTTAATTCTCTATACATTTAAGCTCAGTCCATAGTGTACAGGACTTGAGAACTGAGGGGGCTGGTTCGATTCCCGGCTCGGTCAATTTCTTTCCAAAGACTGATGATAGTCATTGCGACAGGCTTCATTCCTCTCACCACTGACAATTGTCTCGACTATGGTCATGTGGGAAAGCAGCCAGTGGCTTGGAAAGAATATTATGCGGAGTACTGGTAAAAGAAACTCCAGAAAAGCATGGATAGGTGCACTGGCTGACGCGATATATTTACTGAAATAATGTTGAAAATAGCTTTAAACACCATACAATCAATCAATCGATCAATCTTAACACTTTACCATGAAATCCTTAGTCTTAACAACCCTGATGGAAAGGCTGTTGAAGACATTGTAGGAAAAATACAAAAATCATTTTCTTCTTTTCTCACATTTTTTTCCCTCTTAATTTGAAAAACAGAAATCACCTTTTAACTCTTTACCAAACAACAAAATTTTAGACTTGTCCAAATTGAAAGCATTTGCAGAAGACGAAATAAACATGACTAACCAATTGAAACATGACTTTAGAAGAGTAGAAAACATTGTGGGAAAAGGAGAAAATGCTGGTTACCAGCATTTTCTTCTTTTCCCACAATGTTTTCAGAAGGCTTCTTCCTCTAGGTCGTTAAAACCAGGGATTGTTCGGTAAAGGGTTAAGCTACCTTGAATTTCTCATCTTCAAATGCTTTACACTTGGACAATTCTAAAATTTTGTAGTGTGGTAAAGGAATAAGCCATGTTTGTGGTCAAAATCTTATTTTATGCATCATTACAGTAACTTGTTACCAAACAACAATATTTTAGACTTGTCCATATAAAAACATTCGCAGGCAACAAATGAAATGTTATTTAAAACACAAAATTTGTCTTTGTAAAGGGTAGAAAACACTGTGGAAAAAAGGAGAAAATGCTGGTTACCAGCATTTTCTCCTTTACCCACATTGTTTTTAAAGGGCGTCTTCTTCAGGGTCGTTAAAAGTTGGGATTGTGTGGTAAAGGGTTAAATTACTGCAGTAATGTTTATGCAGCATAAAGCACTAGACAAATGATAAATGGTTATTTTGACAGCATCTGTCAAGAGGAACTGTTGGTTATTAAAGAAGTTGAAAAAGAAGGATTACATAACACAGGCATCATTAACACTTAACAAATTCAGTTTTTTGTTTGTATTGGAGTTGAATGCCGTTTTAACAGCTTGGGTCATACCATGACAGTCAGTGCACCTATGCATGTGTTTCCTGGCTTTCTCATACTGATACAGACACAGGTTTCTTTCCAAGTCACTAACAACTTTCTCACATACATCAGAGGTGAGAGGCGAAAAATCGTCAGAAAGAAAGTCTGCCTCAACCTGGGATTGAACTCATAACCACCGGGGCCGGTATTCACCAACCATTCTTAAGAACGTTCTTTGTCTTATTCTCCAGAATCTTATTCTCCAGAATTTTCTATATTTGAAAGTAACACAACTTCTGATTGGCTAAAATGGATGGTTTAGCCAATCAGAATTTGTGTTATTTTCAAACTTTGAAAATGTTAGAGAATAAGACTAAGAATATTCTCAAGAATGGTTGGTGAATACGAGCCCAGGTCACAAGTACTGAGCTACCAGATGGGCGAGCAGCAGAGAACACATAACTTTGTACTGAATCTACACTGTCCACTGCTTTGTAACATGTTCCCGCAAAAACAAGCTTAAAATAGCAATAATTCAGTTGTATTTACCTCTCAAAAAAGTCAATTTCACTAATTCAGCGCACTTGCTGTTAAAAAAGCCACTAAAAACAATGTGACAAACGTTGATATTTCCAAAAAGGACCAACTTCTCAATGTATGAAAATGTTTTCAAAATTTTTGTATAACTTCTCGGTAAACTGAAGACTTTACCAAACGCCAAACCAGAGACTTTTCCATTTATTGAAAGTTTTCAGGATAACAAATCCAACAAGGATCAAATAATGCAATTTGTGTTTGAAATGGTAGAAATCATTGTCACAATTTGTGAGATAAAGAGACAATGCTGTTTACCATCATTTTCTCCTTTTCCTACAATGCTTTCAAAAGCTTAATTCTTAGGGTGAATAAAACACTTGATTGTTTGCAAAAGGGTTGATTTGTTTATGCTACAGTTTCTTCAGGTACTGCTGAGTTTGAGTAGACATAACAGTTGCATAAGAAACTGTTAGATCTATAGTAATCCTTTACACCATAAATATCTTCTAAAATTCATTTGGAAAAAAAAGAAAAAAATATTTGTCTAATAATAGCTTTGACTTAATCAATCCATGTGTAACCCAAATTACCACACAATCCTGACTTTTGACGACCCTGAGAAAGAAAGCTTCTAAAAGCATAGTGGGAAAAGGAGAGAATGCTGGTAACCAGCATTTTCTCCTTTTCCCACAATGCTTTCTATCCTTTCCAAAACAAATTTCAATTTTTGAGCCACACTTATTTTGTCATCTGGAAATGCTTTGAATTTGAACTGGTCTAGAACTTTGTCATTTGGTTAAGAGAAAATCCTTTACATCACAAAATACTTTTTAATATTCATTTAGAAAAGACAGAAAAACAAATTTGTCTACTGACAGCTTTAACTTAATCATACCATGATGAAGTACCAGTCTGGGTAGCTCAGTGGTTAGTATATCTGACTTGTGACCCAGTGGTTGCTAGTTTGATACCCTGTTGTGGCAAACTCTCCAGCGATTTTTCACCTCTTACCTCTGATTCATGTGAGAAAAGCAGTCAGTGGCTTTGAAAGAAAGTTGTTTCATTAATGGTGTGAGAAAGCCAGGATACACATGCGTATTTGGTGCATTGGCCGCTGTGATATGACCTAAGCTGTGAAATTGGCATTAAACTCCAAACAAAAAAATCCCTGATTAAGCAATGACCTCTGCCTTACGGTATGTTAATACCTGTTAGAAAATTTGAAGTCATAAAAACAAGTTCAATCAATATAAATATCAATACCAATAATATTTGCTTCATTAGAGGGGACATAATTATGCTAGAGTGCAAGATCTTTGCACTAATTAACCCTTTGCCACACAGTCCTGAGTTTTACCAACCCCAAGGAAGAAGGCTTTTGAAAACATTGTGGGGAAAAAGGAGAAAATGCTGGTTATCAGCATTTTCTCCTTTTTCTACAATGTTTTATCCCCTTTCTTTTTTCCCCTTTTAGCAAGATACCCTACTTTTGTTGCCTGGAAATGCTTCCAATTTTGGAAAGTCCAAAATTTTGTCAATTTGGTAAAGGTCTACTCTTTACCATTAAATGACAAAATTTTAGACTTGTCCAAACTGAAAAAATCTACAGTCATCAAATTAAAGGTAACTCAAAAATTGACATTTGTTTTTGAAGGGGTAAAAAACAAAGATTGCTTTGAAAGCAATGCAGGAAAAGATGAAAATCCAGGTGATCAGCATTTTCTCCTTTTTCTAAAATGTTTACAAGAAACAAATCAAATTATTTGAGAGATAATTAATTTTTCGTTTTCCAATGCTTTCAAAATGGACAACCCTATCATTTTATCATCTGGTAAAGACTTGACTCTTGTTCAGATTGAGAGAATTTGCAGACGACAAAACTAAATGTATCTAAAATGATTAGACTTGTCTTTAACAGGGAAAGAAAACATTGTGGGAAAAGGAGAAAATGCTGGTTACCAGCATTTTCTCCTTTTCCCATAATGTTTTCGAAAAGCTTTTTTCCCAAGGTCATTCCAACTCAAGATTGTGTGGTAAAGGATTAAATGGGGCTAAAATGTTTGGACTTGTCTGTGGCAGGGAAGAAAACATTAAGGGAAAAGGAGAAAATGCTGGTTACTAGCATTTTCTCCTTTTGTGACAATGTTTTCAAAAGGTTTTTTTCCCAGTGTCATTCAAAGTCAGGATTGTTCCGAAATGAGTAAAGTCCAAGAAGCACTCAGTGACACTTCAGCAGAATTGTTCATAATGTATTACCATTAGTAATCAAAACATCCCTCCGGGACAAAAAGTGCAGCAATGCACACCAGGGCAATCTCAGTAATTAGTGGTAAGAACTAACAACACTAACAACTTGTTTCTACCATGCTAGTCTCTATTACCCCATCACCTATCATATTGATCCATTAAAGGCCCAGTAAAGGCCGAAGTATCAAAGCCAGTGTCATAATACATTTAAATCATACCATTTAAAAGGTATGGAAAATATTGTGTAGATTAGTCTGTTATCATGTGGTAGGACAATAAATTAGTCGCTGGTAGAAAATAGAATTTTAAAATCAGGCAAAAAGTAAACAAAAGACATAGCTACCTGGCAGGTTTCAACCTAGTTTTGAAATTAATTTCTCTGTCAGCGACTAACACTTGGACCGACCGTACAATGATAGATTGTCATCTTCACAATAATTTCCATACTTTTAAATGGTATGATATAAATTCAAATGTATTTATTTAAACACCCGCTTTGTTTACATGGTCTTTATTGGTACTTTAACTCTTTACCACGCGACAAACTTTGAGATTTGTCCAAATTGAAAGCATTTGCAGACAACAAAATATTTGACTCAAAATGGTTGGATGTGGCTGCTAATAAGTAGAAAACATTGTAGGAAATAGAGCAAATGCAGGTGTCCTTCATTTCCTCCTTTACTGCCAATGTTTCAAAAAGCATTATTCCAAAAGTTTAAATTACGCTGAAGGTGAAGACCTATGAGAATATTGTGGGAAAAGGAAAAATGCTGTTTTCTACTGTCTCAAAAACATATCCCGTAATTTTAGCAACATTTAAATTGTCATCTGCAAATTCTTTGAAATTGGACAAAATTTAAATTGTCTTTGTGTGGTACAGGGTTAACTCATTATATCCAGACAACTTAAGGCACATAACTGTAAATTTCTTTCTTTGCCACAAGCTTTTGACTTGTATCCTTTTCTTGCAATGTTTTCAATAGCTCTCATCTTCAGATTTGTTACAACACAATCCTTTGGAAATTTTTAGGGTTGGAATGATTCCAGTGGTAATATTCACCAACATTTCTTAGAGTTATTCTTATTTTTTGTTCCAATACCAGCCTTCTGATTGGGTGAGGCATTCTGAATTTGAATGGTTGGCTAATACTGGCCAAGGAAATCACATCAACTCTGCACCAAACTGCAAAATTTTAGACCTAACCATTATGTGGCTTGCAACACGCGAAAAGGGGCATTCGAATATTTGCGTAAAGTGTCGTCTCAGATCAGCCTGCGCAGTCCGCGCAGGCTGATCCGAGAAGGCACTTTACGATTACATTAGATTTTGTGCTACAGAAGACTTGCACAAAACAGAAAATTACATTAAAACTGAAAGTGTCATTTTGGATTAGCCTGTGCGGACTGCGCAGGCTGATCCGAGATGACACTTTACGCAAATGCCCGAATGCCCCTTTTCGCATGTTGCTGGCCATATTCAAATCCTTTGCAAAAGACAAAATGATGTTGCTCAAGTAATGGGTATTTTCAAATAGACAGAAAACATTGAAAGTGTCTTCAAATTAAGACAGAAACATTGTGGAAAAAACAAAATATGCTGGTTACCGGAATTTCTCCTTTTCCTATGATGTTTTCAGTGAAAGCCTTCTTCCTCAGATTCCTTAAAAGACCAAACTGTTTGGTAAAGGGTTCATCCTTTAACGAACAATCCTGTGTTTTAACAACCCTTAGTTAGACAGCATCTGAAATCATTGTCGGATAAGGAAAGAAGAGCACCGCATGCGGGTGCCAACACTTGGCTGCAATTGCTTGATTTTCAGAGAAAATTCTATATTTAAAAAGGGGCATAAATGTGTAGAAAATACTTTGAGGGTTACCTATCCCTGTTGTTTGAGTTTCCCTTTCGATAGTCAACATTTGAGGTAAATATCTTCAGTCATAACAAAGATATTACAAAATGTCAAAGTTTTCACATGACACAGACAACTGCGATGCTTAGGGCTATGACAATAACTTGACATTTTCTTTGAAAACAGCCAAGCTAAATATGCAGAGAAGTATTTTCTACCATTTTCTAAGACTAGTATAATCCTATGAGCCACATTTTATTTGTTGTTTGCAATTGGCTTGAATATGGGCAGGTCTAAAATTTTGTTGCTAGGTAAAGACTGAAATTCAAAGTAAACAGTAAACAGTTTCTCATAGTATGATGAGCAGAACATTATTGCCAAGCCTCCAGGGACTCAGATTACTTACATCTCTTGATGCTTTTCCGGGCAACAAAATTTTAGACTAAGTTTTTTAAGACAAATATTTAAATAAGGCTCAATTGATGAAATCTGTTTTTAGAAGTGTTGGAAAAATTCTGCGAAAAAGAGAAAAGGCTGGTTACCAGCATTTTCTCCTTTTCCGACAATGTTTTCAATGGCCTGCCTTCCCAAGGTTGTTATTTAGGAAAGGATTATTTAGGAAAGGATTAAGAATTTTTGTAGATATGCATCATCAAGTTCTGAATGAAAATGTAAAAATTTCCATTTTTTGCCTATTTCAAAGAATTTCCTTGGAACTTTTATTTCTTAAAAAAAAAAATTACATCAGAATGCATAAACAACTTTATTACTTTTTTATATTTTCAAATCAGTCTTAAATTTCAAAAATTATCAAGGAAACTTGGAAAATGGGTGTGGGCTGGCACCATTAAGTAAGAAACAAGGTGACCAGAGTTTGAATCATGTTCACTTCATTCTAAAACGTCAGTCTTTTTTGAAACCCATTTGATGTTGAAAATATATTCTGAGGACAACACTGAGCTGGACCATTGATAGTCAATTCTGATAAAAAGGGTTCTCTAGTGTAGAATAAATTTTGATACATCTGCAGGTTACATTATTTGCAAACATTTCAGATACATTTGGCAAAACTGATTCACATAATGTTCCCTTCACCGACTTTTTAATGGGTAGTGAGAAACATGTCATTGAGTCTTCACCACCTGGTTTGCCTTTGTACCATCAATGGTATCTTAGCTATCCAAGGGTGACAACAACCAGGTTGCTCTATTCACCCTTGGCTGATTAAGCTGAACTTTGTAATCCTTATGATATGTACACCTACTGAATTTTGATAATTATCACCCCTAGAATTAAATCATCGAAAACCAATCAAACATTGCATGACATCCTTTCGGTAAAAAATCCACACACCTATTTTAACAGTCCATCATCAGGTGTTGGAATGTATCCTAAAACTTTATTTAACTGATTTGGTTATAGTGAATGTTAAAGTAACCTTTGTTCATCTCCATTTTTGGTAATGATTCCAAGCATATTTTACAATTCTCTCCTACTCTTGCCGTATTTATTTATGTTTTACTGATGATGGATGGCATAATTATGCAACATGTTGTTTTACTGGTGCTTTTGGATTATGCATATCTTGGGGATTGCAAATTTTGACTCAATCAGCCAAGGGTGAATAGAGCAACGTAGTGATTGTTACCCTTGGCTAGGGAAGAAGCATCAAAGATCTTCTGAAGGAAAAATGCGGCTTATCAGGTACCTACTACTGGTCTCATCAGTCTATTTCACAAAATCTAATTTATATTTCACCATCTTTATGGAAGAGTTGAAAAACTCAAAAAAGAGTTAGGGATTTTAGAAGCATAGCTAATGATAATACTTATATAAGTAGCTCTTTCTCTAACAACAAAATTTTAGACTGGTCCTTATTGAGACCTTCAGCAGCCTAAAAATGGTCCATTTTCAAAGCTTCAGCAAAAATAAAGCAACAAGGCACAGATAAAGAAATTTGTCTTTTGAACGGTGGAAAACATTGTAGAAAAAGGAGAAAAATGCTGGTTAACAGCATTTTTTCCCTTTTCCACACTGTTTTCATCCCTTTTCCACACTGTTTTCAAATGCCTTCTTCCTATGGGTTGTTAAAACCCAGGATTCTTTGGTAAACGGCTATTGACCTAGATGCTCTGAAATAGAAATCTCAAAATAGTTTCGCTGATTTAAGACATTCAAAATACTCTGATGCAGGATTAAAGGAGTTAGCATTTTAATGATACAGAGCACACATTTAGCCGGTAAATTTGGCAACAAATTTGTGAAGCTAATGTTCATTTATTTTTGTTGATTTTTTAAACCCTTAACCCTTTACCACACAATCCCGACTTTTAACGACCCTAAGAAAGCAAGCTTTTGAAAACATAGTGGGAAAAGGAGAAAACACAATGTTTTCTACCCTATAAATTACAGAAATCATCACTCTAGCAACAATAAATTTGTTGTCTGTGTATGCTTTCAATTTGGTCCAATTTAAATTTTTGTCGTTTGGCAAAGAGTTAACTTACATTTTATGCTCTGATTTGATCCACATAGAAGATTATACTCTGATAAGAAAAATATAAAATTAGACTCATCCAAATTCAAAGTTATTGCAGGCAACAAATTAACTCTACCAAACGACAAAATTTTAGACTTGTCCAAATTGAAAGCATTTGCAGACGACAAAATAGAGATGACTCAAATGGTGGAATTTGCCCTTGATAGAGTAGAAAACATTGTGGGAAAAGGAGAAAATGCTGGTTACCAGCATTTTCTCCTTTTCCCACACTGTTTTCAAAAGGCTTCTTTCCAAGGGTTGTTAAAACCTGGGATTGCTTGGAAAAGGGTTAAAAGTGGTTCAAATTATGAAATCTGTCTCTGACATTTGAAATCTGTCTCTGTAGACTGAGAAAAAATTGTGGTAAAAGGAGAAAAATGCTGGTAATAAGGATTTTCTTCTTTTCCCCATATTTCCTAAAGGTTTTCTCCTTAAGGTCATCAAAACATGTGATTGTTTAGTACAGCATTAAGATTGATTGATTGATTGTATGGTGTGTAACGCTGTTTTCAACATTATTTCAGTTATACTGCAACGGCCAGTGCACCTATCCATGCTTTCCTGGAGTTTCTTTTTACCAGTAATCTGCACAATATTCTTTCCATGCCACTGGCTGCTTTCCCACATAACCATTGTTGAAACAATGATCAGTGGTGAGAGAGGAATGAAACCTGTCGCAATGACTATCATCAATCCTCTAAAAGAAATTGGCCGAGCCAGGGATCGAACCAGCAACCCCGTTCTTCAGTCCTGCACACTACCAACTGTGCTACCAGGCTTGGCACAGAGTTAAGAAGCATAAATCAACATGTAAATGAGCAGCACGCTTGCAAAAGGGGGTTTAATGCATCTCAAGCAAATCATCATAGACTCATGGATCCATAAATTTCATTTAGTCTAACATTAACTGGATCTGAAGATAGAGTGGTCCCTTGATATGCAGAAAATTTTCAAAAAAGCAAAAAGTTTCAATCAATCCCTTAGCAAAATGAAATGGAATTAAAATACCATTGAATTACCATTATTCCAAAACCACTGAATCTCCATTGAAAACTCATTAATTAATCCATAAAATGGCCATATACTTGTACCTATATGTCAGCCTACACCATGCATGCTGACATCAGTTATGTTTTGCAGATGCATCAAGCTCCTTTTTCATAGAGCATGGCTCGAATGTAGTCTAAATTTTTAAGATTTTTTTGGTCAGAATTATATGAATTCAACTGCATACTGGTGTAACCTGAGGTAGGAGCATGACAAATCTGATTTGTAGAGAGAGGGGTTAATAAGTTCTTCATCTTGATGCAATTAGATTTTGTGTCTTCTTGGATCTACACTGATAGTTTCTGAGAAATTATTCAGCTCTTTTTTTTTTAACAATCCTGTGATTAAACAACCTCGATGAATAAGGCTTTCAAAACAAGAGGGCCATGATGGCCCTGTATCGCTCCACCACCTTGCAGATGATTAATCCTTTACCACACAATCCTGAGTTTTAACGACCCTAAGGAAGAAGCCCTTTGAAAAAAACATTGTGTGAAAAGGAGAAAATGCTGGTAACCAGTATTTTCTCCTTTTCCCACAATGTTTTCTACCTATCAAAGACAAAATCCATTATTTGAGCCACACTTATTATGTCGTATGCAAATGTTTTCAATTTGGATAAGTCTACATTTATGTTGTGTGGTAAAGAGTTAATAAATTACTCAAGTGATGGGATATGCCTTCTAAAGAGTAGAAAGCATTGTGGGAGAAGGAAGAAAATTTAATGCTGTTTTCATATTTTTTTTCATTTTCCCACTATGTTTTCATAAACCTTTTTCAGGGTAATTAAAACTCGGGATTCTTTGGTGAGGAATTAAAATCAAATTTTGCTATAAAGAAAAACTTTTTCAAAAAAATCTCAGATCCCCCTGATTTTCAGTGCAAAATGAAAGGTTAAATTTTGAAAAAATAAAATTTGCGGTTTCAATCAACTTTATCTTTGAGTGGAAATCATCCAAACTTCTTTACTACCTTGGAAACCATTTGCTGCAGGGAAAAGAAATTCACCCTGTACTGAACAATCCCAAGTTTTTACAACCTCGGAAAAGAGGACTTTAAAAAACATGGAGGGCAAAGGAAAAAATGCTGGTAACCAGCATTTTCTCCTCTTTCCACGATATTTACAGTCCTATTAAAGAAAAATTCTATCATTTCAATCACATTCAATATGTAGTCTGCAAAATTTAATGATTCCAATTTGGACAAGTCTAGAACTTTTTTCATCTGTTAACCCTTTACCACAAAATGACGCCTTTTAACACCCCTGAAGAAGAGGCCTTTTGAAAACATTGTGGGAAAAGGAGAAAATGCTGGCAACCAGCATTTTCTCCTTTTCCCACAAAGTTTTCTAACCTGTCAAAGAAAAGTTGCGTCATTTGAGCCACTATGAAATTGTCTCCTGCAAATGCTTTCAATTTGGATAGGTCTTAAATTTTGCCATGTGGTAAAGGGTTAAAAGAGGTTAAGGAAAACCAAATTGTTGGAAAAGCCTTTAAAAAGTTATCGCCTTGCTTACAGCTAAGAACACAACAAGTACAATCTTTAAAACATTTTGCTTTTTTCCTGCCTTTATCTCTAAAACTTAACTCACTCAGAGATAAGCCCTTACACTATGGAATGCCAGGCTAAAACCCTTTACTACACTGTAGAAAACATGGGAATAGGAGAACCAGCATTTTTCTCATTTTCTGACATTTTCTATCCTTTCCAAAACATATTCCATAATTTGTGTCACATTGAATTTGTTGTCTGCAAATGCTTTCAATTAACCCTTTCGTTACCACACAATCCCGACTTTTAATGACCCTGAGAAAGAAGCCTTTTGAAAACATAGTAGGAAAAGGAAAAAATGCTGGTAACCATCATTTTCTCCTTTTCCCACTACATTTTCTACCCTAGCAATGACAAATTCCATCAATTAAGCTCATTCTAATTGTCGTCTGCTAATACTTTCAATTTCAGGACAGGTCTACATTTTTGTCATTTGGTAAAGAGTTAAGAGGAGTCTTAAGTTTTGTAGTCTGGTAAAGAGTAAAACCCTTTGTAAGCTTACAACAGCTATTAATAAGCTGGACAGTGTAGCTCAAGATCATGACTGCACAAAATGTGCAGTCTCATTTTCATGTTTCCTCGAAAACTCTCTGCACTGTTTGTTATACAGATTTTGTCTGGTCTGAAATAGCCTTGAAATGTCATATTTTGGACTTTTTGTTAAACATCTGACACACAATCCCTGACATAGAAGGCTTTTGAAAACATTGTGGGAAAAGGATAAAAAGGCTAGTCACCAGCATTTACTCCTTTTCCCACAATGTTTTCTATCCATACAATGACAAATTCCATGATTTTAAATTCATTTGATTTGTCTGCAAATGCTTTCAATGTGGACAAGTCTAAAATTTTGCCATTCTGTAAAGAGTAAACCCTTTACCACACAGTCATGACTTTTTATGACCCTGGTTGGTTGGTTGTATTGGGGTTTAACGCCACTTTAACAGCTAAGGTCATATCATGGTGGTCGGTGACTTTCCTGGCTTTCTCACACCAGTACTAACACAACTTTCTTTCCAAAGCCACCGACTACTTTTCTCACATGCCTCAACCGGGTATCGAACTCACAACCACCAGGTCATGAGTCCGACACGCTCACCACTGAGCCACCCGGGCAGGGCTTTATGACCCTGGGGAAGAAAGCTTTTGAAAACATTGTAGGAAAAGGAGGAAATGATTCTAACCAGCATTTTCTACAATGTTTTCTATAATCAAGGACAAATTTTGTCATTTGGGTCACCTTTGTTTTCTGCAAATGCTTCCAATTTGGACAAGTCTGAAATTTTGCCATTTGGTAAAGAGTTAAACTGTAAATTTCATTTACTTACTGCCTCCTGACAAAAGTATGCTGCAAAGGTGTTTGTTTAGTAAATGGGTCATCAACATAAACAAGGTTTATTACCTGAATGCATGTTGAAACAATGCAATGAAAGGAGAAATCACTTGTTATTGGCAATCTTACCTTTTGCTACAAATTGTTTAATGAGGTAGTCAGTAAGTCATAATTCTTTACTTTGTTGACATATTTTGTCTATTTACAACAATGTATTGAATAGAAAAGGACCACTTTTGTAAACAGAGTAGAAAACAAGAGAAAGTGCCTATTTTTCTTTTGATAAAATGTTTTCATCTGTTTACCTATATGATAAAGGATGTTTTCAAAGTTTTCTGTTGCCAATTTATTCCAGAAGGTAAATAAGTTCATCATACCTAAATCATTGTGTATTGAGAGAAAAGTGAATTCTCTACGTGAATTGTTCAGATTTCTGCACCCAGATAAAAATGCAACAGCCCCTCCAAGCCAACAGGAAAAATTCTCCTGTGAAATGTGATTGCTTTACCATGTTTTAAATGTTTTATGTACTCACAAACTCCCAGCAAGAGATGGAAAATTACGCCATTTGCCATTTTAGAAAAAGATAAAAAACATTGTTTATTATATAATGAACAAGCATTTGTTTTTACCAGTTTTTTGCATTATTTTTGTGAGAAAGTCATGAAATGAGAATTAAAAATGTCATGAATGCTTCGCCCGAAATGAATGAGAGAAAAATAGGAAAACTTGTGAAAATCCTTATCTCCATTTTTCATTGTGAATTGTATATTGCACGTTTTGATAATACATATTTATAGCATCTAACATAATGGCTTAGAGATAAAATTTCATTAACTTGCTACCAAACAACAAAATTCAAGACCTGTACAAATTCAAGCATTTGCAGGCAACAAAATAACTGACTTAAAATCTGAAATTTGTTTTTGGAGGGTCGAAAACATTGTGGGAAAAGAAGAAAAAGCTGGTTACCAGCATTTTCTCCTTTTCCCACTTTGTTTTCAAGAGCCTTTTTTTCTCAGGGTTGTTAAAACTTGGTATTGTGTGGTAAAGGGTTATATGAGTATCTTAATCACATTTTTAATAAAAAGCTTTTATCTCAAATACCAATGAATGTCAGATTCTTTTATCAAATAACTGAATTTATCTCCAGAATTAGTTGAAACAAGAAATGTTTTTAGAAAAGATAATTATATGGGTCTATAAGCATGGGATTATTTGCTAAAGGGTTTATAGACAAGAGGAATAAAATACATGTTACATATATTATATGCTATACATGCACAATGCTGTTGCCTGAACACAGATTTATATATGCTAAAACACCTCCAAGATTTGTTTGTTTACCCCCCCCCCCCCCATCATTTAAAAAATCAGATATGTCAAAAAAATTGTCCTATTATAATGAAATTTGGGTAGATTTGGGTATTTCCGTTACCTGTAAAGATTTGAAAGAGCAAGTTCATGTCTATATTTATATGATAATGACTCAACCTTGTAATCTCAGATTTACTTGAAAGACAAGAAAAGATAAAATATTTTGAGGTATATCTAATTTTCCCAGAATAACATTATGAGAATACAAAAATCGTTACTCCTGAGCAGCAGCTGCGGTATTCAAGAATATTGTCTCTCATGTTCAAGATTTTGAGTTTGAAACATAGAAATGAGACAGAAAAATTAGTTAAAAATTTACAGTAATTTAAACCTTTTTAACCCTTAAAAATACCAAACAATCACCAGTTTTAACAACCCTGAGGAAAATTAATGACTTTTGAAAACATTATGTGAAAGGCAGAAAATGCTGGTCACCAACATTTTCACCTTTTCGCATTAGTTTTATTACACACTTAAATACAACTCTCATCATTTGAATCATGTTTAATTTGATGTCTGCCAATGCTTTCAATTGGACCAGTCTAAAATTTTTGAAAGTATGGAAGTTATTGTGAAGATGACAATCTCTTTTTGTATGGTTGGGTCCAAGTGTTAGTCGCTGGCTGAGAAATGAACTTCAAAATTAGGTTAAAAGTTGCCTGGTTGCTCCATCTTTACTTTTTGCCTGATTTTACATTTTCATTTTTCTGCCAGCGACTAATACTTGGAGTCACCACACAATAACAGATCGTCATCTTCACAATATTTTCCATAACCTTTAAAAGGCAAAAAAAGGCATAAAAAGATTTAGAAATGAATGCATTTTAAGACCTGAATTGGTTATTGGCAGGAATTGGGCCTTTAAACAGCATAGTAACATTGTGTGAAAAGAAGCCATTGTTTGTAACACAATTACTCCTTTTCCCTCAATGTTTTCAACATCCATTAAAACATTGCTGAAGAAGAAATTATTGGTAACCAGCATTTTCCTCTTTTCCCACAATATCTTTTTACTCTTTAAAAGACAAAATTTATGTTTTAAGTAACATAACACCCTCTACCAGACAATTCCGAGTTGTAACAACCATGAGGAAGAACTCTTTTGAAAACATTATGGGAAAGGAAGGAAATGCTGGTAACCAGCATTTTCTTCCTTTCACACGTTTTCTGCCTTTTGAAAGACAAATTTTGTTTTTAGTAACATTTAGATAAGTCGTCTGCAAATGCTTTGAATTTCGACTGGTCTAAAATGTCTGTTGAGTGGAACAAACTGTGAAATAGCTACAATTCACAGACATTTGGTAGATGGAAAGTCTGTGATAACCTCACTAAAACATCTCGGAAATGTTAGTTGAAAATGAAATTATGTGCTACCCCAGTATGAGGTAATAAATGAAGTAAACTCACATTTTTATGGGTTACGTTTTTTACTGATGTATTCGGATAGCATTGTACTCTTTTAGTCCCTGTACCAAACAACAAAATTTTTGACTTATCCGAATTCAAAGCAGTTGTAGATGACAAGTTAAATTTGGCTCAAAATTTAATGATGAGTGTTTCTAAAAAGGTAAAAAACTTCTTGGGAAAAATGAGGAAATGCTAGTTACCTGCATTTTCTCTTTTACTACGATGTTTTCAAAAGCCCTCTTCTGTAGGGCTGTTAAAACTCTGGATTGTTTGGTAAACCATTGAAAGCCTTTTCACCTCGGGATTTAACCCTTTACCACACAACAAAATTTTAGACTTGTCCAAATTGAAAGCATTTGCAGACGACAAAGCTGACTCAAAAATTGAAATTTGTTTTAGGAAGGGAAGAAAACATTGTGGGAAAAGGAGAAAATGCTGGTTACCAGCATTTTCTCCTTTTCCCACAATGTTTTCAAAAGCTTTTTTTCTGAGCTACGTTAAAAAATCGAGATTGTGCAGTAAAGGGTGAAAGAAGTGATAAGAAAGCATAAAAGAAAAAGTCAGCTGACGTTTTTTTGTAAAGATTTCTGGGTTCTGGAAAACCGTGACTTGCTATCTGCATACTGATCACCATGGTAAGAGGGAGGGGGGAGCCCGGGGCTATTCCCTTTTCCAAATGATAAATTTTATAACTCTTCCAAATTGGAGGTAGCTGTGGACAACTTATTGCAAATTTGTACAAATGACCTGAAATATTCCGATAGGGTAGAAAACGTTATGAGAAAAGGAGAAATTGCTTGTTACAAGCAATTTCTCCTTTTCCCACAATGTTTTCAAAAGTCTTCCTTAGTAGACACACAATTGTATGTTAGAGACTGACGTGCTATGAGCTGGAATCTCAGTTATTTAAGATTTGCAGATCTGTAAAGCCGTGACTGAAACTTGATCCTACAGTAAAGGCTCTTTTTTTATTCTTGATACCAGTTATAAATGTTAATCTTGGAAGATAAATGGATCAACATCAATAAAAACAGATGGAAAAGAACCTTTGTTGTTTTTTTTTCTTGTCAGGTTTTTCCAGAGGCAACAACAAAAATTTTAATCCCAGATCTTGATACATGTACGTAAGGGTTTGCATGGTGCTCTAATTTCAGAGGTGAATCTTCTCAAAAATTCATGCTGTAGGTAAAAAAATGAATTGTGAGAGAAAATTAATAACTTACTGTTACCTGCATCATAATTTTGATTGAGAATGATGATGATGAACTTCCATTTATTTATCTGCTACCGGTTGCCCATATGAGTGACACCCCCTAAAGGCTGTTAGTATTGTTATGGGGGATAGTGCAGATACAGGTCGAGACCCAGCCTTAGTTACGCCTGGTTCTTTAACATGCTCGGCATATAGCACCGTCACACGGGACCTCAGTTAAACGTCTCATCCATAAGAAGTAAGTAATTTTAGATGCAGCCGTGGGAATCAAACCCACACCCTCAAGTGACCCAAAAAACATCACGTTCACGAGTCCTACACTCTACCAACTAAGCTATGCGGGTTGGTCTTGATTGAGAATGCATCAATCGTTACTTTTTCAATCCCTCTACATTCCATTTATCTGACACTTAATCCTGTCCAACACAATCCACAAACCTTAAGGAAAAAGGCTTTTGAAAACATTGTGGAAAGAGGAGAAAATGCTGGTGACCAGCATTTTCTC
The DNA here is from genome assembly GCA_946811185.2 of Hippopus hippopus. Taxonomy (NCBI): domain Eukaryota; kingdom Metazoa; phylum Mollusca; class Bivalvia; order Cardiida; family Cardiidae; genus Hippopus; species Hippopus hippopus. The sequence goes on along the minus strand of OX328102.1, from coordinate 40,488,170 downwards.
CTTTTTCCACAATGTTTTCTACACCTTCAAATAGAAATCTCAGTTTTAAGTAAAATGTATTAAATTTTGTTGTTTACAAATGTTTTGAAGTTGGACGAGTCTGAAATTTTGCTGTTTGGTAAAGAGTTACCATGAAGAATGGTACATAAAATTATAATTATGGCAGTTCTACACAAATACATTTTTTACATTGATAGAAAACTAATCTTCAAAGCAATGTTGGCCTGAAAATCTTAAAATACATATGACTGTATAGATCCAAGATCAGACTGCGCTTGATGTGCATGTTGATCTTGAATAATCACGGTCTGGTAAATCACAATTAAATCCCATAGAGTTGCCAAGCCCTGGTAGCTCATTCAATAGAGTGCAGGATTTGAGAACAGGAGGTCCTTGCTCGATCCCTAGCTCAGCCAATTTTTTTCTGAGGATCGATCATGGTTATTACGAAAAGATTCATTCCTCTCTCACCCCTGACCATTGTCTTGACGATGGTTATGTGAGAAAGTAGCCAGTAGATTGGAAAGAATACAGTAAAACCTTGATATTTCCAATCTTGAACATTCGAGGATCCCATATTTTTCAAGGAATTTCCATCTTCCTGACAAAAACTCCACTATATAGCACCAAAAATTGATTGGTAATTTCGAGTCTCGATAATCTGAAAATTCGAACACGTGTTGGTCTGTCATCAATTTGTCTCTTTAAACTGATTGTTAATTCGAACACGTTATTTTCTCACCTCTCAATTAATTGTTTTCACACCTTTCCTAGAAAAGGAATTTTTGGTGTCGGCCCGTCTACGGTGTAGTGTAAGTTTTACAATCTATGACAATTACTACCAGAGATTCATACTACAATATTTTGAAAAGGAGTTGACTTTGATTTGATAATAAGAGGTTAATTATGTTAAGTTTGACATGTTTGCTTCTACCACCCCCTCCTTCGATTATGTTGTTTGATATTTCATTCTATAAAATCACGAGAGTATTTCATTCCTGAATAGACGATTGATTTTATCCCCGACTTCTTTTTTTTTGCTGTATGTGCGTACATCACATGTTCATGCTAAAAAAACAGTTTAAAGCGTTTGTGATCAGAGGATGTCTCATTTTTTATCATTTTTCCTATCTATCTATTTTTAGCATCAGGTTTTTCTGCCTTCATTCTTTGATCGTTTTCAACACTTTTCAAAACGCGATATTCAAAGATATTTTACTGAAACATTGGTGTCCGAGGAACTAATTAAATCCATACACACGTAGACCTAAATATTTTTGATACCATATTATATCCTACCTACTGCTGTTTTCTTAGGTCAAAAAATAATAATGCGCTTTCTTTCCTGTGGGGTGACAGTTAATGGGAGCAAGTACAACAGGGCAAATTTTACGAATTTGAAAGAAAAACTAGAGCACCGACCTTTCCAATACCTTACAGAATGAAAGGAATTTTAACGTGACTTATTCCCAAGAACTCACATGGTCAGATCCACTGCATTTAGAGAAAATAACCCTTTCGATATGATATTCTTTGAATATTATGAAAAAAAAAAAAGGGAACAAAAACTCGGTTTTATTGCTCGGGGATCGTAGATGTTTACTTTAATTGCCGATCCTGAACGGAATTTGTTTTTTTCACGGATATTTTGGATAATTCGAAAATCGCCATAATTCGAATATTTTGCTTGTCCCCGTGGGACTTTGAATTATCTAGATTTTACCGTATTGTCTGGAGTCCTGGTAAGAGAAAGCTTGGATAGGTGCACTGGCTGCTGAGATATTAAAAAAGAAATATTGAAAATAGCCTTAAACACCATACAATCATCAAATCCATCATGTTCATACTGCTATAAGACTGACAGTATTATCAATCAATGGTTATTGTCAAGGAAAGAAAAATGTGAGTTGGAAACAGTCAATATGTTTCAATTCCAAGGAGAGGGACAGCCAGACAGACAATCTGACAAAGTTACAGACATTCTGAGAGGATTGAATGGACATTCTGACAGGGATGAATAGAACCGCAATCAAATCATTATAACTAAGCGGCCCTCAGGCAATAAGGGGTTAAATGCTGCTTTATGATGCATTATACCAAGCAAGTCATCATAATTATTATGATTATGTAACACACAAGATCTATTTTGTCTAACAACAGGCTAAATCCTGAGGTAGACTGCAGGTCCTCCGACATGCAGAAATTGACCAATAGCAAAACATTTTGACCCAGATCTGCTTAGGCTGACCTGGGTCAGTACTTTTTTGAAGATACATTGAATCACCTTTTCACAGAATATGGCTCAATCTTGAGAACCATGTCAAGCAGACAAACATACAAAGAATGTTTTTTAGAGTAGATGATGGCTTCATTTTCGCATGGTTTGGCTTTATAGCATGATAATTTTCAATGAAAGTAGACAGAATGACAATCCAGTGACTTATAAATGACCAGCCCTCAGAGAAATGAGAATTTAACTAGACTTTATCACACGACAAAGGTAGACTTTTCAAAATTGAAAGCATTTACAGATAGCAATTTAAATGTGGCTCGAATGATGGAAAATGTCTAAATTAGAGCAGAAAACATTGTGGGAAAAGGAGAAAATGCTGGGGCTTTTGCCTTAGGGTCATTAAAACTTGGAATTGTGTGGTAAAGGGTTAATGCATGTTCATGGTGCATTATTTCAAGCAAGTCATTGCCTTATATGCCATGGACCCATTTTGTCTAAAACCTGGCTTAATCATGAATTAAAATGGTCCTTTTATATGTAGAAAATTTACCTTTAGCAAAAAGTTTCAACCCAGATCAGCCGCTGACTACTCAGACTGAGATGTGACATGGATTTGTATGTTGCAGATATGTTAAACCGGCTTTCCACAGAGCTTAACTCAAATAGAATTTGTCCAGAAAAACATACGGAGATTAAAATCATTTTGTTCTTCATTTGACACCCTTTCCAATTAAAGCTCCCCCAGCTTTTTCCTCAAAGAAAATGGACTTACCCCACAACCCAATAAAATTTGGTGAGTTATTTTCTAAAAAAAACCATGATACTTGTTAAAAAAGATAGAATTACTATAAATACAGCTGTTTCCTTACAAGCTGGCGTTGACTAAAACCAAGACAGCTATGCAAGCACAGACTGTCAACCCATTTGATGAAGTATGAAAATTCCAGGAGTCTTAGGTCCAAATTAAAGGAATTAAAGTCCTTTTGGGGACAAAAAGGGGCAAACAGCCTATAGCTCATTTTTCCTATCATGTTTTTGAGTACTGTTGAGAAATGATATTTTCTTTTAAATGCTTGTTCTTTGTATGATTTGTAAATGATACAATGTTAGGTCTGTAAACCAATCTGTAGAGTATTTTATGGAGTAACTCTTTAACAGTCACAAGTCTAATGTCCCTGAAGAAAAAAACCTTTTGAAAACATTGCAGGAAAAGGAGAAAATGCTGGTAACCCTTCCTGGGTTTTCTACCTTTCCTGAAACAGATTTTAATATTTGAGTCACATTTATTTTGTTGTCTGCAAATGCTTTCAATTTGGACCAGTCTAAAATTTGGAAAGAGTTCAATAATGCACTTGCAGAGAAGAGTACTCTGTCTAGACAAATAATTAATTACCTATTTGGTGGAAATTCATACATCTTTTTTTCTCCTGGATTGATGAGTTGATTTGACAATATCTTCACTCCATTATCTAATAATTTGTCCTTTGGTCAAATGAACTGATAGATCAACATGATTATGCTGTTTAAAAACTGTCTGGGAAACATCAAAATGAAACACTTGCAGAGGATGTTTTGAACCTATTAGAAAAATGGAGAAATAGATGAATACATATTATTTTCTCCATTTGACATAATGTTTTTCATCAACATGATATTTTTTTTCAAGTACAATTTTTCCTTATTCCTTTTTTCCCCCTCCAAATGATATTTATTAATTTTGATCCTTGTTTTTACATGCTATTACCTGCAGACTTTTTGTTTGACTTGGGACAGGCCACTTTTTGAAAATATTGTGAAAAAAAAAAGATGAAATTGCTGTTTTTGTTCAATTTCTCCTTTAACCATCATATTTTTACTTATATTCATATCAAAAACTTATTTCTGTTAACTTTTTACCAAACATCAACTTTTTAGACTTGTCCAAATTTAAAGCAGTGGCAGGCAGACAACAACATTAATGCGAGTCAGATGTTGGGATTTGCTTTTGAAAATAAAGAAAACATTGTGGGAAAAGGAGAAAATGCTGGAAAACAGCATTTTCTCCTTTTTATACGCCCGTCGAAGACGGGATGTATTATAGGATCACCCGTGGCGGGCGGGCGGACGGGCGGGCGGCGTCCCCATTCTTTGTCAGGAGCATATCTCCAAAACTATGCTAGCTACGGTTATGAAATTTCATGTGTGGATAGATCTCATCAAGGCAGAGTGCAGTGCACAAGAATCATAACTCTCGCTTGCTTAATTTTTGAGTTATTGCCCTTTGTTGTTTTTCATACTTGAATTTTGTCCGGAGCATATCTCCAAAACTATACTAGCTACGGTTATGAAACTTCATGGGTGGATAGATCTCATCAAGGGGGAGTGCAGTGCACAGGAATCATAACTCTTGCTTCCTTAATTTTTGAGTTATTGCCCTTTGTTGTTTTTCATACTTGAATTTTGTCCGGAGCATATCTCCAAGACTATACTAGCTAAGGTTATGAAATTTCATGGGTGGATAGATCTTATCAAGGGGGAGTGCAGTGCACAGGAATCATAACTCTTGCTTACTTAATTTTTGAGTTATTTCCCATTGTTTATATTCATATTTGAATTTTGTCCAAAGCATATCTCCAAAACTATGCTAGCTACGGTTATGAAACTTCATGGGTGGATAGATCTCATTAAGGGGGAGTGCAGTGCAAATGAATCATAACTCTTGCTTCCTTAATTTTTGAGTTATTATACGCCCGTCGAAGACGGGACGTATTATGGGATCACCCATGGCGGCCGGGTAGGTGGGTGGGTTGGCAGGTGGCGTCCAGTTTTTGTCCGGAGCATAACTTTGTCATCTCCAGTCCGATTGACTTGAAACTTGGCATTTGTGTTTGTTGCAATAATACGGAGTGCAGTGCGAAAGAACCATAACTCTACCTCGTGCTGTCTTTGAGTTATTTCCCTTTGATCGTCATTTTTACAGCATTTTCTGCTTGTCCGGAGCATAACTTCGTCATCTCCAGTCCGATTGACTTGAAACTTGGCATGTGTGTTTGTTGCAATAATACGGAGTGCAGTGCGAAAGAACCATAACTCTATCTCATGCTGTCTGAGTTATTTCCCTTTGATCGTCATTTTTATAGCATTTTCTGCTTGTCCAGAATATAACTTTGTCATCTCAAGTCAGAGTGACTTGAAACTTGGTATGCATGTTTGTTGCAATATTACGGAGTACAGTGCGCAAGAACAATAACTCTACCTAGTGCGGATTTCGAGTAATTCCACTTTGATCTTCATTTTTACAGTATTTCTTGCTTGTCTGGAACTGAACTTTGTCACCTCAAGTCAAATTGACTTGAGACTTGGTAAACATGTTTGTTGCATTACCTGCCCTTTACGATTATTATACCCCCTTGACAACTGGCGGTGGGACGGGCGTATCTTGCGACAATTTGCTGCTCTTGTTCCATAATGTTTTCAAAAGGCCTCTCTCTCAAGGTCGTTAAACCTCAATACTGTGTGATAGAGGAGTAATGATCCCTATACTGCACAAGGAAATTTTTTTTAGAGAAGCCTGATGAAACTTCATAGTCGAAAACTTGCATCAAAAGGTATGGTTAGCTAATGATACAGCTAGAACAATGAGATTCAATTGTAGATTTATGCCCGGGCTTTGCCTGTCATTTTGTACGCCAGGGATTTAATAACGGTGGCCTATTATGCAGATCAAAGTCTTATTTCTCTAAGGTACATGATATAAATTGTCCAGACAGCAAGAATAACATAATAATATTGCTACAGGATTACACAGAAATGTCACAGTAAATAATCCAAGTTCAGAATGAGAGTTCATCCTTCAGCAAACAATCCTGTGTTTCAACAATCTTGAGAAAAGAGGCATTTAGAGACATTATGGCAAAAGGAGAAAATGTTCAGGTAACCAGCTTTTTCTCTATTTCTCACAACGTTTTTGACCTTTATCCATCATCTGATCAAATTTGTCATCTACAAATGCTTTCAATTTGAGCTATTCTACAATTAAGATCCCACAGTCGGGGCATATTCACCAACCATTCTTAAGAACATTTTAAGTCTTATTCTCCAAGATTTTCTAAATTTGAAAGCAACATGACTTCTGATTGGCTAAACCAAATGGCCAATCAGAAGTTGTGTTACTTTAAAATTTAGAAAATTCTGGGGAATATGACTTCGTGAAGAGTGTTCTTTTGAATGGTTGGTGAAAGCAGGCCCTCAGTACAGAGTGCAACCTTTACCTGACGACAAAATCTTAAGACTCTTCTGTATTGATAGTACTTACAGATGCCAAACAAACTGAGGTTCAAATTATGGGATTTGTCTGTGACAGGGTAGAAAACATGTGGGAAAGGGAAAAAATGATGGTTACAAGCACTTTCTCCTGCCACAATGTTTTCAAATACCAACCCAATTCTGGTCATCAAAATTTTGGATTGTGTTTGCATACAATTACAATTGCTCTATTACAGTGTTTAAAATACCATTCAAAAAGGCTTTTTTTCTTCAAGAAAAAAATCAGTTTTTAACTTGGTTTTTTGGCACAATGTTTACCAAAACCATCTGTGAAAGGTGCTGCATTTGAACCCATTTGGTATTGAGTTTAAATATATACCACATAACAAAAAGTTAGACTCAGTTATATTTCATTTTTGACAGACATTACAGAATGAAAACAATGGGATTTGACCTCTTTGGAAGGTCCGAAAGATTGATTTATTGTATGGTGTTTAACGCCGTTTTCAAAATTATTTCAGTTATATCGCGGTGGCCAGTGCACCTATCCATGCTTTCCTGGAGACTCTTTTACCAGAACTCCGCACAATTTTTTTTCCAAGCCACTGGCTGCTTTCCCACATAACCATCATCAAGACAATGGTCAGTGGTGGGAGAGGAATGAATCCTGTCGCAATGACTATCATCAATCCTGGGAAAGAAACTGGCCGAGCCAGGGATAGAACCCACGTCTCCCGGTTCTCTAGGCTGTTCTGCATGCTACCGACTGAGCTACCAGGGCTCGGCAGGTTCGAAAGAAAGAAAAGCTAGTCATAGACAAGTTTTTTGATTTGCGACACTTTCAATTTGTAATCTGCAAATGCTTTGAATTTGGGGAAGTCTAAGATTTTATTTGGTAAAGAGTTTAAACTTTATTATTTTGATCATCTCTCATCAAAAAAATATGATAACACCCTAGTTGTGAAACTGATTATTGAATCCTTTGATTCGTGATGAAATACACTATACATTAACTCTTTACCACACAACAAAATCTTAGACTGTACCATATTGAAAGCATTTGCAGATGACAAACAAATGTGACTCAAATATTGAAACATGTTTTGGGAAGGGTAGAAAACTTTGTGGGAAAAGGAGAAAATGCTGGTTACAGCATTTTCTCCTTTTCTCACAATGTTTTCAAAAGCTTTCTTCTTCAGGGTCGTTAAAAGTCGGGATTGTGTGGTAAAGAGTTAAAGAATCCTGCAAGGTCTTAAAATTAAGTTTTATACTTTATCATACAATCACAAGTTATAACCACCCTGAAAAGGAAGGCTTTTGTAAGTTTTTTGGGACAAGGAGATAGTTTCCTCAGCATTTTCTCCTTTTCTCACCATATTTTCTAATCCCTTACAAAGACAAGTATCACTTGAGCCATATCTATCATCTGCAATTGCTAACTCTTTACCAGACGACAAAATTTTAGACTTCCAAATTGAAAGCACTAGCAGACGACAATATAATAGTGATTTAAAAATTGAAAATTGTTTTAGGAACGGTAGAAAACATTGTGGAACAAGAGTGGCAAATTGTCGCAAGATACACCCGTCCCACCGACAGTTGTTGAGGGGGGATAATAATCGTAAAGGGCAGGTAGAAGAAAATAATAGTGCAGCAGAAATCATGTACGAGGGTTGTTTGATAAGTAATGTGTATTGTACGATATCTCTAAAGCATCTGACTCAAATAGTGAAATGAACATTACATCCCTTCAAAATGTTCTCCGCGGTTTGAAATACATAATTTCAATCTCTGAATCCATTTCTGAAATGCGTCACGGTACGCTGATTTAGGTAGACTTCTGAGGCACTGACTGATGGCTGAGCCAAGGGCTTGTCGGGACTTGTAACGACAACCAGATAAGAACTTTTTAAGTTTTGGAAAAAGGAAAAAGTCGCATGGGGCTAGATCTGGAGAGTATGGTGGGTGTGGCAAGACAGTAACCTTCTCCGACTTCAAAAATTGCTTCACAAGCTCAGATGTATGTGATGGAGCATTATCATGAAGTAGACGAACATGCCTAAATCCTGACACAGGGCGTCGTTTAAGATAATATTTCTTGAGCTTTTTTAGTATAACATCTCAGTAATACCGACCTGTAACAATTTTGCCCTTTGGCACCGGAATTTGTACGGCTATACCATCACATGAGAAGAATATGCAATAAAGAACCTTCTTTGTGCTTATGCTTCTTTTGGCAAATACAGGCCTTCTACCATGTTTAGTTAGCCATATTTTGTTTCCAATTTTTCTTACTGGTTCGAAATAGTGAACCCATGTTTCGTCACCAGTAACAATGTTTGCAAATTGTCTTTGATTGAATTTGGAAAACATTTTGAGCAATTGCTTCGCGGTTTGTACTCATACCCGTTTTTGGTCATCTGTCAATATATGTGGTATCCATCTGGCAGAAATCTTTCGTACTTTCAAAATACGCTTCAAAATGAAATGCACCTGCGATAGCGATATGCCAACAGCGTTGGCAATATCACGAATTGTGTATCTGCCATCACTTTCAATTATTTCCCTGACTTTTGAGACATTTGCCTTGCCTGTTAAATTCACAGGTCGGCCAGATTTTGCTGCATCTTTGACGGACTCTGTGCCAGTCAGAAATTTCTTTCTCCACCTACGAACTGTCTCATAAGATACCTTATCAGACCCATAAACTTCCCCCAATTCAGTAAAAATCAGCATTACCGAATGACCGAGTTTTGTGCGAACTTTTATATAAGCTCTAATTTCTTCAATATTCTTAATCTGTTTCCCAACCATTTTTTCAACAGTGGTCAACGACTAGCTCTAATGAAATGACTAAAAGTTTAAAACTATGTGGAGCTAACAGCTCGTGTTTATACCATTGGAAAGGTATTGAATAGAGCTATTCAAGCGTATCATCATCCACGAAATCGTTGAAAGCATTATCACGCTGTGGTACAATACACATTACATATCGAACAGCCCTCGTAAGTGATTGAAATAGGCATGAATGTCTCCTGTAATGTTAAGAAAACATGCATATAAAGTTTCAGGTCATTCAAACATGAAAAGTTATATTGTAGAGAAGCATGAAAAGCTGTAAAAAAAAAAATAAATGAATAGGGAATGATTCAAAAAGGGCATTAGGTAAGGTTACGGCTCCAGTGCATTGCACTTTTCGTAACTGCAACCAACATGTTTACCAAGTCTCAGGTCAATTTGACTTGAGGTGACAAAGTTCCATTCTGGACAAGCAAGAAATACTGTAAAAATGAAGATCAAAGTGGAATTACTCAAAATCCACGCTAGGTAGAGTTATAATGTTCTTGCGCACTGTACTCCGTAATATTGCAACAAACATGCATACCAAGTTTGAAGTCATTCTGACTTGAAATGACAAAGTTATATTCTGTACAAGCACTAAATGCTGTAAAAATGATGATCAAAGGGAAATAACTCAAAGACAGCATGAGGTAGAGTTACAAATCTTGCGCACTGCACTTCCAAATATTGCAACAAATAAGCATACCATATTTCAAGTCATTCCTACTTAATATGACAAAGTTATGCTCCGGACAAGCAAGAAATGCTATAAAAATGAAGATCGAAGGGGGAATAACTCAAAATTCATGCTAGGAAGAGTTATGGTTTTTGCACAACGCACTCCGTAATTTTTCAACAATCATGCATACCAAATTTGAAGATGTTCAGACTAGAGATGACAAAATTATATTCCGGACAAGCAGAAAATGCTGTAAAAATGATGATCAAAGGGAAATAACTCAAAGACAGCATGAGTAGAATTATGGTTCTTTCGCATTGCACTCCGTATTATTGCAACAAACACAAATGCCAAGTTTCAAGTCAATCGAACTGGAGATGACAAAGTTAGGCTCCGGACAAAGATCTGGACTGTAAAAATTAACATCAAAGTGGAATTACTCAAAATCCGTGCTAGGTAGAGTTTTTGTTCTTGCTCACTGTACTCCGAAATATTGCAACAAACATGCATACCAAGTTTGAAGTCGTTCTGACTTGAGATGACAAAGTTATTTTCCGGACAAGCACTAAATGCTGTAAAAATGACGATCAAAGGGAAATAACTCAAAGACAGCATGAGGTAGAGTTAAAATTCTTGCGCACTGCACTTCCAAATATTGCAACAAATAAGCACACAGTATTTCAAGTCATTCCTACTTAAGATGACAAAGTCGTGCTCCGGAGAAGCAAGTAATGCTATAAAAATGAAGATCAAAGGGGGAGTAACTCAAAATTCATGCTAGGAAGAGTTATGGTTCTTGTGCACTGCACTCCATAATTTTTCAACAGTCATGCATACCAAATTTGAAGATGTTCAGCCTAGAGATGACAAAGTTATATTCCGGACAAGAAGAAAATGCTGCAAAAATGACGATCAAAGGGAAATAACTCAGACAGCAAGAGGTAGAGTTACGGTTCTTTTGCACTGCACTCTGTATTATTGCAACAAACACAAATGCCAAGTTTCAAGTCAATCGGACTGGAGATGACAAAGTTATGCTCCGGACAAAGAACTGGACGCCGCCCACCCACCCACCCGTCCAATTGCCCGCCTGGTTGCTCGGACGCCATGGGTGATCCCATAATACGTCCCATCTGAGAAAATGCTGTTTGCCAGCATTTTCTCCCTTTCCCACAATGTTTTCAAAAGGCTTCTTTCACAGAGTCGTGAAAACCAGGGCTTGTTTGGTATAGACTTAATTTTGTCTACAATGTTGTTGTATGGTAAAGGGATAATTTTATCCAATGCCAGAGCTCAATTGCTTTTCGAGGAAAAAAAAACCACATAAATACACACAGCACATTAAACGGTTGAAAACTACTGAGCCCAATTATAACTCTGCCAATTAATTAAAATATTTTTACATCATGAAATTAGTGTTTTCAAAAATAGAATTTCTACAAAACTTGTGCTTACATTGATACAAGCAACCAGAAATGTCCTTGGCTGACAAATACTGCTAATACAATGTATGTTGCTGTTGGACTGGACCAAGAAATTTTTTTCTAACATTTTACCACACAATCCCGAGTTTTTACAACCCTGAGGAAGGCCCCCTTTTGAAATCATTGTGGAAAAAGAAGAAAATGCTTGTAACCAGCATTTTCTTCTTTTCTCATGTTTTCTATCCTTCAAAAGACAAACTCTGTTGTCTGAATAAGATCAACTCTTCACCGCACAATGCCAAATTTTAATGACCCTGGGAAAGAAGCCTTTTGAAAATGTAGAAAAAGGAGAAAATACTGGTAACCAGCATTTCTCCTTTTCCTGCAATGTTTTCTACCCTATTAAAGAAAACTTGCACCATTTGAGCCACATTGAAATTGTCTGCAAATAGTTCCGATTAGGAAAAGGCCTAAATTTTGTTGTCTGGTAAAGGGTTAATATTTAGTCTGGAAATGCTTCGAATTTGGACCAGGCTAAAATATTGTTATTTGTAAAGAGTTAAAAGGCAATAAATTCTGTAACAGTTGACCAATCAAAATAAAGACTTTCCATGGTAACTAAGAAAGGCTTCAATAACAATATAAAGGATACAAAATTACCCATATTTTACGAGAATGTTCTTTGGCTTTTGAAACATCTTGAATTAACCCTTTACCACACAATGACGACTTTTGACACCCCTGATAGAGAAGGCTTTTGAAAACATTGTGGGAAAAGGAGAAAATGCTGGTAACCAGCATTTTCTCCTTTTCCCACAATGTTTTCTACCCTATCAAAGAAAAATCATTTCATATGATCCACATTGAAACTGTCCTCTGCAAATGCTTTCAATTCGGACAGGTCTAAAATTGGTCGTGTGGTAAAGGGTTAAGTAGTTAAAAATTTCGCTGTCTTCTAAAAAATTAAGTTAGTTGATCTCTGGATCATTCACCCCATGCAATGAGAAGCAATTAAAAATTTTTGTGAATAGCACTTCAAGGGCCTTCATCAACTTCAGTTGCCTTTGCGGCCAGTGTAGATCAAGATCAGGCTGTACAAAATTTACAGTCTGATCTTTGATCTACACTTTTCCCTTTAGTGAGACATTCTTAGCATTTAAGCAACACTGAAATTGCTCTTCTTTTAGGTGTCTTCTAGCATTGAAGAGTCTGTTGGCTTTATAAGGCACTCGAGGGGGTTAAAGAATTACAAAAAAAAAAACATGATAGTAATTATGGATATTAACTGGATCTATAACATTTCTTTGAACTAATGAATGTGTTAAGCTCTCTCCCTTTACCAAACAAAGTGGAAGTCTAATGACCCTGACAAATAAAAATTTTGAATAATTTTAGAAAAAAACATACATTTCCTCTTTTTCCTACTGTGTTTTCAATTCTTTCATAGAAAAACTCAAAATAATTTCAGAATCATTTAGTTTTTCATTTGCAAAATAAATTCTTTCAAATTTGAAATTACAAAATTTTGATGAATTGTTTAACTCTTTACCAAACAAGCCCTGGTTTTCAGGACCCTGGGAAGAAAAGCTTAAGAAAACCTTGTGGGAAAAGGAGAAAATGCTGGTAACCAGCATTTTCTCCTTTTCTCACAAGGTTTTCTATCCTTTTAGAGACAATTTCATACAATGAGACACTTTTAATTTGTCGTCTGCAAATGCTTTCAATATGGTCCTGTCTAACATTTTGTTGTTTGGTAAAAGAGTTAAGAGTGACATAAAACTCCAAAGCCTAATATTTCTCAGGGTTGTTTACCTTTATTACATAATCCTGAATTTTATCAACCTTGAGGAGAAAGGCTTTTGAAAACATTATGGGAAAAAAAAAAAGAAAATGCTGGTAACCAGTTTTTTTCTTTTTCCAACAATATTTTCAACCCTTTCACGGATGATTTGCACCGACACTTAGCTACATTAATTTTGTCAACTGCAAATGCTTTGGATTTGAAAAAGGACAAAATTCTGTTGTTTGGTACAGATAATATAACACAAAGAATTGTTTGGTAATGCCTTGTGTGTTTGGAGTATGTGAATTTCATGATGAGATCATAGGTTTAACCATGAAGTTAGACAGATAATTTCTTTCCGAAATCAGGAAACAGTGTAGCAGTGGCCTAGCCAAATTGCACAAGTTAGTTTGTATGGTGTTCGACACCATTTAGACCGTTATTTCAGTAATATCAAGGAACCCAGTGCACCCCATCTATGTTTTCCTGGAATTTTTTTTCATACCATGGTATGCAGTATGCACAATATTTGTCCCAAGCCACAGCCTGCTTTCCATTATTAATACTTTCCAAACAATAATAAGGGCTGGGAGAGAATCAATGCTGTCAGATGACTGTTAATCAAACCTGCAACCCCTTGATTCAAGTCCTGTACATTACCGACTGAGCCACTTAAGGTTTGGCCTTATAAAAGTCTGTAATTAACCCTGTACCAAACATTCCGAGTTTTAATGACCCTGTGAAAGAGGCCTTTTAAAAACATTGTGGGAAAAGGAGACAATGCTGGTAACCAGCATCGTCTCCTTTTCCTATAATGTTTTCAAAAGGCCTTCAAGAAAAATCCCTTAATTTGAACCAAATTAAGTTTTCGACAACATTTATGGTCCCAAATTGGTGCAATCTATAGCTTTGTCATGTGATACAGGATTAAAGAGAAGAGATGGCTGTTGCATGGTACCAATCCAATATCATTCCATTTCATTGCAACGTCTGACAACACAGAGATGATCTATGTCTGTTTACGCTCAGATTTTGGTTTATTGTATATCATTTTCTTAAAAAATCAGGAAAAAACAAATACAGTGCCAAAAAAAACAAAGATGAATCCGACAGTAGCACTCAGAAACATCTCGAAAACCCATTTCTTTCGATCGGTCTGTGGCTTTATGATACATGCCAATTTTCTATGGGCATTACAAGTTGACCAAGAGACAATGAAATGTTTGTTCCAGACTGACATTTTGTGAGCATTACATTGACATTTTATAACATTTTCTGTGGGCATTATAAGTTGATTGACTGTATGGTGTTTAACACTGTTTTCAACATTATTTCAGTTATGTCCCGATGGCCAGTGCACCTATCCATGCTTCCTGGAGTTTCTGTTACCAATACTCACTTTCCAAGCCACTGGCTGCTTTCCCACATAACCATAGTTGAAACAATGATCAGCGGTGAGAGAGGAATTAATCCAGTCTCAATGACTATCATCAATCCAAGAAATTGGCTGAGCCTGGGACTGGGTCAGCGACCTCCTGTTCTCAAGTCCTGTATGCTACTGAGCTAACAGGGCTCGGCAGCATTATAAGTTGACCAAGAGACAGTGAAATGTTCTTTAGACAGACAGTCAGTGAGCATTATATTGCATGATCACTATTAAAATTCAAGCTCTTTCCCAACAACAAAATTTTAGTTAGACTCCTCCATTTTGAAAGCATTGGCAGGCAACAAATCAAACTTAGCTTACAACATAATAAATAATAGAAAAGGTTGTGGGAAAAGTAGAAAATGCTGGTAAGCAGCATATTATCCCTTTTTTCTACAAAGTTTTCAAGGGCCTTTTTCCTTTGGTTTATTTAAACAATTTAGGACTGCCTAGTAAAGTGTTATCACTACACCAATCAAAACAGACAAAATCAGCCATAAAATCAAAATTATTCGGGTGTTTTTGTCAGACTGTTATTAAATACTACTGCTAGGGCTGGCGCGTCTGGTGCTTTTAAAGGTTAACCCTTTACCACACAGACCCAAGTTTTAAAGACCCTGAGCAGAAAGGTTTTTGTAAATATTGTGTGAAAAGGAGAAAATGCTGGTTACCAGCATTCTGGTAACCGGCATTTTCTCCTTTTCACACAATGTCTTCTACCATATAATAGAACTAAAGCTGATTTGTATCAATTTTTAATTCGTTGTCTGCAGATGTTTCGAATAAGGACTCTAAAATCTGTGTTGGGGAAAGGGTCAACTTTGAATATTTTTGTGAACCCAACCACAGTTAGTGCTTGTCTCATGCATATTAGCCATGCTCTGACAAAAAGGGGCTTAATGCATCTCCATAATGCATTATACTAAGCATTTTCTTCACATGATCAATAAAATCCGTTTTGTCTAACAACCCAACTGAATTGTGAGGTAGTCTGGTCTTTTGACATACAGAAAATTGACCAATAGTGTAAAGTTTTGGCCCAGGTCAGCCTGCGCGGACTGCGCAGGCTGACCTGGGTAGGTACTTTTTCGCAGGTGCATTAAGCCCCCTTTTTGCAGAGCATGACTCATATCTATATCAGGCGCCACTTATTTCGTCTATAAAAATTTAATTGCAGTAAAATGGATCATTCTATGAGAACCACTTATATTTCTTAAGAAGTTTGGCATCATTTCAATGGTGTGTCTTTTGTAATACTGTACTTAATCTTATGGTTTTAACAATTCTGAAAAAATGTTCCAATGAAATTCAGAAATGTTAAGGATGATTCGATAACTGAAGACATTTGAATTTCAAGTTTAAGCTTTTTGGGATTCACTTTGTATCTGTTGTAGGGGTCCTGTGTGGCTTAGTGGTAAAGAGTTGGACTCGTAATCTCAAGGCCCCAGGTTTGAGCCCCACCAGATCGGCTTGGTTTTTCGTGACAGTGGCCTTCTGCAAGACACTTCAGAGCCCTAGCCTAGAACTGGTGAAACCAAGGCAATACATGAATATGTGAGCTGTCACCATGATATGACTTAAATAATGTTGAAAGAGGCATAAAACACCATTCAATCGATCAATTGTCTGTTGTATGTGACAAACACAGGCCAGAATGTAGGACAGGAAGCATCTTCACTAGTTTTGCATCCTGTATGGCTTAGAAGTGAAAGTTTAGAAATCACAATCTTAAAAGATACATCCTTATAACCAGAGAGAAGAATCAGTATGAGAATTTAACAGACTGTAGAACGGGTCAAAATTTAGTCAGCCATGTTAACATAAATAAATTAACAATATATATGTTGTAAGGGTTGAATATATATATATATCTCGGAAATTTTCAATTTAAAACCAGAAATATCAAAACAGTGATTTCTTTGCTGGCCCCAAGAAAATGAAATTATGTATTGGTCATAATCTGTGCCACCATGCAACATTTGGCGTGAAGATACAAGTATAGTTTGATAAAATAAAGATGAAATGGATTAAAAACTAGCTGAAAACGAGTATAAATGTATCTTTAAGACCTTTAAGACCCCAAGTGGTTTCATTTTAGCCACTGGGTTTTTTGGCTGGAGTATCCCTGGGTAAAACTCTTCAGAGTTCACGCCTAGTACTGGTGAAACCGAGGACATACATGGATATCAAATGAGCTGTCACCATGATATAAATGAAATAATGTCAAAAGCAACATAAAACACGGTCCAATCTTTCCATGTCTTCTATGATCCTTAAGTACAATCATGTACCTAATTACCAAACTAGACATGTCCAAAACGTCTTTAAAAGTCAAGGTCTGTAAGTCCACTATTCTAAATAACAAAATTTTAAGAAGTTGTCTACATGAGGAAAAAAAGGTTTACCAGAATTTTCTACTTTTACAGCAGTGTTTTCAACAGCACTCTTCCTCAGGGCCATTAACCCTTTACCACACAATGACGCCTTTTAACGCCCCTGAAGAAGAGGCCTTTTGAAAACATTGTGGGAAAAGGAGAAAATGCTGGTAACCAGCATTTTCTCCTTTTCCCACAAAGTTTTCTACCCTATCAAAGAAAAGTTGCGTCATTTGAGCCACTATGAAATTGTCGTCTGCAAATGCTTTCAATTTGGATAGGTCTTAAATTTTGCCGTGTGATAAAGGGTTAAAACTCAGGATTATCTGGTACAGAGTTAAAGAAACAATGACATATTTTGCCTAATGGAATCTCAAATTATGATGTATGGCCTTCTGGAGGAAGGACTTCAATTTACAAGGACCTAGAGAGATATTTTCTTGTCATCTTTTAACAAAAACTGTCATATTTATTGATAAACTTCTAGTTATATACTAGAAAATATTTTGCAGTTTGACATAAATTATTATGAAAGTAAATGGGTTCTTGACAAAGTGTTCCTGTTTCTCATAATCCCTTGTTTTAAAGCTGTACAAATCCATCAGCCTGGTAGATGTTCTTTTATTTTAACTCTTTACCAGAAGACAAATTTTTAGACTGGTCCAAATTGAAATCATCTACAGACGACAAACAAAAGGTAGCCATTAGAACGAAATTTGTTCTTGACAGGGTAGAAAACAGTGTTGGAAAAGGAGAAAATGCTGGTTACTAGCATTTTCTCCTTTTCCCACAATGTTTTCAAAAGCTTTCTTCTTGAGAGTTGTTAAAACTAGGGATTGTGTGGTAATGAGTTAACTCAAAACCAGGCAACAAAATTCTAGACTTGTCCAAAATGGAAGTAGCTGCAGAGAAAACAGGGCTCCAAAACTGAAATTTGTCCCAGGAAGAGTTCAGAAGTTAGCAGAAGTGAAGGGGTAGACTGTTGGCCGATTGCATCAGAGGTTCCAGGTTTGAATCTTGATGTGATGCCAGTAGTCTTTGGAACTGCTCCCAAAATGGCACAAGTATTGAAAAGATTGCCAGGAGGCAATCATGAGGAATGATTGATTGAAATTGTAAGAACCTGTAAGATTGTTGGTCTGTTATATAAGAGGTTCCAGGTTTGAATCTTGATGTGACACCAGTAGTCTTTGGAACTGCCCTGAACATGGCACAAGTACTGAATAGATTGCTAGGAGGCAATCATGAGGAGTGATTGATTGATACTGTAAGAACTCTTTTCAAAATCGAGGCAAAATGATGTAAATCATCAGTAAACAATTTTGTATATTAACAACACTGAGGGAAAAATCAAAGTGTTGAGAACACTGAAGTGGTATTTGTCAAGGAAACCATTGTGTGGAATTAATAATTTGAAAGAAAAGGAGAAATATTATTCAAATATTGGCTTGAAAGTCAACATACGAAGCAAATAAATAATTTTTTCGTTAAAGGGAGTGTACTCACGACAAAGTTAGGATTATTTGTGTATTGGTGGTCTCCCATTGATCATTAGGAGGAGTCAGGAGTAATGTCCCTTGACAATAGGATGCATGATGGATAGAGAGAGAAACCATATGAATATATCAAATAAAATTAAGTTTGTAACTGAAAACTATGATTTTGTAATATATTTGGCCGTTAACATTTAATTCCCAACATTAAAATCAATTATTTTGATATATAAATATTCATGCCCAATCAAATGGAGTAGCGCACAATCATGGGACGAACAAGCTATGGGACGAACTGGTTTTGGAACGAAAAAGCCCAGGACCAAGCGATCAGTAGACAAATGTTGTATATATCATTGCGCCAATAGAAAGATATGGGCGAGTGAAGCTATTTTCAATCAAGAATTAATATTTTTACGATCAATGGCCTCACCCAGTGTATTTTAACATGCCATTTCCAATTACATATCTAAGTGCTACCGAAAAACTCATTTGTCTGAAAAAAATTGAGTTTAATTGGGTTTATTTCCTTCGGCTTTGCACAAAATATGATACAGAGCTCCAGATAGCGGGAGTGATTTTGGTTTTAAAATTGAAATTGTTAATAATTCTCCACTAAACCCTATGTTGTGGGTATTCATTAGAACTGTCTCATCGAGACAATTCTAATGAGTACCCACAACATAGGGTTTCAAAGAGAAATAATGGCTTTAGAATACCATTACTCCCTCTTATCTGGAGCTGTGACGATACATGGTCTTCAAAATTCAATATTGAACTCATAGTGGTATTGTCTTTGACAAATACCACAAAAAGGCTTTTGAAAACACTGTGGTAACAAGCATTTTCTCCTTTGTTCATAACGTTTTTTACCCTTTCAAAGACACATGCAACAGTTTGAGCTTCAATTTTAGTAATGGACGAATCTAAATTTGCCTACTTTTATAAAAAAAAGTACAATATTGTCTTTTGGGAAGACAACACATCTTATTGCTTAACTCTTTACCACATGATAAAATTTTAGACCTGTCCAAATTCAAAGCATGTGAAAACAACAAAACAAAGCTGACTCAAATGACAAAACTTGCCTTAACTTTAGCAGAAAACATCATGGTAAAAGGAGAAAATGCTGGTTACCAGCATTTTCTCCTTTTACCATGATGTTTTCAAAAGCTTTCTTTCTCAGGGTTGTTAAAACTTTGGACTGTGTGATGAAGGATTAATTAGTATGAGGTCTAGGGTTGCCTAGAATATCCTTTAAGACAAGACACTATGTAGATCTAAGATCAGACTGCAATTGGGAATTCAAACAGATGGAAACCTATTATCTAAGTGTCAGTTCAGATAATTCAAAAGCCTGATTTATTATAAGGTCTGCAACTTTGAAATCATACGAAATTTTCTCCATTCATTAAAACATCAATGCACCATGGTATCAATGGCTGTTTCCCAGCAGGATAAAAATTCTACCTGTGGTTTGCTACTTTTGCAAAAGAAAAATAAAGTTTTCACAAAACCTAAGTTCTTATAAATTCATTGAAGTAGCATATTTTCTATTATTTAACTCTTTGACATCCAACTCAAGAAATTTACAAATTTTTTCGAGGTCTAGAAGTAGATTTTTTCCACTGTCATTGAAGATGAACTGGGTCATACTGAGACTAGCAGCAGGTAGCAGTTGGTGTAGATCCAAGATTAGACCGCAAGTTCTATGCGATCCGCAAAAGCTGCTCAAGTCGTCATTGGTTGTGTGAGTTAAAACTTTGTATGTAATGGAACTAATTTTTTTCATCTTTTAAGGGCTTCAACAGCAAAATTGTTTCAAGTGCAAACAAGCTAATATGGAAGGTATGAGAAAGTAATGAAATCAGGTTAAAAGTTTATAATTCTTTTTCCCATATTTTTCATATCAAATTTAAATATTTATTTTTTCTTTAGTGAAAATTTCTTACACTAGTTAGTGCTATGTCTCAAAGTAAGGTAATTATTTAACTGTTTACCAAACAACACTACATTTTCACAATAAAATCTGTGTTTTCATGACGTTAATAAAGAAGGCTTATGAAAATACTGTATGAAAAGGAGAAAATGCTGGGAACCAGCCTTTTTGATTTTGAAGATTCTTTTCACAGTGCTTTGCAAAATATTCCTACAAATTGGCTGGCTGCTTTCCCATATATAGAAAGATTAGGCCAAAACAATGTTCAGCAGTAAGAGAGAAATAATTCCTGTCGCAATGAGAATCATCAAACCCCAGAATGAATTTTGCTGAGATGGTAATCAGACCAGCTACCCCAAGGTTCTTAGCCCTGTCTGCTACTAAGGATTGGCCTCCATACTATATCAAACTACAAAGTATTCCACATGTCAAAATTGAAAGCATTTGCAGGAGAAAATTTAAATTAACTAAAATGACTGCATTTGCGCTGAAAGGGTGGAAAACATTGTTGGAAAATGAGGTTACCATCATTTTTGTCTTTTTCAACAATGCTTTCAAAGCCTTTTTCTTCAAGGTTGTTAAAACCCGAGATCGTGTGGTGAGGGGTGAAAGAGTTAAAAAGTCAGTTGTATGTCTTGTGTTACAGTATTAGTTGTTCGGTCATCAGGTGGCAGGGGACTTGGAAACTTGTTCACGGCTGTGGTGAATCATGTCGCCACCTCGCCGAAGGCAGGCAAGGTGGCGACATGATTCACCACAGCTGTGAACAAGTTTCCAAGTCCCCTGCCACCTGATGACCGAACAACGAATTTATTATACTGCAAAGTTTTACCATTCCAACGTTTGTTAAGCGAATTTTACCTGTTTTTTTGGTTTAAAAAATTGAGTACGCTGACGAAGTAGAATTTCCCTTCTGAGTGCCCCAATTCAATGAAAACTGACGTCACTGGGAACTGACGTCACTGAAACCTTGGTAATACGTGCTAAATCGTGCAGCTTGCCGCATAATTTTGATCGACGCCGTCATTTTGGATGTTGTGTTGATAGTGTAGTCATGTATATGGGGCTCCCGAATGAGTTAAAAAGTCAGTTGTATGTCTTGTGTTACAGTAACTATTCTATCCTGAAAGAGTAGAGTGAAAATATCTTGGATGTTTAGAAAGGGCTCTTTGATTTAGTGGATCTCGAACTTATCCGTCAACATGAGGGATAAAACAATCCCCCAAATCTCTCGTATATTTGTTTGAGAGTGAGAAATAAGAGTATACAAACTTGAAAGAAACCTTATTGCCTCATGAAACCAGTCTATGATTTATCACCATAGGAAAACAACCAATTATAAAAAGATCCTGAGCTTCAACAACCCTGAGAAAGAAGGCTTTTGAAACATTGTAGGAAAAGGAGAAAATGCTGGTTACCAGCATTTTCTCCTTTTCCCACGATGTTTTATACACTTTCATAGACAAGGGCCATCATTTGAGCCACATTTTATTTTTGGTTTGCAATTTTTTTATGCAAAAAAGTCTGGTATAAAGCATTTTCTCCTTTTCTCTCAACATTTTCTTCCCTGTATGAGAACTTCAGTTCATTGTACCTTTCCGAATTTGTCGTCTGCAGACCCCTTCTTATTAGGAGTCTAAAATTTGTTGTTTTGGAAACGGTTAAGTTGAACAGTTAATGCAGGAACCCAACAGAGAATAGCTCAACTAGTATTAAAGCGCCATCAAAAACAAGCAAAATAAATTACAGTATACTTAAATAGAAATGTATGTCATTAAGGTAATAAGTTGAAGAAGAATGAGTCTGCAAGCTTCTAATCCAATTATGTTTTAACCCATTACACCAATTTTCATGTCACTGCTGGAGATATATATTCAAAACATTGAGGAACACAGAAGCAATGGCTTGTGACAAGAAACTGCTCCTTTTTTGGCAGTGTTTTTCTTACCTAAAATCAGTATTTTCCTTTTGCTCAGATGCTTCTTGTGTTTGTAACTAGCTTTGAGCAGACCTGAAATTAAACTTTGTTGTTGTAATGGGTTAACTGTTTTGTACTGATCTTACAGTCAATTTGTTTTGCACTGAATTTTCTATGCACTCAATGGCCTGCTCAAGCCTCATTCTGGAAACAGCACTGCAATACCTCAGCGAGTAACTTTATGCCACTTTCAACAGTTTAAGTCATATCAAGGTGGCACCTCACTTTACCATTTCCTTATGAATAATGTTTTAATTATCAAATGGAAGAGGACTTTTGAAATCATTCTGGAAAGGGCAACTAGCATTTTCTTCTTTTCGCATCATATTTTCTACTATTTCAGAAGGAAATCACATCATTTGGGCCATGTTCAATTTATTGTATGCAAAGGTTTTCACTTTGGACAAGTTTAACCCTTAAGCTGCTGAGCGCAACTCTAAGATCTTTTGTGGCCAGTGTAGATCAAGATCAGACTGCACAGAATGTGCAGTCTGATCTAAGATCTACACTGTCCAATAAGGATATATTTTTCCCGCAAAAAATATCTATGAAATAGCAAAATTTGGGTTCTAACATTTGGCTTGCAAGTATCAGTTCAGTTATTTAGCAGGTTTAGGGTTAAACAACCTTTTTAGGTTGAATGTTTTTTGCACCCATTTATTTTGGTCTCGAAACATCAGTGATGACAAGGGTATCATATTGGTCTTTGGAGATATTCTGTCACTCAAATTTACACAAACTCTCATGGAAATTACAGCTTTTCAATGGCTTCTGGATGGTATACAAGAAATTTCATGATTTCAATTTAGTGCCATACTTTTGTGCCCTTCATGACCTAGTTCTTTACAATTTGAATATCATCACATCAGAATAAACTGTCAAGATTATTACGCAAAAGTTGCAGCCCCTTGATGTTAACCAGGATTTTAATAAAATTCCATGAATTTTACCCTAAACTTGTCCACTGAAAGAAATTTGTGACCTTAAGATCCATATAAAAAACTTTTGTATCAATTTGAGTGCTCAAACTGGCTTTGACTCCATCGATGTGACCATGTAAAGATCTTTGCATAAATATTATAAAAAAAAAAATTATGGTGATTGTATGAAAACTGCAGCCTTTAAGTTCATAGTAACATCATTCAGCATGTTGGCTTACCAAGTTTTGCCCCTACAAAATCTAGTTTACAGCTTAGTCAAAATGCGACCCTGCTTCTTGTTTTGAATTGCTAACTTTAGACAAAATAATACGAAATGGGCACCATACAATGTGTGATCACAAAAGCTTAAATGAACATCAAAAGCTGTAAAAAAGCGGTAATAAACTACTTATCACTGCAAATTTCTCCGAATTTTAATTGCTAACACTTTGTTCTCAACAACAATCTATAAACAATAGCAAGTAAGATGGTGTGGGATAAGCTTTCAACATGCAAAAAAGCTTGGGAAAAAACACTGGAGCCCTGCCCAAGGTCTGATATGATTAATTATCGCTTATCCTCTGATAACTCATTGTTATTTTTGATGAACAATTCTTAGAACAGCTGATGAAAATCTTTATAAACAGGCAGTAGATAAAAATAAACAATTTAGCACTCCACCTGTCAACCATTAGCCCACTTGGAAAATCAACAGGTGCTATTGCAGGCCATTCCATAAAGACCAATGGCAGAGAATTTAAAACCTGATCTTTTATCATCACTGTATAATTCTTTGTGAGAAGTTCTGGCCAAAACATCCATGAAATTGCAATAACTGCGCCTTTTTGTCCGATAAAAATGCTAATATTGTATATTAAAGAAATCTAAGGGATAAATCTGCTCATGACAAGTAACATAACCAGAATCCGAAAACTTCATGGCATAATTATAATGTCATGATATTGTTTCACAATGTGTTAGATAATATTCTTGGAATTTTAGGTCTTTGTAGATATGCACACTGAATATGCAGAGCTACAAAGACCTAGATTATCCAGTGAGTGTCAGAACATGTTTCTCATAATTGGGACCTTGTTGTCTTTGCTGAAATGTTAACCACTTAGTGCTTAACTCTTATCCTGCTAAATAATTGGAATGAAATTTTTGAGCCAATGGTAAAAACCTAAAGTTTGCTATTTTTAGAAGTATTTATGGGGACGTAATGTCCTTATCGGACAGTGTAGATCCAAGATCAGACTGCACGTTTTGTGCAGTCTGATCTTGATCTACACTGTCCACAAAAGGTCAGTGAGTCACGCTTAGCCACCTAAGGGTTAAGAAATGAAATAAACATTGTCAGTCAATACTAAAGTCATTCTAATTTCAAAGCTGTTTTGGTCAGAACATCTGGCAAAGAAGTGGACAGTCTAGGTCCAAGATCAGACAGCATGCTTTGTGCAGTTTGATCTAGATCTAAACTGCCTGCATAAGCCATTAAATACAGGTTCTCTACTACAAGGCGTCAACTGAATATTTTGATATCTGAGGCACCATTAAGTGGAGGGATACATAGAAGATATTTGGTGTTTTTTTTGGCTGATTCACCGAAAAAAAAAGAACAAGAGGACCATGATGGTCCTATATCGCTCACCTGAGTACTAAGCAGTAAAGATCTACAATGAAGATAAATACCAAATATCGAGGTTCAAGGCCAAATGATAATGAAACAAGAGCGGCAAATTGTCACAAGATAAGTGGAATTACTCAAAATCCGCGCTAGGTAGAGTTATTGTTCTTGCGCACTGTACTCGGTAATACTGCAACAAACATGCATACCAAGTTTGAAGTTGTTCTGACTTGAGATGACAAAGTTATATTCCGGACAAGCACCAAATGCTGAAAAATGATGATGAAAGGGAAATAACTCAAAGATAGCACGAGGTAATGTTACAATTCTTGTGCACTTCACTTTCAAATATTGCAACAAATAAGCATACCATATTTTAAGTCATTCCTACTTAAGATGACAAAGTTTTGCTCCAGACAAGCAAGAAATGCTAAAAAAAATGAAGGTCAAAAGGGGAATAACTCAAAATTCATGCTAGGAAGAGTTATGATTCTTGTGCACTGCACTCCGTAATTTTTCAACAATCATGCACACCAAATTTGAAGATGTTCAGCCTAGAGATGACAAAGTTATATTCCGGACAAGCAGAAAATGCTGTAAAAATGAAGATCAAAGGGAAATAACTCATAGACAATACGAGGTAGAGTTATGATTCTTTCACACTGCACTCCATATTATTGCAACAAGCACAAATGCAAAGTTTCAAGTCAATCGGACTGGAGATGACAAAGTTATGCTCCAAACAATGAACTATTTTAAAGAACTAATTCAAGGGCAAATAACTCCAGTTGTTCTGGTCCAATTAGACCCATAATCGAACTCATCCGAGATCTTATGGTCATAAGTATTTTGACCAAGTTTTATGCTGATTGGTTAAAAATTGTAGATGCTAGAGTGTAAACAAAGTCAAATATAGCAATTTTTCTAATTCAAGGGCAAATAACTCCAGTTGTTCTGATCTGATTAGACCCATAATCCTAACTCATCCGAGATCTTATGGTCATATATATTTTGACCAAGTTTGGTACTGATTGGTTAAAAATTGTAGATGCTAGAGTGTAAACAAAGTCAAATATAGCAATTTTTCTAATTCAAGGGCAAATAACTCCAGTTGTTCTGGTCCGATTAGACCCATTATCAAACTCATCCGAGATCTTATAGTCATATATGTTTTGACCAAGTTTGGTGCTGATTGATTTATATTTGTAGATGCTAGCGTGTAAACAAAGTCAAATATAGCAATTTTTCTAATTCAAGGGCAAATAACTCCAGTTGTTCTGGTCTGATTAGACCCATAATCAAACTCATCCGAGATCTTATGGTCATATATATTTTAATCAAGTTTGGTGCTGATTGGTTGATATTTGTAGATGCTAGTGTAAACAAAGTCAACTATAGCAATATTTCTAATTCAAGGGCAAATAATTCCAGTTGTTCTGGTCCGATTAGACCCATAATCGAACTCATCCGAGATCTTATGGTCATATATATTTTGACCAAGTTTGGTGCTGGTTGGTTAATATTTGTAGATGCTAGAGTGTAAGCAAAAAAATGTGAACGGACGGACAACAAACGGACAGACGGAAGAACAGACGCCTGACGGACGACGGACAGTGAGTGATCACAATAGCTCATTCTGAGCACTTTGTGCTCAGCTGAGCTAAAAACAAATATTCTATTAATTTCACGCTTCTAACCCTTTTTTGGGGGGACTTACATCAAAATCCAGTAAAGTTCTTTTCGGTAATTCCCTGTGGCGTATCCCACTGCATTACAGTATTACGTAAAGCGCAAGAAATGTAGGTAGTAATTACGTCATATGTCCATCTGGTTGAGTGGCATGCGCCTTTCACCTAGGTAACTACTGTGTCTGCCTTCAATTGAAGAGTTAGAAAATAAAATCAGTATTTTTCACTGGTCATAAAACCATGAAATTTCGAGAAATATTTCACTGTTATTTCTCGATGAACTACCGCAAAGCATGAAATAAATTGCCTTTTTACATTCTACACTTGTACAAAGCACCTGTCAGTCATAATTGACCAAGGAATCAAAACTGCCACAGTTTATTGTACAAATACTAGAGTCTTAATTGTTAGGCTTTGTAGTATCATTGTCAGAAAGTCAGAAAAAATAAGAGACTTGTAAAAAAGCAATTGATGTTTTGGTATAAAAACTCGATAATACTTATTATATCTTTTGTTAAATTACCAAAAGACTTTAAAGACAGGAACATTTTATATTTCAAAATATGGAAAATAATTAAATTGTTGGAAGAGAAACAACTGCTTGTTACAAGCAAATATTTCTTTTCTTACATTTTCCAGAACTGTCAATTAGTGGGGAATAAATTTATAATTGATGTGAAAAGGTCCTCTAAAAGGCTTTTGAAACAGTAATTTCTATGAAAGTAATCAGTATGCAGCATGTTACCCATTTACCCCCTACATTTAACTCTTTACCAAACGACAAAATTTGGACTTGACCAAATTGAAAGCATGTGCAGACGACAAATGTAGCTCAAATGATGATCCGTCTTTGATTGGATATAAAACATTGTGGGAAAAGGAGAAAATGCTGGCTACCAGTAAGTCCTGTATGCTACCTAGCTACTGGGGCTCAGCTTGATCATGAAATAATATGGTCCTTGGACAAGCAGTAAATTTACAAATAGCAAAAAGTATCAATACATGTCAGCCTGTGCAGACAGTGCAGATGGACATGAATCAATACTTTATGCAAATGCAATTTAAACCCTCTTTTCACAGAGCTTTTTTTAAATAATATTACACATGATATGAAAAAAAATTACCAAAGCTCATGCTTGTCTACAAACTGACTGGATTAAATTGGATAATGAATTTTACCATTTTCATGCTTGTCTACAAATTGATTGAGCTAACCTTATGTCACAATGACAGTTATAAGAAAATTAATCTATACTTCCAGATACTAGTATCCCATAAAATAACTGAGGCTGGCATCCTTTTTATTTCTGTTCAGTTTTTGTTCCTATCAGACTTGATAAATAATGGCATATTGCAAATAGCTAGAGATAGTTGGTGCAAAAAAAGCCCAGATGAGCAGTCACGTATGGGTTGTCGATATCAATCTTCACATTCACGAAGACAGCTTTTGGAACCAGGTCTGATTAGAGGCAACAGCAAAGGTTGGGACAAATGAAAAAAAATTTGCTACTGTGAGAAATTTCCGAATTTTTAACCCTTTACCACACAATTTCGAGATTTAATGACCTTATAGAAAAAGACTTTTGAAAACATTGTGGAAAAAGAAGAAAATGCTTGTAACCAGCATTTTCTCCTTTTCCCACAATATTTTCTACCCCTTCAAAGACACTATTTACCTTTTGACCCACATTTGAAAATATTGTTGTCCAGTATTTTAGATTTGGACAAATCTGCATTTTTGTTTTTTTGATACAAGGTTAAGTTTGAAAGGCCAAATAAACACACAGCCTGTAAGCAATTTAATACTAAATAGTATTTTATTTTCTCAGAACAGTACCAAACAGCAAAATTGTACCCTAAGCTCAAATGATGGACTTGCCAATGAAAGGACAAAGAACATTGTGGGGAAGGAAGAAAATGCTGGTTACCAGCATTTTCTTCTTTTCCCACAATGTTTTCAAAGGTCTTATTTCTCAGGGTTCTTAAAAGTCAGAACTGTGTGAAAAAAGGTTAACACTTTTATAACTAAAAAGCATGTTCAATCCAGTACTGAATGTAAACTGCCTGATATTTCTTGAGATGTTCTGACCAAAAACAGTTTCGGAAATTACTAATGCTAGGTTCCCACTGTCGCGAGATTAGTTACGAGAGCCACGGTTCGCAATCTGCAACTAATCGTGAAACTTTGGGAAGATTTTTGGTTTGGATACGAGTGGATACGTGAGGAAACAATGAGTTACATTTGGATGCGATATAATTGTGATTGGTCAATTTCAGTTCACACGACCTATTACGATCTGCTCTTACGTTCGTATACGATCCATTCCGATCCGATAAGATTATCCTGTTCAAGTCTGCGATTGAATCCCGATTTCATACAATTATTACGAGCGGGGATCAGAAGTTAGGATGATACAATACATGCAGATACGAGTGGATAAATCCAGACACGTTTATTGCGAACCGATGCGCTCTGTTTCGCTAGGATACGATTGTTATCATGACGCGTTACACGATCAGATCTGAAGGAAAGCTGTGATTGGGACCCCGATGGGTATATATGAACCACGACTGTCCACAGAGTTCATTGTTTTTTTGAAGACTGATTGTTGAGAACAGAGATAATAATTATGACATTTGCAGTATGCAGACATTATCACCAGAGAGGAAGAAGATGATCAGTTGCCAGACCAGCAACAACCACAACCAGCAAGGGTCAGGAGAGCGGCAGTCAGACAGTTTTGGGCACGACCATAACTCACAGAAGAAAGAAGCCAACAATTTGATTCTAGCCTCCTAGACACATCCTACAAAAAAGACTGAAGTTGCCTTGATGATAGATATATGTTGTTGTAAATTAGTTGGGCTCAAGATATAATCATACAATACCACAATTTTCATTTTAGATTAAATTTATGTTTGCGGAATGAGAATTACTCTCTTGTTACCATCCCGTAGAAAAAATAAGTGTTCAAAAGCATTTTTGCTGCATATCTTTAGGATTGATTAAACATTTTTTTTTTTCATATTGGAGGGGGAAAGTGTGGTACTGACTCAGTTCTCTGGAATTCTCTCTTTTCGATTCCCCTTTTAGCCCGACCGTTCCAGCCTTGCAGGCTTTCGGGAAGGCTTCTGGATATGATTCTAGAATTGTTGGTGTTTAAAAGCTACTACAAGAAGGGCCTGAATGTTCGATGTTGAAGGCAGTATGTTTATTTTCAACAGCACCATGTACTGCTGCAAAGGACGCCACATTTCTTACTTCGATTGTCCCGATGTGAGGGATCAGATAGGAGACCTTATCCTATCCTGTTATCCGGCAAATCGAAACACAGTGTTGCCTTTGCCTTGTGAAAGATTGGTCCCGACCAACATGATTTAGAAGCACGATTTGATGTGACCTGCTGCGTTTTGTTACGATTCAATACTATTAGATGCAATGACTACGATTGAAACCCATTCGTGTTGATTGTAGAAAATTTTTTGACAGCCAAAAATTTTCATATGATCAACACGATTGCCACGAGTAACATCAACTTCTGATACGCCCTGATAGGATCATCACGACTTGCTCATGATTAAGACCACGATTTCAATCGTGGCATGAATCCTGATGGGGGAACCTAGCATTACCTGAGGATCGTAAAAACTAAACAAAAAATAGAGCGGCCTGGCAACTTTTGAGCTAGTTTTATAATTAATTTTACTGCCAGTGGCTAACGCTTGGACCGACTGTACAATAACAGACTGACATCTTCACAATAATACCTATACATTTTAAATGCTAAGATTTAAATCTAAAAGCATTCTACCACCCCTTTGTTGATTTTATGCTGCTATTAGGCCTTTAAATTTTGTTGTTTGGTAAAGAGTTTTAAGCATTCCAAGGGTCAATACAAGATGCAAACAGTTCCCTCAAAGGGAACAATCACCATACATACCCTGTATCCCAGAGGACTTTAACAATACCCTAATATTGGATTAAGCACCTATGGGATACATAATTGGTTCCTTCAATGAGCTTTCAGTAATATAAATTACCAGAACAATGCTAGAATTACCCAGAGGTCCTTGCAGCCTATAGCAGACAGACATAATTTTCTTCAGGTTTGGATATCATCTATCAATATCACAAAATGATGGCTTAACTCTTTACCACATAATCCCAAGTTTTAAATGACCCAAAAGAAAAAGGTCTTTTGAAAACATTGAGGGAAAAGGAAAAAATGCTGGTGACCAGCATTTTCTCCTTTTCCCACAATGTTTTCTATCCCTTTAAAAAACAAATTTCAATTTTTGAGTCATTTATTTTGTCATCTGCAAATGCTTTCAATTTTGACCAGTCCAAAATTTTGGGTTTTTTTTGGTGAAAAGGTTTAACATTTACCATGGGTCATTCAAACACATGATTGTTCGTTGACTCTAACACACACCAAAATGTTGACGTCCAAATTCAAAGCATGTGCAGACAACAAATTAAGGGTAGCTCATCAGGAAGGCTGAAACTTGCCTTTATTTCAGAAATTATTGTGGGAAAAGGAGAAATTCCTGGTTATCAGCATTTTCCCCTTTTCTCACAATGTTTTCAAAAGCTTTCTTTCTCGAGGTCGTTAAAACTCAGGGAATGTGTGGTAAAGCGTTAAATTCTACTCGGAGAAAAAAATATAACCAGCATTTTCTCCTTTTCCCGGAATGTTTTCTATCCTTCCCAAAACAAATTTCATTTTTTGAGTCATGTTTATTTTGTCGTCTGCAAATGCTTTGAATTTGGACAAGTCTAAAATTTTGTCGTTTGTTAAAGAGTTAAATATGAGGTCTAGCAGTGGTGTATACATTTGAGCCATCTGGCAGAAGGTGGTTTAATGCATCTCCGTGATGTGTTATACCAGGCAAGCCATGGCATAATCATGAAGCCATAAAACCCATTATGTCAAACAACCATCTGAATTATGTGGTAGACTTAGTCCTTGAAAATGCTGAAAATTTACAAAAAGCAAAGTTTCGACATGAGTTAGCTTGTGTGAACTGTGCAGGCTGACCTGCTTTGATACTTTTTGCTGACTCATTAAGCCCCCTTTTTCACAGGGCATGGCTCAAATTTCATAAGAAGCATACAGAAATGATAAAATATTGTAACAACAAAAACCTGTCTAAAATACCAATTTCACTACAGATTTCTGTGAAAATGGAGAAAGGATGGCCACCATGGGGAGGCACCATTACCAAGAGAGCAAAAAAGATGTGTTTAACCTTATCTTGCGAAATAACTAACATGAAACTTTCAAGTCGATAGTAAAAACCCAAATGTTGCTATTTCAAAGTTATTTTTTTTTAGAGGGGGGAGGGAATATATTCTTCTCGGACAGTGTAGATCAAAGATCAGACTGCACGTTCTGTGCAGTCTGACCTTGATCTACACTGTCTGCTAAAGGTCAGTGACTGGCGCTTAGCAGTCTTAGTGTTTAAGTAACTGATATAGAGAAGCAATCATATTTCAGAAAACAAGCTGACATAAGGGGTCAGTATTCTTATTTATCATCAGTCGGAACAGAATGCCTTGCCAAGTAATAATAGAGTAATTTTGTAACAATCAGCTTGCCTATTTCTGCGGTTTATTGGATGCTTTCTGACATTCAAATATTGCATGTAATCTATAACTGAAAACTGTATTATCTCGACATTCCTACTCAAAGATATTTTAAGGAAAGATTTTATCATGGGAGTGTCCTTTGGCAAGACACCTCAGAGCCCAAGCTTAGTATTGGTGAAACATGAATATACATGAATATGTACTTGACCTGTTGAATTAATGATGAAAGCAGCATAAAACACCATTCAACCAATCATAAAAGATTTTTTTTTCTAAGTGTATATGCCTGAGACTTAGACTAGCTTATTTGAGCTACTCTCTCCATCTCACTGAACTCTTTCTCAAAGGACATTTTTGATTCTAGAAATCAAAAGGATTTGTACAAGAGAAATAAAACATGGCTCAAAAGATTGGATTTGTCTTAGATAAGATAATTTTTGAAACTCTTTAAAGCAGCAAAAAACATTGTGGAAGAAGAAAGAAAATGCTGGTAACCAGCATTTTATCTTTTTCCTGTGAGAGTGTTTTCAAAAGCCATGTTTTCCAGGGTTGTCAAAAGTCAGGATTGTTTGTTAAAGGGTTTATTGACACATTTTGTTGCAAGTGCAGGGAACAAATTCTGAAAAAATTGTGAGAATAAAAAATCTTCTCACAATGAATACTTCAAGAGTAGTATTTGCCAGCAATTTCAAATATTGTTCTGCAATCTCAATTCAACAACAAGCTGTCTCACTGGACAAGGCCTTTTGTCTCAGTCCTTAGTTCTAACATCCCTGAGGAAGAAGCTTTTTTAAACATTGTGGGAAAAGGATAAAATGCTGGTAACCTGAATTTTCTCAGACCGGTATTCCTGAAATGTTTTCTAAAGCATTTAAGACAAATTTTGTTATTTGAGCAACATTAAATTTGGCCTCTGCTAATTTAAAGTTGTTCAAATGATTAATTTGTCTCTGAAAGGATAGAAAACTTTGTGGGAAAAGGAGAAAATGCTGGTTACCAGCATTTTCTCCTTTTCCCACAATGTTTTCAAAAGGCATCTCCATCAGAGTCATTAACTCAGTCTGAATATTAAAGGGTTAAAGATACTGCCTTTTTTATAGAAAATTCAGAACAGGAAATGTAATTTAGAGTTACTTCACAAAAGTACAAAACAATGAACCTTGCAAAGTTTTTTGCAAAAATAAAAATAAGAAGTCACGAAATGATGTTATTTTTTTTCTGTTACATAACCAGGCATTGGTTTTATCTAAAACAGGCAAAGCCATTGTTCAAAAATTCAGTTACACCTTGATAATGCCTATCTCAACATGTGATACCTCCCTGCATGGCTTATCAGTATTTCTGTAACATGCAGAAGCCATGGTTTTCTTCAAAACTCCTTTTCTATGTCAGAAACTGAGAAGATTAAATCAGACTTTCATTCACAAAATTTACTTAGTAAATTTTGCTGAGAAAAAAAAAATTCATTTCCAAAAGATTTGAGTATGGCACAGTAATTTTATTTTTTCAGTAGGACCATTCTGCCCAATCAGCTCTCATCCTGCCAGCCACAACCATGGAGACCAGCCAGGTGATAGTTGTAGTTGACTAATCTTAATAACCCATAAAGCGCTGGAACCGAGTTAAGTTGTTTTTGCGGACAGTGTAGATCAAGATCAGACTGCACAGAACGTGCAGTCTGATCTTGGATCTACACTGTCCGCTACTTTGTTACATATTCTGGCCATAACAACAATGAAAATTCAGTGCTGCAGATTCTTTTCATAATTGAAGCAGTCCATTATATTAATTCAGTACTGTAAGTATTAAACAAAACTCTGCTTGGTTATAAAAAGTAACTATCATACAAAATTCCTCAATAAAATGCCAGCAACATAAAAGAAAGTTATTTTTGTGATGGTTAACCCTTAACCTTTCATCACATAACAAAATTACAGATGGGTCGAAATTCAAAGCATTTGCAGATGACAAAATTAATGTGATTCAAGCAATGAAAACTGTTTTCAGAAGGATGGAGAACATTGCATTTTGTCTGTTTTCCACAATGTTTTCAAAAGTCTTCTTTCTCAGAGTCATTAAAGTTTGGGTTTGTATGATAAGGCATCAAAGTGCCATTCACAACTATAGTTGCCTTTGCAGATAATGTTTGTCATGCTCTGACTTTACAAAATGTGCTGTTTCATCTTTGATCTAGACTGACAGCTTTACTAAGATATTCTGGATAATGCGTTGTCTGCACGTCATATTCTTCGAAGATTTGACCCGTCTTCTATGACGCATCACCGACCCCATATACTAGGGAAAAGTAGGGCTTGTACCGGAGCTATTACCCAAGCCTGTCTGGGCTGTTTTCATAAATAGCCAGTGCATAGGTTACATACTAGCTGAACATAGCTGAATGAATCGCACCAGGTAGCATTTTATTGAATAAACCTTTATTTTATTTTGAAATTCAAAGTAACAGTTGTCGTTTTGAAAAGTAGTCCAGTTCTGTACCCAGAATGCCCAAATTAGATAGATGTGTATTTGTAGAATGCCATCTAGCGGGAGGTAATGCTGGATAATGAAACCCTGAAATTGCATTCATATAAACATAACTTCCGATTGGTTAAACCATCTGGTTTAGCCAATCAAAAGTTGTGTTACTGTCAAATTTAGAAAGTCTCAGATATACAGACTAAGAATATTCTCAAGAATGACTGGGGGAATACAGACCCTGGTTATGAATATTCTTTTTGTCACTAACCAATTTAAAATATACAATAGCGATATTTTTCAGTTATCTCTACTGTGATTTCTATTTTTTGTCTTTGAATGCAAAGAATGATATTGGGTACAATTTACTTCAGACTGTGCACTGAAAACAAGTGAAGCCTTTAAGTACTAAAAGATGATTATTACTCGAGTTCAAAGTATATACATCTTGAAACTTATATTTAACAGCCAGGTTAATCATCCATTTACCAAACAACCCTCTTTTGTAGTCTTATGTAGGAAGAAAGCTACTGGGAAAAAAATGCTGGTAACCAGCTCTTTCCTCATTTTTCCACAATATTTTCTCCCCTTTCAAAGACAGATCTTGTTGTTTGAACCATCTCATTTGTTGTCTGCACATATTTTTAATTTTGACAAGTATTCGCAAAAGAGTTTACAAAGAGGTTTAAACCCATTACCATAAAGGTTTTTATACCATACTGGATTAAACCTTTACCACACAATACCCGGTTTTAACGACTTGTAAGGAGATGTGATTTGAAAACATTTTGGGAAAAGGAGAAAATGCTGGTAGCCAGCATTTTCTCCTTTTCCCACAATGTTTTCTACCTATTCAGAGACACATTCCATCATTTGAGCCACATAACAATTGTCGTCCGCAAATGCTTTAAATTTAAACAAGTCTAGAATTTTTACCTCTGGTAAAGGGTTAAACCTTTACCATACAATACCAAATTTTAATGACCCTGAGAAAGAAGCCTGAAGAAAATATTGTGGGTAAAGAAGAAAAAGCTTGTATATAACCATCATTTTCTCCTGTTCTGACAATATTTTCTACCCTATCAAAGACAAATTCAGTCATTTGCATTAAATTTAAATTGTTGTCTGCAAATATTTTCAATTTGAACAAGTCTAAATTGTTCCTGTGTGCTTAAGAGTGTGCAAAGGAGAAACGAGTAAAACTAGTTAGTATCTATCCAAATACTTAAGCGGTTTGCAAAGCCTGTAGCTAGCTGGGAAATGCATAGGGCTTGAAATTCCGCAGTTGCCAGTTTGATTCTCACCACAGACAAATTCTTTCTGAGGATTGATGAAATTTATAGTCACAGGATTAATTCCCCTCTCTTTAGCTAGGAAAGCAGCAAGTGGCTTTGAAAGAATGTTGTGCTAAATACTGATAAAAGATACTCAAGAAAGTATGGATAGATGCATTAGTTGTCACAATGTAACTAAAATTATGTTGAAAATGACATTAATTACCATGCATAGAAAAAAAAAAAATCTAGATAGTAGTTAAACTTGACAGAAACTTTCTATCTGGGAGGTATTTTAAAAGCATCTATATACCATGAAACAGTGAAATGCCTGACAGTTTGGCTCTAAAATGAGCTGGTGCAGAAACTATTTCAAGATATCTGCTATCAAAACCCGTCATTTTATTTGATGCATTAAGTCATCAACAGGCTGCTCTTCCTGCAAATTTGACAATTAATGTTTCAAAATTCAGTGAAAGTGAAAAACAAGGAGTGAATTCTTTAATTAGATTATATAAGATTTAGTCCATAAATGAAATTGAAAGGTTAAACCTTTTAACTGTTTATCACACCTGAAAAATGTAGACTAGTCCTAATTGAAAGCATTTGCAGACAGCAATTTCAATGTGGCTCAAAAGAATCAATTTTTCTTTAATAGAGTAGAAAACATTGTGGGAAAAACAGAAAAAGCTGCTTACCAGCATTTTCTGCTTTTCCCACAATGTTTTCAAGAGGCTTCTCTCTCAGGGTCGTCAAAAGTCGGCATTGTGTGGTAAAGGGTTAGCAAACTTGTGGTGTCCGTGGTTGTGAGGTAGAGCATCGGCCTTGTAATCTTAAGGTCCTGAGTTCGATACCCCGGAGCAGGCGTCAACTTTGGGATTTTTCATTGGCCCACACATTCGGCGCGAGTACTGGTGTAGTTCCCAGGAAGCAGAATCAAGAGAAATTAGTATAAGTTGCAAGAACTTGTTTTTCAATTGATGTAAAATAAATATGTTTAAACTTGCCCTTGTTATAGTGAATTGAAAAAAGGGAAGAGGAGAAAACGCTGTTACTTTCTAGTCTACAAATGCTTTCAGTTTGGATTAAAGTCTAAAATTTTGTTTTCTGCTACAGTCTTAGCCCTTTTCCAAACAATCCAATGTTGTAATGATACTAAGCACAAAGGCTTTTAACTAGAAGTTGTAGCTCGGAATTTTAGCTCTCTGTATAACAGTTTAATCATTTGACCTCAAAGTGTGACCTTGACCTTGGACCTACCTGAACAAATGATTAGAATGGCACTTCTAATGGTAAAGGAGAACACTTGCGTAAAATTATTTTTAAATCCATTGATAAATGCAGAAGTTGCAGCTTGGACAAGATCTATGTATGACAATTTTATGATCTGACCCTGAAGTGTAACCTTGACTTTAGGCCTACCTGAAAAAATGTTTCATATGGCACTTCTACTCATAAAAGACAACAAATGTGTCAAATTATTATGAAATCCATCCATAAGTGTAGAAGTTTTGATGCAGACAAATCCACAGACAGGCTGGTGGAGGCATGCACGTGCACATACACCAAAGCGACATTGTGACAACTATGTCTCGCTCACCGCATGTGGGCTCAATAAAAACATTTCCTATACTGTTTTATACCCTCTCAATGACAGATTTATCATTTATTTTGTCCTCTGTAAGAGCTTTCAATCTAGATAAGTCTTTATGCTTAAAGCAACCCTTAAAGTACCTTTTACAGCTTAAGCTGCAAATTTGTGGCCAATGTAGATCAAAATCAGACTACACAAAACATGAAGTCTTATCTTGGATCAACACTGTCTGCTTTGCTGAGATATTCTAGATGAAATCTAGTTTGACACTGCATTTATTTGGGTCTTATTTTTACATTTAAAATGTCTGCTGGGTTTATTTGGTACTTTGAGGGTTCCAGTGATTTTGTTGCCTTGGAAAGATGCAAGATGTCTGCACCATCTTCCTATCCCCCTTCAGTTAACTTCTAAAGGGTGCTTTTGCAGCCAGTGAAGATCAAGATCAGACTGCACAAAAAGTGCAGTCTGATCTCCGATCCACACTGTCCGCTTTGCTAAGACATTCTAGACTAAAATGATCTTATTGTTGCATTTATTTAGGTCTTATTTCTACATTTAAAATGTCTGTTGGATATATTCAGCGCTCTAAGGGTCAACAGAAATCAAGATGATGGGGGAAAAAAGCTTATTCACTGTCTGTCTTTTGAGTAGTTAATGTTATAGTATTTTGTAGAACTAAAAATAGCTTATACAGTAATGGGCCAGCTTTTTTTTTTGGGATAAGCCGAGAGGAGAGAAAAAAGGGTGGGGACGCTTCATTAATTTTTGCTTGATAGAATTAAACAGTTTTCATCAAGCTGTATGGTGGGGCAACGATAAGGAGTAGAAATTTTATACCGGTATGATTCCATGATTTGATAAGATCACTAAAATGGTAGACGGGAAACCAGTTATTTATAAAACAAGATGGGAATTGCAGACAGATTATTTTCACTTCTCAAAGGCTCATTATTTTAGAAATCATGTTTTCCTGTTCAGTAAGCAGTAGGATGCTGTATCATTTTCTGGATACGTTTTTATGGCCCATTTACTCTTCACCAAACAACAAATTCATAGATGTGTACAAATTGAAAGCACTTGCAGACATATTA
Source organism: Hippopus hippopus (assembly GCA_946811185.2). Classification (NCBI taxonomy): domain Eukaryota; kingdom Metazoa; phylum Mollusca; class Bivalvia; order Cardiida; family Cardiidae; genus Hippopus; species Hippopus hippopus. The sequence continues at coordinate 40,449,495 of OX328102.1, read as the reverse complement.
AGTGATGCTCAAGTATTGAGATTCCTCTTCTAAACGTAGATAGCATTGTAGGAAAAGGAGAAAACCCTTGATACTAAAATTTTCTCATTTCCCAAAACATTTTCTGTAGCCTCCTTCCTTATCTCTTTACCACACAATCCCGACTTTTAACGACCCTGAGAAAGAAGCCTATAGAAAACATTGTAGGAAAAGGAGAAAATGCTGGTAACCAGCATTTTCTCCTTTTCCCACAATATTTTCTATCCTATCGAAGTCAGAAATCATCATATTACCAAGATTTAATTTGTTGTCTGCAGATGTTTTGAATTTGGTCCAGTCCAAAAGTTTGTCGTTTGGTAAAGAGTTAAGGACATGGAGTTACAGTCATGGGGTTGCTTGGTAAAGAGTTATAAAAAAAAATGGAAGTTCATTCGGTACCTCCCCCCCCCCCCCCCCACCCCAGGAGTGCAAAATCATTGGAAGAGAAGGATTGCTTAATTACCTTTGATACTTTAACAACCCTGAAAAAGAAAATATGAAAACAATGTTGGAAAAGGAGAAAATCCTGCTCATCAGCATTTTCTTCTTTTTCTACAATGTTTACTACTCATTAGAAGAGAAATCACATCAGTTGAGGCACATTTCAATTTGTTGTCTATAAATACTTACAATTAGGACAAATGAAACTTTTTTGTCATGCAGTTAAGAGTTGAACCTCCTTTGACAACTATGAAATGCCTTTTTGACCAACTGTAGATCTAGATCAGACATATTATGTTGTAGTAACTTTCTTGGTGCTTGTATTTAATTCGAGCAGCATGAGAAAATTTGATATTGTGTGAGACGAAGGTCTCGCGCGCTGTCAAAATTTTCTTACGCAGTGAGAAGTAAATACAAGCACCAGGAAGGTTACTACAACATAATATTCCTTTTATTATATACCTACAACTTCCAACAATAACATTTTGCAATTAGTGACATTTTATTCGAACACGGCAAACAAAATAAGACAATAAATAGTGTGGATGATAGTAACTCTGTTTTTCTGAATGGCGGATTAATATTACAGCATAAGATTTTGACCAACCAAATCGCAAATCAATGCATGCTTAGTCTGTGCACGAGATACGTCATCAAACCATATTTGGAACCGTATTTCACTGAGTGTAGATACAGATTTTTTTTGTCGTGTGTGTTATTTCATTTGATTGCAATGCATGTATTCGAGTTGGAAAATTTACTGGTATATAATAAAGTACAATACACTGAATTGTCCGTATAACGGCATCCTTAAATGTTGCAATTACTTCAATGGGCACCTATGGACTGAATAATTTATTATGTCTGTAAGATTTATTCAGCTTTCTATAGGGCTTGACAATATGAGGATTCAAACACTCATGTTTTAATGACCCTGATCGAAAAAGCTTTGGAAAATATTGTGGGAAAAGGGGAAAATGCTGGTTACCAGCATTTTCTCCTTTTCCCACAGTGTTTTCAGAAGGCTTCTTCCTTGGGGGTCGTTAAAACCAGGGACTGTGTAGTAAAGGATTAATTACGTTTTGTTGTCTGGGAATGAGATTATTTTGATGTGATTGCTATCCTAACCTTCGGCATTATAATTATGGAAAAAAGATAATCACTTGTGAAAAAAGGTTTAATTTCTTAGATCCTTTGATAATTCCTCCGATCTTCTGATAATTCTAGTCTACTGTTTCAAGAACAACAAGCAAGATTGGCAAGTTGTCCAATCAGATGTAAACAGAACTTGATATGTGGGATGGACTGAAATAATCCTTAAAATTCTATATAATTATGATGAATAAGACACTTTCATGCAGCAGGAATGGCTGAATATTGCACTAGAACACTTTTTGTGGTATTTGTCGAAGACAATACCACTATGAGTTCAATATTGAATTTTGAAGACCATGTATCATATTTTGTGCAAAGCCGAAGGAAATAAACCAAATTAAACTCAATTTTTCTCAGGCAAATGAGTTTTTCGGTAGCACTCAAAAATGTAATTGGAAATGGCATGTTAAAATACACTAGATGAGGCCATCAATCGTGGAAATACTAATTTTTGATTGAAAATAGCTTCACTCACTCATAGCCTTCTATTGGCGCAATGATACAAAATTTGTCTACTGATCACTTGGTCCTGGGCTTTTTCGTTCCAAAACCAGTTCGTTCCATGGCTTGTTCATCCAATGATTGCGTGCTACTCCATTTGATTGGGCATGAATATTTATAGATTGAAATAATTGATTGTAATGTTGGGAATTAAATGTTAACGGCCAAAGATATTTCAAAATCATAGTTTTCAGGTACAAACTTAATTTTATTCGATATATTCACATGGTTTCTCTCTCTCTATCCATCATGCATCCTACTGTCAAGGGACGTTACTCCTGACTCCTAATGATCAAAGGGAGACCACCAATACACAAATAATCCTAACTTTGTCATGAGTACTCTCCCTTGAACCAAAAAAGGTATTCATTTGCTTAGGTTGACTTTCAAGCCAATATTTGAATAATAATTTTCTTTTTCTTTCAAATTATCAATTCCACACAATGGCTTCCTTGACAAATACCACTTCAGGGTTCTCAACGCTTTGATTTAGAATGTAGCAAACAATTCCAAGTATAAACAACCCTGAGGAAGAAGGCTTTTCAAAATATTGTAAGAAAAGGAGAAAATACTGGTACCAAGCATTTTCTCCTTTTCCAAAACTAATTTCCATTCTTTCTAATACAAAATGATCCTATCATCTGACCCATATCAAATTTGTTTTCTGCAAATCTGCCAACTTGGGAAGGTTTATACTTTTTTCATGTGGTAAAAAGATAAGAAACTTGCAAAATGCAGAGCCACATTTCACTTTTGTACGGTAGAGCGTTTGCTCGTTCGGAGGAGGAGGATTGGGGTTCAATCCCCACCCTGGGCAGGTCACTACATTTCACATCCATCATCGACTGTGTTACATGTTACCTAAGGCTGTACTAAGATACCTCAGTATGCTTTTAACTCTTCACCAGATGACAAAATTTTAGACTAAACCAAACTGAAAGCTGTTGCATACAACAAATTAAATGTAGCTCATAAATGACTTCTGTGGTTGATAGGTAGACAAAATTGCAGGAAATTTTAGGAGAAAATGCAAGTTATCTGAGATCTGGCTTTTGTAGCAAGATGGCATAGTGTTTGCATATGGACCGTGAGGCCATCAGTTTGGTCTCTTGCACTTTCGGCAGGCTACATGTGGGCCCATTAATGAAGTCTTAATTTACCTCAAAATTTTGCACAGATCACATCCCAAATCAGATTCTGTTCAATCTGAACCTTAAATCCCCCCCTCAAAAAAAAAAAATCGTCCCTTTACCAAATAATAATTCTAATGATCAAGAGAAAAAAGGCCTCTGAGAACATTGTGGGAAAAGAAGTTGCTTATAACAAGCAATTTCTCCTTTTCCCACATTGCTTTCTACCTTATCATCATTTGAGCCACATTTGTCATCTAGAATTGTTTTCAAAATTGACATATCTTAAAAGTATAGTTGTCTGGTAAAGAAAAAGTGCATTATCCCTCCCCCATGCAACACATCTGCAGCATCCTTGTTAAATGTAGATTATTTACATGACTTTCAATTAAATCACGGGTCATTTCAGTCATTTTCTGAGGTCATCCTTTAGCATTTCAATATCTTTCAGTGCAACAACCTGATTTTGTACTTAAAGGGACATAGCATTTTATATTTAGTGAACTTCCCATATGCTTACAATTGCTGCTCAGTAGACAATTTTGTAAATGAAGACAACTGGTAACAAAAGACAGACAAAAAGCCAGTGATGCTACAACAGCAGCCGCTGACCTTTGAGTGCATGTTAGGTGAGCAAGACAAAAAGCAAGAATGGAAAATAATAATCATGATAAGCGTTTAACTTCTTGAGGTTGAATTTTTTTTTTGGTTATAGTTCATTTGAAATGTACTTTTAAGAAGTAAATGAGTGAAAAAAAAAAACTGACCAAATAAATGAACAAAAGTACAAACACATTATCACTGTTACAAGGTGAATGGATACCAAAGGTTTCTGATTGTATTCATTCCTCGGTTCATAGATGCATTCATTCAATACAACAAATAGGTTTCGACCAAAAACAGGAAATAATCAGCTGTCAACCTAGATAAGTGTCCATCAATAAAGCAAATTTCCCCTTAAGAGGACAGAATGGATTTCCTAATTGGATAACCAGCAGTGCTAGGGCTCGGTGATCTGAAGTCAATTGAATCCATAAATAAACTTTCTGCTTTTGACTCTACGAACAAGTTGTGGCAAATATTGTTAGCCTCCAACATCATCTAACCTACTCGTTGTTGCCCTTTTCTGTGATGCAAAGAGTATTGCAGCAAAAAGAGCCATTTCCTCTCATGATTAGTTAACCCTTTACCACACAATCCCGACTTTTAACAACCCTGAGAAAGAAGCCTTTTGAAAACATTGTAGGAAAAGGAGAAAATGCTGGTAACCAGCATTTTCTCCTTTTCCCACAATGTTTTCTACCCTTCCAAAAATAAATTTTAATTTTTGAGCCATACTTCTTTTGTCGTCTGTAAATGCTTTCAATTTGGACTAGTCTACAACTTTGTCATTTGGTAAAGAGTTAACTGTTCTATCCTTTCAAAGACAAAACCATTCCATGGGCCATATTTAATCTATTATCAGCAAATGCTCACAATTTGGACAAGGTTGGTGAGGACTTAAGGCCTTAAATTACAACACAATCCTGTTTTTGCAACCCTGAGAAAAAAAAAAACTTTTGAAAAAACTGTAGAAAAGGTGAAAATATTTCGGACTTTTCTCCTTTTCACAATTCATTGTAGATGACAAATGTAATGCACCTGGGTAAGATTTGTCTCTGAAAGAGTAGATAACACCCTGGAGAAAGGAGAAAATAATTCTTGACTTTTTACCACACCACAAAATTAGAGGTTTGTCTAAATTGAAAGCCAACAAAATTAATTTGACTAGGACTGAAATTTGCATTTGAAATGGTAGAAATGGTAGAAACATTGTGGAAGAAGCAAAAAATGCTTGTAACCTGTATTTTCTCCTTTTTTGCACAATATTTTTAAAGTCTTTTTCTATAGGATTATTAAATCTCAGGATTGTGTGGTATAGGGTTAAAATATTTTGAAAGGCTTTATTCCTCAGGCTTGTAAAATCTTGGGATTACTGTAGAAAAGGGTTAATCCTAAACTAGACAGTAAAGTTTTAGACAAAATTGGAAGCATTAATTTTAACAGACAACAAATACAACATGTTTCAAATGTTACAATCTTTCTCTAGATGGTTACAAAACATTGTGGGAAATGAAGAAAATACTCGTCACTAGCGTTTTCTCCTTTCCCTGAATGTTTCCAAAGGCTTCCATTTTTTCCAGTCATAATATTTGGGGATACTTTTTGTAAAGGGTTAAAGGATGGGTATTTTCTCAGAATCAGCAAACAGTGACACAAAAACAATATAAAGCAAAAACTGACAAAGGCAGAAATATTGCGTGACCAAGAAATTACCAGAGATTACCAGATTTACCCTTTCAGTACTAAAGATAATCCAAGATTCTTTTGCTGAATGGAATGATGAAGATCAAACTGCATAATATACATGTGAAGATTGATGTTTGATCTACATGGACTTTTTTGTACAAAACGTCTGGATAAAAGTAGCCTTGAAATTTGCAACCAGCATTTTCTCCTTTTCCCACAATGTTTACTATCCTGTCAAAGATCTTCAGGTTATTTGTATCACTTTCTAATGTATCATCTGCAGAATACTTTCAATCTGGAAGAGTTTAAAGACATGCGAAAGGGTCAGAGTTTTATTCCATCTGCATTCAAACAGATGCACATGTCATTCTGTCTGATCTAAAAGATTATTCAGAAGTCTGATAAATGAATGAAACAGACATTTTTCGAAGACAGACAAAGAAAAATAATCGAAATATCGCAATTACAAACCTGTGCTGAAATGATCAGAATACCTCATCAGACAATGTTGATCTCTGATCAGTCTGAATTTTTTTGTACAATATGATTTTGATATTCACCTTCTGCAAAACTAACTTATAGTGTATCAGTGCAAGAGGTTCTAAGATTTAACTGTACCAAAAAATTCTGTGTTTTATGGCCCCTGGCAAATAAAACTTTCAAAACTTTTGAAAACATTGTGGGAAATGGAGAAAATGCTGGTAACCAGCATTTTCTCATTGTTCCACAATGTTTTTTACCTCATTAGAGAGAAATACCATCATTTAAGCCACATTTATACTGCCGTCTGCAAATACTTTGAATTTGGACCAATCTCAATTTTTTTCTGTCTGGTAGAGATTTAACAACATTATTTACAATTTCTGTTTTTGTCTTGTCATATTTTCTCTATGAATAGGAAAATTGATGTTACTCAGGCAATAGACCCCTAATCATATTAGGTAGGATAGTTCTCTTTGATAAAATGTGTTTTTCCTTGATGCAAAATAAGGATTTGTCAGGCAACTACGACTAAACCAGTAAAAAAAAGTTTGCAATGGAACAATTTTTCCACCCATAAATCTTACAAAATCATGTTTCAATTCAAACAAAAATCTGTGGATGCTACAATACATGTTCTTTAGTCTTGTTTTAGGAACTTTGAAAACAGTATTCATTTTTGTTACCATATAGAAAACAATTCCTTTTTCTAACCTTTTTTCTCCTTCACCCCACCTGCTCAGAAAAATACAGATAGCTAATGGCATTATTTATTGACTTTCAAATTGAAGAAAACGATGTTGTTAAAGAATGCAATAGTAAAGTACACCTTTTTGAGTATACCTTCATCAAAATTGGACTGTGTTTTAACTCTTTACCAAATGACACAGTATTTGACTGGTCCAAATTGAAAGCATTTGCAGACAACAAAATGGATGTTACTCAAAAATTGAAATTTTGTTCTGATAAGGGTAGAAAATAACTTGGGAAAAGGAAATAATGCTGGTTACCTGTCATAAGCATCTTCTCCTTTTCCCAAAATGTTTTCAAAAGCCTCCCTCCTCAGGGTGGTGAAGGGTTGGGATTTAGTAAAGGGTTAATCCTTTATCACACAATCCCTGGAACTTTAACAACCCTGGAAAAGAAGCCTTTGTAAAACATTGTGGGAAAAGGAGAAAATGCTGGTAACCAGCATTTTCTCCTTTTCCCATGATATTTTCTACCCTTCCTAAAACAAATTTCAGTATTTGAGTCACAATTATTTTGTCATCTGTAAATGCTTTCAATTTGGACCAGTCCAAAATTTTGTAGTTTGGTAAAAGGTTCATGAACCCAAGATACAAGGCTTTCAAAAACATTGCTGAAAACTTGGAAACAGAATAAATTGCTGATAATAAGCATTTTTATCCTTTTTTCCCGAAATATTTTCTACCCTATTATAGATTTTAATTTGAGCCACATGTAATGTGTTTGCAAATACTTTCAATTTCAAAACTGATAAACTTTGTCAGCTGCTTCAGAGCTAAAGAAAACAATTAACCCTTTACCTCACAATCCCGAGTTTTAACGACCCTGAAGCATAAAAGTTTTGAAAACAAGAGGGCCATGATGGTTCTATATCGCTCCACTGGCTAATAAGTGAAACCCTACACGCCAAACATTTCAATACTTGGCCAATTGGTTTTGAACTAGAAGACATACAAAATTTTCTCTGTGGAATCGAACAAGAAAGTTATGACCCCAGGGCAAAGCCATTTTTGACCACAGAGCTATAATTACTTGAATCCTAGTACAGGTCAACAAGATAAAGCCCCATACAAAATAATACAGGTCTAGAATGTATGGTTATATAACAAGAAGATTTTCAAAGTTTCCTAAATAAAAGGCCCTGTTATACATGAGATGCCTGAGACAGGGATAAATTTGGTAGCCCTAAGTCTTATGGTTAGTAACAAATAGATTTCTGAAGTTTTCACTGTATAAGCCTATGTAAAACTTGTGACCCCTGGGGCAGGGCAAAACTTGACCCCAGTGCTATAATTTGGGCCCTGTTGGTAGAGGCCTACTAGATAAAGCTACATGCATGATTTTGTAGCCCTAGGCCATATGGCTAGGAACGAGATTTTTAAATTTCTCCCTAAATGAGCCCATGTAGAACTTGTGTCCCCCAGGGCCCGGCCAAATATGACCCCATGGCCATAATTCAGGCCCTTTTACTACAGGCTTACTAGATAAAGCTACAGGCAAAATTTGGTAGCCCTAGGCCCTAAGGCTAGGTAAAAGCAGATTTCTAAAGTTTTCGCTATATAAGCCCTTGTAAAACTTGTGACCCCCGGGGTGCAGTCAATTTTGACCTCAGGGCTATAATTTGAAGAAACTTAGTAGAGGTCTATTAGATAGATTTGGTAGCCCTGGGCCTTATCATTTCAGACAAGAAGACTTTCAAAGATTTTCAAGATTTCTCAGTTTTGTTGCCATGCCAACCAAAGTTTTTGAAGGAATAGAATTCTTTCAAAAAATTCTGAAGAGGACCATGGCAGGATCATTTCTGTGAAGTTTCAATAAAATTCAATGGGTAGTTTCAGAGAAGAAGATGTTTGAAATAAAATTTAACACATGCACGGATGGACAGAAGCATGCATGATGGACACTGGGTCATGAGTCACTTGGTCATAAGCCCGCTGGCCTTTGGCCAATGGAGCTAAAAATTTGGAAAAAGGAGAAAATGCTGATAACCAGCATTTTTTCCTTTTTCCACAATGTTGCCTACCCTTTCAGACACAAATTCCATCATTTGAGCAACATTTGTTGTCTGCAAATGCTTTCAATATGGACCAGTCTAAAATTATGTTGTTTCGTAATGAGTTAAGACTTTCATTGACTTGAACACACTGAAATAGCACAAATTTGCAATTTTTGGGTCTAAATGTAGGCTGCTTTAACCCTTTACCGAACGATAAAATTCTAGATGTGTCCAGTTGAAAGCATTTGCTGATGACAAATGCGTCTCAAATGATGACATCTGTGTCTGAGGGTCAGAAAACATTGTTGGAAAAGGAAAAAAGCTGGTTATCAGCATTGTCTCCTTTTCAAATGATGTTGTCAAAAGTCTTTCTCCTCAGGGTTCTTAAAACTTGGGATTGTGTGATAAAGGGTTAAAGACAGGGTGGGAGAAGCAGCAAGTGCATTACTATTGCAAGTGCTCCCTTGAACAAAATGTTTTCCTTACTACTCAATCTTTTATGAGCGATGTCATACTAAATCTTCCTTCCATAATTATGATCATGCCTGATGTCAGTCAACCTTCATCACTGATTGATAAAAAAATTATGTATGGTGACATTAAACCAACCCTGAGGACTGTGGAGCACATTTGAGTTGCTTTTGAAATATACATCAAGGTCAAATTATTCAGAACATCCTGTCTGAACTTGGATCTGCAATATGTGCAATATTTTATGCATAATCTGACATTGATGACTTGGCTTTGCAATAGTTAGACTTAGCTTCTTTAAAATTTCCTTTTCATTGAGAGTCTTACAGTAATTATTCGGAACATACTGCATGTAAATGAGCCATGCTCTGGTAAAAGGGGGCTTAATGTATCTCCGTGATACATGATACCAGACAAGTCAACACATGATTATCGATCTATAATAGCCATTTTTTTAAACAACCGACTTTATTATGTGGTAGAATGGTCCTTGGACATACAGAAAATTGACCAATAGCGAAAAGTATCAACCCAGGTCAGCCTGCGTGGACTATGCAGGCTGACCTGGGTTGATACTTTTTGCAGATGCATTAAGCCCCCATGTTCACAGAGCATGGCTCAAATGGTCTTCACACTTGGTATCTTTGTTATCGCTGTTGCTGTCAAGCAACATATCAATTCAAAAAGAAATAATTTTGATGGAGTAAAAAGACATTATGAATGTGATCAACAGAATAAAGATTTTTTTTTGTGTTGAAAACCTTTAACTGTTTACCCAAAAACACAATTTTAGAATTGTCCATATCATATGTATTGTTATGCAGAAGACAAACTAGATGAGGCTCAAATGATAGGATTCGTCTTTGAGAGGGTAGAAAACATGATTGGGAAAAGAGTGAATGTTGGCAACCAGGATTTTGCCTCTTTCTTGCAGTGTTTTCAAAGTCTTTCTTCCTTAGTGTCTTTAAAACAAGGGATCATTTATAGAAAATAAAAATATGTAAGAATGATCATATTTTCATTGCAGGTGGGCAGTTGTTACAGAAGATAATATAGACACCAAGAATAGACAGATAGATAAAGGTACCAGCATGTCAGCATGGACAACCCAATTCTTTTGAAATTGACTACATTTGATATAACGATGGACAAGAAGTGAATACATCAATAGGAGGACAAAAAGAGGCAATACAAGACATTCAGTCCACTTCCACAGTCACTGCTAAAACAACAAGTACACACTTAACTTTTCTTGCTGCATTCTAGAAAGAAAGTGTTTGTTCCTTATTGACATCGATTGCTGAGCTACCTGCATCATGTATGGTATTTTGTCCAGAATTCTCTAAGTTTTTTTTTTTAATTTAAGAAAAATTATTAACCAACAAAAACAAGATGGAAAAGCCTGCACAGGTCCTGAATGAGTCAAAACCATTTGAAGAATATGAGACATCTATGTATCAAGATCAAGAGGGTGGGTATCTCTATCATTATTATGAATTGTACAATTACACCCATGCCTATGGACGTAACTACTCCTGTGACCATGCTTACAATACAGCAACAAGTATACCAGGACACCAGCTCTGTATCCAGATCCTGCTACCCATCCTCTGTGGTTTTGGAATCATTGGTATATCCTTAACAGTGATTGTCCTAAGTCGGAAAAATATGTCAACATCTACCAACTGTTACCTGATATCATTGGCTCTTTCAGACTTATTCTACCTGATATTAGTAGCAACCAAATGGTTTGAGACAAAACTGACCGGTGAACAGAGTTATATCTATTTCATTGTTTCAACATACACTCATGAGATTCTCCTTGCAGTATTACTTGCATCTGTTTGGTTGACAGTGATTTTGGCTGTTGAGAGATATATAGCAATATGTCATCCTCTAAGATCAATGTCCATGTGGACTGTGAATAGGGCAATATGTATCAGCACCACAACTTTTGTGATATCTCTCATCTACAGGCTTCCCCATTTTTTTAAATACAAGATAGTCAGCTTTCATGACCCATGTATTCAGAAATCCGTTCCCTGGCATGTTCTCACTTCTCTGGGCACCAATGACTTGTTTCGAGACATTTATAAATGGTTAGACTGTGTGCTACTAGTGATACTTCCATTTTCAGCCCTGCTGTTTTTAAATGGATGCCTGATACTAGAAATTCATCGCAGCACAAATTATTTGCGCTATCATCTTGCCAGTGATTCAAATGTACAAAACATTATAACGAGTGAGGAAATCAAAATAACTTTCATGCTGATCAGTGTTGTTGTTGTATTCTTCATCTGTGAGGCTCCTTATGTTACACTGAACATTATCAGACAAATTAATCAGGAACTCCTGTTCCGAGAGTACAGAATCATGACCTACATTGTAATCCTACTACTCTGTCTAAGATCATCCTTCAACTTTATTGTCTACTGCTGGTTCAGTGAAAAGTTCTGGAACACCTTTAAACAGACCTTCTGTAAGCCTCAGTGCCTGCTGAAACGAGCTCCTAGATGGCTACGATACCATGTCAACAGCAATGCCAGTGAACATGGAAACAGCAATAATAACCGTAAGATTTCTAATTATCATACAAAAGAAACATTTTGTTAACTTAGTCAAACAAACCTGGTTAGCAATGGATATGCAGCCATATTGCTTCTATAGAACAGTTTAATTTAGTAGAAGAATTGTTGAGGATAATCTGTTGTTTTTAAGGCTTACTTTCAAGAGATGCTGCAGAGATGGGAGAGATACTGGTTTGATTTATTACAAATAACTTTACTAATCTAATACTGTTGTTTGAGTGTTTGTAACTGTAATAATATTAATTCTAGACAATCCTCCATTCTCATCTAGTCATAATATAACTTGATCATGTTCCAAAAAATATTATAAGCAACTTTTCAATTTCTTTGGTTCACTTTAGTGTGTCTGCAGATGACTATTTTGTATTAATTTTATAGTTTGAAGGCTTTCAAACTGCATCAAAGAAAGTATATTTGATTTATCACAAAATGACATTTTTACAGATGAATTTTAAAATAGGATTAACCTGCCTCACATGATGGCAAAATGTATTTTTAAAGAAAGCAATTATTGTAATCTTTCAGAATTATATTTATAATAATGAGACATGTTAGGGCATTACCATGAATACATGATAAATACTTGTGCAGTTAAGTGTGCTTTCATTATATACAGCAAGATAAATGTAACCAATTACTGTACATGCCTGACTCTTCATGTATATGCAGATTACACATTTGGAAAAGTTTGTGGATAAAGGAGCATTCTCTGTTTCCAACAAAGCTTTCCATGATGTTCAAAAATGACATATTCCTTACCAACAAAGAAATTTTGACTTTCTTCATATTAGGCAATACTTCAAATTCAAGTCTTCTTCATTAAATTTGAGATGTCTTAACTCCATAAAAGTAGACAAAGTACAAATTATATAACAAATTAGCATAATATAGATAAAAAAAAAAACAGGAAGGAATAATATCTTGTAACTTGGCTTGGAGCTTCTTTTTGGGGCTAAAGCCAAAGAGGGTCAGGTCCTCTGCTTATTTGTGTTGGTTTGTTGTTGTAAAAAATCACTAACAAATAGCTAGATGTTAACTTGTTTACTTGTGTGGCCTACAGAAAATGAGTGGTACTCTGGCAAAAGGGGATTTAACTCTTTACCACACAATCCCGACTTTTAACGACCCTGAGAAAGAAGCCTATAGAAAACATTGTGGGAAAAGGAGAAAATGCTAGTAACCAGCATTTTCTCCTTTTCCCACAATATTTTCTACCCTATCAAAGTCAGAAATCATCATATTAACAAGATTTAATTTGTTGTCTGCAGATGCTTTGAATTTGGTACAGTCCAACAATTTGTCGTTTGGTAAAGAGTTAATGCATCAAATTGATGCATTATACCAAGCAAGTCATCATATAATTATGGATCCATAAAACTGCTGACTAAATCATGAGGTAGAAAGATCCTTGGTCACGCAGAAAATTTACCCTTAACAAAAAGTTTTGACCATGTCATCCTGTGTGGACCGCCTAGGCAATTAAACCCCTTTTCACAGAACAAAGCTTAACTTTTTTTTTCTGTAGTAGCTTTTTATTAGTGCCAAATGTAAATTGTTTCTAGTTCAAGTGAGCCATAATGTCTTCTTATAATTATACAGGTAGCCCAGACCTTGTTGCTCTGTGGATAGGGCACAGGAGTTGAAAATAGAGGGGCCACTGGTTTGATCCTTGGCATGGCAAATTTCTTTCCATGGATTGATGATAGTCATTGTGACAGGATTCATTCCTCTCTCACCGCTGACCATAGTTTCGAAAATGGTTATGTAGGGAAGCAGCCAGTGGCTTGGAAAGAATACTGTGCGTAGTACTGGTAAAAGAAACATGATGTTTGGTGGTGTTTGCAAACACATGTTTGCTAGTAAAGAGGGGCTTAAAGTTTGTATGGAACAAAATTTTATAGACAGCCTTTCAGTCTCAAAAGACCTCCTGTATTAAAGACATGTAATACTCTTCTGAGTTATTATTAATCTTTCACCATAAAATCCTCACTGTTGACGACACCAAAAGAAAAGGCTTTTGAAATCATTGTAGGAAGGGGAGAAAATGCCAATGCTACTCAATGAAAGGCAAGTTTCATCATTTGAACCACCCTTGAATTATTGACTGGAAATGCTTCGACTTTGGACATAGGTAAAATTTTGCTGCCTGTTATACAGTTAAAATAGCAATTACAAACAATCTGAAACTCCAATGTCATTGAACTTGAATATCAAATAGCATAAAAATAGTACTGGCTTTCTAATCAATCAAACTTTCTCATTACTCAAGTTTCCTTTAACAGTGGCAAAACCCACCTTCAGCCTCTCCTCAATTGGATTTTTTGTTCTAGCATTATAAAAATTTAAGCTTTCATTGTTCATAGTTGATATTTTTCAATTTTTCTTTATATCTTGAGCTTGTACTGTTATAACTTGTTTTGTATACATGTAAGCTTGTACAGTTTTGAACTTCTTATTCATGTCCCTTGTACAGTTCACAATTCTTTATATATACCTAGTAGAGTTCACATTTGTTGTATATATTCATTGTTAGCATTAAAGTGCTAGTATTTCAGCATGTATCTGATTTTTTCAATTCTTGCAACCCATTTACCCTGTGTAATTTACTTTATTTGGTCCCCTCAAGCCCTTGCTTTAGATTTTTCACGACGTTGTATAATGCTTTTGCTTTATAAGATGACTTAAAAGTTCTTAACTAACAACAATACATCATTTAACAGCACATTTGCTGGTTACATTTTTGCTTTATCATTGAAACATCTCAAAAACAAAGTTGAACATTGTGCCCTATGACTGATAGCTTTTCAGTTCATACTAGAGTTTTTTGTTTTGTATAATTTTCACCTGTGAAACATTTAGTCACATTCCCATCCACTGACCAGGGCAATCCTCTGCTTTTGAAAAGTAGTATGGCTATCATGGCATGCTTTACACCTTAACAGTGATCGTTGCACAAGTGGGAGTGAAATCATGAAGATTTTTCGTCTGCAAGTAATTTAATTTGGACAAGACTTAAATGTTGTCATCTGTTAAAGATTTAATATGTTTGCTAACCGATACTGAACAATGATAAACCCGTATTTTATATAAAATGGTCAAAACTAGCAATTCTGATCAGGATTGGTGAAAGACACGAAGAATCACCTTTGAAAGTATTATGCTGAAATAGCTGCTGATTTGTTAAAGAAAGGAATGCACAGATAGATAAAATGGTTGCTTAACCCTTTATATTTGTATATGAATTTTGAAATCAATAGCTTTTATACTTCAGGAGTTATGCTCCTGACAAAAAGCTAATTTGTAAAAATAATTGAGGGCAATTACTCCAAAAATTGTAAAGACACAGTTATGGTTCTTGTGCACTGCACTTATCTTCAGTGTGATCTATCCGCAAACTCAATAGCTTTCTTACTTTTGAAGTAATGCTCCCAACAAAATCCAATTTGTCGAATAACAAAGGGCAATAACTCCAAAAATAAATATGACAGAGTTATAGTTCTTGTGCATTGTACTTGTCCATAACATGATCTACTTGTATATGAAGTTTGAAGTCAACAGCTTCCATACTTTGGAAGTTATGCTCAAGATGAAAATCTATTTAATAAAATATGTAAGGGATATAACTGCAAAAATAATGAAGACACAGTTATGGTTCTTGTGTGGTTCACATGTCCTCAATGTAATCTATCTGCAAATGAAGTTTGCAGGTAAAAGCTTTGGCATGGTGAGCTTTTGTGATCGTGCTGTGTTCGGCGTCCGGCGTCAACTTTTACCTTGTGTACGCTCTAGAGGCCACATTTTCAGTCCGATACTCATGAAACTTGGTCAATATGTTTGTCTTGATAATATCTTGGACGAGTAAAAAAATGGGTCAGGTCGGGTCAAAAACTAGGTCACTAGGTCAAATCTTAGAAAAACCTTGTGTACGCTCTAGAAGCCACATTTTCAATCCAAAACTCTTGAAAGTTGGTCAGAATGTATATCTTGATAATATCTCAGATGAGATTGAAAATGGGTCATGTCGGGTCAAAAACTAGGTCACTAGGTCAAATCTTAAAAAAACCTTGTGTACGCTCTAGAGGCCACATTTTCAGTCAGATACTCATGAAACTTGGTCAGAATGTTTGTCTTGATGATATCTCGGACAAGTTTGAAAATTGGTCATGTCAGGTCAAAAACTAGTCACTAGGTCAAATCTTAGAAAAACCTTGTGTATGCTCTAGAGACCACAATTTAAGTCCAAAACTATTGAAAGTTGGTCAGAATGTTTGTCTTGATGATATCTCAGACAAGTTCGAAAATGGGTCATTTTGGGTCAAAAACTAGTCACTAGGTCCAATCTTAGAAAAACCTTGTGTACACTCTAGAGGCCACATTTTCAGTCAGATACTCATGAAACTTGGTCAGAATGTTTGTCTTGATGATATCTCGTATGAGTTTGAAAATGGGTCATGTTGGGTCAAAAACTAGGTCACTAGGTCAAATCTTAGAAAAACCTTGTGTATGCTCAAGAGGTCACATTTTCAGTCCAAAACTCTTGAAAGTTGGTCAGAATGTTTGTCTTGATGATATCTCGGTCGAGTTCGAAAATGGGTCATGTCGGGTCAAAAACTAGGTCATTATGTCAAATCTTAGAAAAACCTTGTGTACTCTCTAGAGGCCACATTTTCAGTCTTGTTTTGATAATATCTAAAATGGGAAAATTGGCTATGGTTGGCTAAAAAGTAGGTAACCGAGAGAAATTCTAAAAAAAGCTTGTGTACATGCTAGAGGCATTTTCAGTCCAATAATTACGAAAGCTTAGTAGATTGTTTGTCATGATATCTCAAAAGAGATTGGAAATGGGTCATGTTTGGTCATAAGACTCAGGTGAGCGACTTTAGGGCCATCAGGGCCCTCTTGTTGAAGAAATGCTCCAAACAAAAATCCATTTCCTAAAATAAATAAGAGCAATAACTCAAATAATAATAACAACAGAGTTATGGATCTTGTGCACTGCACTTCTCATCAATGTGATCTATCTGTAGATGAAGCTTGAAGTTAATAGCTTTTAGACTTTGGAAGTAATGCTCCAGACAAAAATCCATGTAAAATAATAAAGGGCAATACTCCAAAAATAATTATGACAGAGTTATGATTCTTGTGCACTGTACTTCTGCTCAATGTGATCTATCTGCATATGAAGTTTAAAGTTGATAGCTTTGATACCTTGGAAGTTAAAATAAGGACAAAAATCCAACATGTAAAATAACAAAGGGCAAAAACCCCAATACAAATGATGACAGAGTTATGGTTCTTGTGCACTGTATTTTTCCTTATTGGGATCTATCTGCATATGAAGTTTGAAGTTGATAGCTTTGATACTTTGGAAGTTATGCTAAGGAAAAAAATTCAATATGTAAAATAACAAACTGCTATAATTAAAAAATTATTGATGATAGAGTTATGGATCTTAGTCACTGCACTTCACCTTGATGAGATCTATCTGCATACAAAGTTTGAAATTGATAGCTATAATATTTTAAAAGTTATGCTCTAGGCAAAAATCCTCCATATAAAATAACAAAGGATAATAACTCAAAAAATTAATGATGACAGAGTTATGGTTCTTATGCACTGCACTTATGCTCATTGTGATCTATCTGCATATCAAGTTTAAAGTTGATAGCTTTGATACTTTGGAAGTTATGCTAAGGACAAATATCCAACATGGAAAATAACAAAGGGCAATAACTCCAAAAATAAATAACAAGAGTTATGGTTCTTGTGCAATGCACTTCTCCTGAATGTAATCTATCTGCATATGCAGACTGAAGTTGATAGCTCTTATACTTGGGAAGTTATGCTCCCAGACAAAAATCCAACATGTGACATAACAAAGGGCAATAACTTCAAAAATAATGATGATACAGTTATGGATCTTGTGCACTGCATTTATCCTCAATATGGTCTATCTGCATAATGAAGTTAAAGTTGATAGCTTTTACTCTGGAAGTTACGATCCTGACAAGATGTTAGCAGATGCACAGAGGGACAGACGGACAACGTGACCCAAGTAAACCCCTACAAAAGAAAGTCCTCTATAGTGCACACAAGGTGTTTCTAACGTTTGACCAGGTGCCTTTCTTTTGAATGCATTTGATCCAATTTTAGACTCTTGTGAGATATTGTCAAGACAAATATTCTGAGAAATTTTCATGAAAAATGAACTAAAATAATATAAGCCCGTTTCTCATAAAACTTTCTCAGAATGTTTGTCTTGATAATGTCGTAATTGTGGGTTAGATTTCATAAAGACTTTTCGAAGATTTGTTATAGTGACCTACTTTTAAGCTCCACTGGCCAAAGGCCAGTGAGCTAATATCATTGTCATGTGTTGGTCATGAATATGTGTATGTCTGTCCATCTATGTGTGTTGACTTCTACATCAAACGTTTTCTTCTCTGAAACTACCTGTCAAATTTTGACCCAAATACACAGAAATGTTCCTGCTGTGGTCCTCTTCAAAATTCCATCAAAGAATTTGACTCCATTTGAAAACGAAAAAATATGTGGAAAAAAAAAAATAATTTCCTTCAAAACCTCATGTTGGAGTTCTCTATAAACTGACATAAATAACCCTTTGATGGACTTCTTTCAGATTTCTTGATACAATTTTGATCTAGCAAAGAACATGGTGGCTAAAGGCTTGGTTCTATTATAGATCATAATTCAGAACAAGCCATCAACCTTGGCGATACTAATAAAGGGAAAAAACTCCTTTTACTCCTTACAGATATATGTTGTTTGTTACCATCTCTCCTGATTACTAAAGTGCTCTGTAACATGATTGGCATTACGATAGAAATATTTAGTTTTAAGTGATTACGATTTATTTTTACCTAAATGGTTAGGCATAGATAAATTGAATATTTAATATGAAGCAAGGTTTTCATTATTCTATCCTTTGCTCCAAAACTTTACCATTTATGCCACTGAAAAAATGTTTTTCTGCTACTTAAGTTTAGCAAATTTTCCTGTCAAAGTTATTTCTGTGTTAAAGATATTTAATATATAGTATGAATGATACTTAGATTTTGAATTAGGCTCATTTTCTCCAATAGATTTTATTGCCATACAGACTTCTTACCATTTAATGTCTTTCTCCATGCAAGTTAAGTATTTGTCACATTTATTCCAAAGATAGTGGAGCTATACAAGGCCATAATGGCCCCCTTGTTTACTAAGTATGACCTTTTTCTTTTTCAATCCTTTAAGTGCCGAATAAACCCTTGAATGGACTCTTTAAGTCTAGAAATGAGACAAACATAACTGCATTTGAGCCAGGCTCTGTGAAAAGGGGGCTTAATGCATCTGCAAAAAATATTGACCCAGGTCAGCCTGCGCGAACTGCGCAGGCTGACCTGGGTCGATACTTTTCGCTACTGATCAATTTTCTGTATGTCCAAGGCCCAGTCTACCTCATGAATAAATCGATTGTTAAAAACTATGGCTATTACAGATCAATAGGTATGTGAATGCTTGCTTGTTATCATGCATCATGGAGATGCATTAAGCCCCGATTTCACAGAGCACGGCTCATTTCAAGGCTGCTCCAGTCCATAACGTCTCAGCAAAGTGGACAATGTAGGTCAGTCTGATTTTGATCTATACAGGCCACAATGGCAGCTGTAGTTTTGAAAGGTCCTCAATGGGTTGAAATAATATCTGAGATGTAGTAAAGACAAACATTTAAGTACTGTAAGTAATGCATTATAATGTGGCCTATAGAAAGCATACAAAGTATTTCTTTGGGTTGACATAGTGACCTGTTTTTGTTGAGGTGACTAATTCTTTGAGACAGCACAAAAAAAAAACAAGTTTCAAGAGCATGGGACTGAACATGTGACCTACTATAGGTCACATATGGTTTTTCTAAGATTTGACCTAGTGACAATTTCTGCTTTGGATGTCTCGGGATAACTTATTTTGGAATTTGTCCAAGATATTATCTGAAAATGTTGCATGGGCTTTGTACCCAAGACCTGCTTCTAGAATGCAAATAGGATTTTATCTGGTGACCTACTTTATGACCAAATGTGAGTCCTTTACAATAACATTTAGAGATGTCCAAAAAAATATTCTTACTAAGTTTCATGAGCATTGGACTGAAAACTTGGCCTCTAAAGTGCACAAATCTTAGGCAAAAAAGTTGATGATAAAGCCAGGACAGACATAACATGACCTACACATAAGCACTTCATGCTCAGGTGAGCTGTTACAATTCTACCTAAGAAAGCATGTATGCTGAATGTCATTACTGTTGCCTTCACATGCTTGCAGTAGACAATTAAATCCACTACTGCACATTCTTATAAAGTCCTTTTACTTGCATGGAAACTATTAAAGAGGAAAAGCCAAATTCCTTGATTAAAGCAATAACTCTGTTCTTCATGATGTTTTAGTTTCAAAAACTTTCCCCGTGCTCAAGGTGAGCTTTTGTGATCGTGCTGTGTCCGGCGTCCGGCATGCGTCGTCAAATTTTACCTTGTGTACGCTCTGGAGGCCACATTTTCAGTCCAAAACTCTTGAAAGTTGGTCAGAATGTTTGTCCTGATAATATCTCAGATGAGTTTGAAAATGGGTTATGTTGGGTCAAAAACTAGGCTACTAGGTCAAATCTTAGAAAAACCTTGTGTAAGCTCTAAAGGCCACATTTTCAGTCCAAAACTCTTGAAAGTTGATCAGAATGTTTGTCTTCACGATATCTCATACAAGTTTGAAAATGGGTCATGTTAGGTCAAAAACTAGGTCAAATCTTAAAAAAGCCTTGTGTACGCTCTACAGGCCACATTTTCAGTGTAATACTCATGAATCTTGGTCAGAATGTTAATCTTGGTGATATCTTGGATTGGTTTGCAAATGGGTCGTGTCGGGTCAAAAACTAGGTCACCAGGTCAAATCTTTGAAATAGCCTGTGTAGCTCTTGAGTCATCATTCTCTGTCCAATACTTATGAAAATGTCAGAATGTTATTCTTGAAGATCAATATGATTAAACTGAAAATGGGTTACATTGGTTGAAAATATAGGTTGCCAAGTCAAATCTTGGAAAAACCTTGTGTACACTCTAGAGGCCACATTTTCTGTCCAATACTTATGAAAGGTGGTCGGAATCTTTGATTTGATAATATCTACAACTGGAAAATGAGCTATGTTTGGCTAAAAACTAGGTCACTGACAGAAATTCTAGAAAAAGCTTGTATATAAGCTAGAGGCCAAATTTTCAGTCCAACATTTATGAAAGCTTGGTAGAATGTTTGTCACAATATCTTGGAAGAGATTGAAAATGGGTCATGTTTGGTCAAAAGACTCGGGTGAGCGACTTCAGGGCCATCATGGCCCTCTTGTTGTGTTGTTCATATTGAATAAATTTTCTTCACGATTATAACTAATATTTTATACTTGCATACATTGCCATAATTTTTTAGCTCACTTGAGCAGGAAGAGCTCAAGGTGAGCTTTTGTGATCGTGCTGTGTATGGCATCCGTCATGTCATCCCTCATGTGGTCGTCAACATTTACCTTGTATGCACTCTAGAGGCCACAAATTCAGTCAGAAACTCATGAAACTTAGTAAGAATGTTTGTCTTGATAATATCTCGGACAGCTTTGAAATTGGGTCATGTTGGGTCAAAAAATAGGTCACTAGGCCAAATCTTAGAAAAAAGTTGTGTGCACTCTAAAGGCCACAATTCCAGCCTTATACTCTTGAAACTTTGTCAGAATGATTTTCTTAATGATATCTTGGACAAGTTTGAAATTAGGTCATGTCGGGTCAGAAAGTAGGTTAATGGGCCTAATCTTAGAAATACTCTTTGTGTGCACTGTACAGGCCACACTTTTGGCCTAATACTCAAGGAACTTGGTCAGATGATATCTTGGGCAAGTTTGTAATTGGGTCATGTCTGGTCAAAATGTAGGTCACTGGACCGCATCCTAGAAAAACCTTGTGTGCACACTAGAGGCCACATTTTCAGCCTGATACTCATGAAACAAGGTTAGAGGGTTTGTCGTGATAATATCTCACAGAAGTTTGATATTAGGTCACCTCATGTCAATAGGTAGGTTACCAAGACAAATCTTAAAAAACCCTCATGTGCACACTACAGGCCACATTTTCAGCTTGATACTCATGAAACTAGGTCAGTGTTTGTCTTGATGATTTCTCAAAGAATCTTGAAATTTGGTCACCTCGGGTCAAAAAGTAGGTCACTGGGCCAAATCTTTGAAAAAACTTATATGCACTCTAGACCTAGTATTTTAAGCTTGATACTCATGAAACTAGGTCAGAGTACCAGTATTTGTCTTGATGATATCTCAGACATGTTTGAAATTGGGTCACCTCAGGTCAAAAAGTAGGTCACTTAGCCATATCTTAGACAAACCTGATGTGCAGTCTAGAGGCCACATTTTCAGCCTGATACATGTATTTGTGAAACTTGATCAGAATGTTTGTCTTGCTGATATCTTAAATAAGATTGAAATTGGGACATGTCTGGTAAAAAAGTAAGTCACTTGGCCAAATATTAGAAAAACCTTGTGTGCACTCTACAGGCCACATTCTCAGCCTGATACTTATGAAACTCAGTCTGAGTGTTTGTCTTGATGGTATCTCATAAAAATTTAAATTTGGTTCATGTTGAGTCAAAAAGTAGATGGGTCATGTTGGGTCAAAAAGTAGGTCAAAGGGCCAAATCTAAGAAAAACCTTGTGTGCAGTCTAGAGGCTACATTTTCAGCTTGATACTCTCAAAACTAGGTCAGAATGTTAGTTTTTGATACCTGGAACAAATTTGAAATTGGGTCATGTCTTGTCACAACATACGTCGTTGAATCTCGTATGTTTTACATCATCACAATCAGAATCTCTGCAGCTTTATTGACTCTGGATGACTTTACTCAGGTGAGTGCTTTAGGTCCAATGGCCCTCTTGTTTCTTGTTTGTCAGATACTCCCGTTACAGATTTTTCACAGCACAAGGATTGGCTGCGATGCTTTTTCAAGATAATGGTCTTGAATATTGATAAAACCTAATCTGCTGGAGAAAATTTTAACCATATTATCACCTCATCATCAAATTTTGTAAAATAGTTCTGAGACAAACTGTCTAGTTGAATATTCTAATTTCCCAAAATTTGAATGAGAAATAAACTAATAGATTGTAAATGCTTCAGTGTGAATCATTACAGGGAGCTATTGAGATTTTCATACTATCACCAAACTTAAACAAGAGCACCTCATGTGGGTGCCAATGCTTGGCTGCAAGTGCTTGATTTTCAGAGAAATTTTAAGTTGAACAAGAGCGGCAAACTGTCGCAAGATACGCCTGTCCCAGTTGCCAGTTGTCAAGGGGGGATAATAATCATAAAGGGCAGGTAGAGGAAAACAGTAGTGCAGCAGAAATCATGTGATTGAAATAGGCATGAATGTCTCCTCTAATGTTAAGGAAACATGCATATAAAGTTCCAGGTCATTCCAGCATGAAAAGACAAAGTTATATTGTAGAGAAGCATGAAAAGCTGTAAAAAAAAATGAATAGGGAATAATTCCAAAAGGACATTAGGTATGGTTATGGCTCCAGTGCATTGCACTTTTCGTAACTGCAACAAACATGTTTACCAAGTCTCAAGTCAATTTGACTTGAGGTGACAAAGTTCCGTTCCAGACAAGCAAGAAATACTGTAAAAATGAAGATCAAAGTGGAATTACTCAAAATCCACGCTAGGTAGAGTTATTGTTCTTGTGCACTGCACTCCGTAATATTGCAACAAACATGCATACTAAGTTTGAAGTCGTTCTGACTTGAGATGACAAAGTTATATTCTGGACAAGCAGAAAATGCTGTAAAAATGACGATCAAAGGGAAATAACTCAAAGACAGCATGAGGTACAGTTACAATTCTTGCGCACTGCACTTCCAAATATTGCAACAAATAAGCATACCATATTTCAAGTCATTCCTACTTAAGATGACAAAGTTATACTCCGGACAAGCAAGAAATGCTATAAAAATGAAGATCAAAGTGGGAATAACTCAAAATTAGTGCTAGGAAGAGTTATGGTTCTTGTGCACTGCACTCCGTAATTCTTCAACAATCATGCATACCAAATTTGAACATGTTCAGACTAGAGATGACAAAGTTCTATTCCGGACAAGCAGAAAATGCTGTAAAAATGACGATCAAAGGGAAATAACTCAAAGACAGCATAAGGTAAAGTTATGGTTCTTTCGCACTGCACTCCATATTATTGCAACAAACACAAATGCCAAGTTTCAAGTCAATCAGACCGGAGATGAGAAAGTTATGCTCCGGACAAAGAACTGGACGCCGCCCGCCCACTTGCCTTACGCCAGTACGCCATGGGTGATCCCATAATACGTCCTGTCTTCGACAGACGTATAAAAAGTGGCTTAACTGTGTCAAAAATACTTTGATAGTAACCTGTTGTTGTACAGGTTTCCCTTTTGATACACAGCAACTTGTCCAAGTTTTAAGTAAACATCTTCAGTAATAATAGAGATACTTTTGATACATAACAACTTGTCCAGTTTTGATGTAATAACAGAGCAAGTTTTTGCACAACAATGACAATGACGCCAGGGCTTAGACAAGAACTCATTTTTTTCTCCGAAAAAAGCTGAGGTAAAAATGACTTATGATTGAATTAAGTTGAGCAATAGCTGGCAAATCACCTGTAACACAGTTGTTTTTTTTTTTCACTGGCATTCCATAATGGGCTATGTAGCTTCTTAAGGTATTTTCAGATTTTGGACCAGGGTTACATAAAAACTGGTGGGAAAGTCATGTGATCAACATGCATTGATTTAGAGGATTCATTTTCAAATCAGTATGGCGACGTCATATTTGATGTAACAAAAATATACAGACTTCGAAAATTGCAAAAAGAAAATCCAACAATTTCACCGCTTAAATTGAATGTAACCATACAGTTTATATAATTGTAAAGAAAAAGATATCTAGTTGTACCAGTTTGTTTTTTACAAGAAATTTTGATTACAGAATTTAAAAAAAAAACTGAATAGGCCCCTTTAACCCTTTACCAGACAATTCCGAGTTTTTACAACCCAAAGAAAAAGCCTTTTGAAAACATAATGGAAAAAGGAGAAAGTGCTGGTAACCAAAATCATAATAGCAACATAAATGCAGTCTGATATTTTATCTCTTCTCTTTTTTGTCTTTATTGTAACAAACTGACCCAAATCCGTGGAATATTTTGTTATAAATATCCTGTTGAAAAAGCTTTTCATTCAGTCAGCAGTTACTAACATTTCATTTTAAACCTTATCCTGTTAAATAACTAAAATGAAATTTTCAAATCAATAGTAAAAACCTAAATATTGCTATGTCAAAGTTATGTTTTGGGGAATAATATCTCCTTATCGGACAGTGTAAATCAAATATTGGACTGCATTCTTCTGTGCAGTCTGTCTTGATGTACACTGTCCGCAAAAGGTCAGTGAGTCGTGCTTAGCAGCTTTCGGATTAAGTCAAGAGTAAGGAAAATGTACTAAAACAAAGTCAACATGTACATTGTAAGTAAGTATCTGTTGTTGATCCGAGATGTATCAAATTACAAGAAAAACTGGAAGAACAAAAAAATTGATACCTCTTTTAACTGCCGTCAAGAACAGCATGGAGGACTCATCTTAAGGTCTACAACCCCCAACGTTTCTAGTGCAACATGGAATAAAATTTCTTGTTAGTTGACAAAATATGGATTTATACTGATATACTTTTGCACATTTTTAACCATAAATTCCTTTGATGTCTATCTTGAAATTATTTGTTGATACTTTTGTTAGTTTCCTGAAAAGGGAGGTAATTATTATCTCCCTTTGTAATGAGAATATAGTGGTTGTAGATTTATAAATCATAATTCTAAGAAGGAAAAAACATAAAAAGTGGCTCGGTTAAAGTAGTACAATAATACTCATTTTTAATCATAGAAAATTTTGTAGGATAATATTATAGTGGAAATAACTGTTTTCCTTTAGGGGTCGTAGACCGTAAACCATAGATTTCTTCATAAATCAAAGCACTGAAAACACTGGAGTAGCATGTGTCAAGGAATCCATTGTGTGGAATTCATAATTTGAAAGAAAAAGAAAATTATCATTCAAATATTGGCTTGAAAGGCAACCTACTAAGCAAATTAATGCCTTTTTTGGTTGAAGGGAGAGTACTCATGACAAAGTTAGGATTACTTGTGTACTGGTGGTCTCCCTTTGATCATTCAGGAGGAGATGGGAGTAATGTCCCTTGACTGTAGAATGCATGATGGGTAGAGAAAGAAACCATGTAAATATATCGAATAAAATTAAGTTTTTACCTGAAAACTATGATTTTGAAATATCTTTGGCCATCAAGATCTAATTCCACACATTACAATCAATTATTTCGATCTGTAAATATTCATGCACAATCAAATGGAGTAGCGTGCAATCATGGGACGAACAAGCCCAGGAATGAACTGGTTTTGGAATGAACAAGCCCTGGACCAAACAGTCAGTAGACAAATTTTGTGTTTATCATTGTGCCAATAGAAGGCTATGAGTGGGTGAGGCTATTTTCAATCAAAAAGATGTATTTCCACGATCGATGGTCTTATCCAGTTTATTTCAATACGTCATTAAAAATTTCAATTACATATCTGAGTGCTATCCAAAAACTCGCTTTTCTGAGAAAAATTTAATTGGGTTTACTTCCTTTGGCTTTGGACAAAATATGATACATTGTCTTCAGAATTCAATATTGAACTCAAAGTGGCATTGTCTTCTACAAATGCCACAAAAATTGCAGTCATATATGTTTTTGAGTACTATAAAACTTATTTGTTTTACAGCAGTATAGATGTGCTATTAGCAGTAATAGTGATATTACCTGCTGCATTTTTTTTCTTTTGTAATGAAAAGAAAAAAGAAATTTGCATCTATTAATAAAAAATCTGTCAACATTTACCAAACCTGATTGCAAACAGATTAGTAACACCGCAGAAAAATATCATGTAAATAAAAAATTTTACAACCCAGAGGTTTGCTTTTAAGTTGAGTTTCTCTCACAACTTTTGGGTGAAAAAAGCTAATAAAATTCTTCACTTGATTGGTGTAGAAATCTGCACACAAAGTGAAAACCAATAAAATCTATTTCTGCATTTTGAATACATTTTAAATTGATAGGAACAGGTGCAAATACATGTAGAGATAATTATGATTAGTCACTCGATGTAATCAGTTGATGTAACATATTACTATTAAGGTGTCTGACATTCATTATATTTATGGACTATAAGTTTCCATGCACAATTGTGAATGACCCTGTGAAAAAAAAACTTTTGAAACTAATGTGGGAAAAGAAGAAAATGCTTGTTACCAGCACTCCCTTATTTTGCCATAATGTATTCTACCCTTTCATAGACAAATCTAATCATTTGTGCCATATCTAATTTGTCATCTTCAAAATGCTTTTAGTATGGACCAGTCTAAAACTTTGCAGTCTGTGTAGATTAAATCAATTGAAAAATAAAAGAAAGAACAAAGTTTTTTGAAAACCCAGTTTGCCTATGTTCTGGACAAAAAGAATTTTTATTTCATGCTTTCCGGTAGTATATCGAGAATTAACGATGAAATATATAAAGGTTATTATATGGCTGATGAGTGTCGGAAAGTGATATCGGCCCGCCACCTTGATATCTGCCCCGAGGGCTTTAGCCCGAGGGCAGATTTTGAGGTGGCGGGACGATATCACTCTCCGGCCCTCATCAGCCGTGTAATAACCTGTTTATTACATTCACTGATCCTTCGCTCGATTTTTTTTTCCGTTTTCTAACATGTTTAAACACTTAAAACATAGAAATTCTTGTCTTCATTCGACACAACTTTTTTCCGCAGGTAAATGTCACGTTCATGACGTAATCATGCATCATTCGTCATGACTATTGCAGCTGCAAATACAGTATAAGGATGTTTTAAATAAACGGTTCTTCATCTTTATTCAAAGTTAAAAATATGTCGGTATGTGTGTTTTCCGAGCCAACCATTCAATTTAGTATGATACGGATTATAAATGAGAAACAGGACAAGTAGAATAGATGTTGGTGCTTTAGATTGGAAAACTTTATCAGGCTCAGTTCCCCCGGCTCAACGAATAAAATTCGTAAATCTACTAGCCTATGGACACTATGCCTTGCCCGATAAATTTTCCCAATCCAAGATAACAACAATTTATTCTCTATCATGTCTTTGCTGGTTTTGCGATTCAATCATTGCCTGTAGTTCTGAAGATTTGTCCGCTAGCGCTCGACGGACTGATTCAGCCATCTTTCTTTTCAAACTGGATAATTTGAGAACGTTAGTTTACGAGCGAGTGTTTTGTTGCTATAGATTTAGAACAAATATCTTGTCAACGGGCAGGATATCAGATATCAGTGAAAAATACCGATTTTATCTTCTAACCCTTCAATTGAAGGTGAAAACAGTAGTTCCCTCGCACTAGTTACCTAGGTAAAATGCCCTTGCCACTCAACAAGATGGAAATATGACGTAATTTACCCTACAGTTTTCGTGCTTTACATAATATTGTTATGCAAAGGGGGTATGCCATGGGGAATCACCGAAAAGAACTGCACTGGATTTTGATTTAAGTCCCCCCCAAAAAAGGGTTAGAAGCATGAAATAAATAGAATATTTGGGGGTTTTTTTTGGTGAAAGATCGAAATTTATTTCGAGTGAACATCATCAATATTTTCACAAGTGGCTGTGAATATTACTGGTGTTCACTTGATGAAATAAATGCAGCCACTCATGAAAATATTACCAACGATGTTCACTTGATGAAATAAATTTCGATCTTTCACCGAAAAAAACAAATATCCTCTATGTACTTTATGGTGGTGGGGGGGTGGGGGGGGGGGGGAAGGGGTATAGACAGAGAAGGAAAGACAAGCCAGAATGAAAATTTGATTTACAGAAATGACACTGGGACTTATTGTATTACTGAAAAGTCTCACTCCCTAAATAGATGTCTGATTCTCTAATAGCGAAGTACTGGTGGGGCTTCACTCGCTCCTTTGACCATTTGTTCACCATTGAAAAATTAACCCCCTAGAATGCCAAATAAGCATGACAGGCTTTGTTATTCTAGAATTAAAATGCTCAATATGAGCAATTTCAAGATTGCCATCAGTCAGAATTTCTCAACAAGCTGGACTGTATAGATCAAAGATCAGACAGTACATTTTTGCAGTCTGATCTTGATTTACACCGGCAAAGTACTTTACTTGTTAAATAGGTTCTTTTTTTAAACTGTACATAAAGCATGGGGGGAGGGGGCATACAAACTTGTACTTGCATTTTGTATCGTCTGTAGATCATGTAGGTCAAACATTTGGTCTTTTCTGTTTGTCCACATTTTGTCCATGTATTTCGTGGAAAAAATTCCTTCCACAGTTTTCTTTCGTGTTTATTAAAATTCTTGACAAATGTTACAAAGAATGGTATTGTTCAGTACATACTTTTACCAGTGCACCATGAACCGTAGTGGAGTAGGTCTATTCTTTCAAAGACAAATCTGATCAAATGAAACACACACACAGTGCTGTCCGTGGTTGTGAGGTAGAGCGTCGGCCTCGTAACCATAAGGTCCTGAGTTTGATACCAGGGAGCAGGTGTTAACTTTGAGATTTTTCACTGGCCCACACATTTGGCGTGAGTACTGGTGTAGTTCCCAGGAAGCAGAATCGAGAAAGATTAGTGTAAGTTGTAAGAACTTGTTTCTCAATTGATGTAAAATAAATATGTTTAACTCTTTACCACACAATCCCGACTTTTAACGACCCTGAGAAAAAAGCCTTTTGAAAACATTGTGGGAAAAGGAGAAAATGCTGGTAATCAGCATTTTCTCCTTTTACCACAATGTTTTCTACCCTTCCCAAACCAAATTTCAATTTTTCAGTCACGCTTATTTTGTCGTCTGCAAATACTTTCAATTTGGACCAGTCTATAATTTTGTTGTTTGGTAAAGAGTTAAACAGATTGAACCACATGTAAATTGCTGTCTGTTAGTGCTTTGAATTTGGACAATTCTAAAATTTTGTCATCTGTTAACCCTTTACCACACGACAAATTTTAGACCTGTCCGAATTGAAAGCATTTGCAGATGACAGTTTCAATGTGGCTCATATGAAATGATTTTTCTTTGATAGGGCAGAAAACATTGTGGGAAAAGGAGAAAATGCTGGTAACCAGCATTTTCTCCTTTTCCCACAATGTTTTCAAAAGCCTTCTCTATCTGGGGTGTTAAAAGTCGTCATTGTGTGGTAAAGCGTTAAAGATTGATTTTATTTCACTGCAACAGGCAACATTTAAGTCACTCTCATGGATGGCACTGATCAAAATCAACATGAACATCCACAATTAGATAGTAAACCATAACCTAACCCTTCACCACACAATTCTGAGTTTTAATAACCCTGAGGAAAAACCCTTCTGAAAACCAGCAATTTCTCCTTCTCCCACAATGTTTTCTACCTGATCAAAGACAAACTCTATCATTCGAGTCACATTTAAATAGTCATCAGCAAAATACTTTCAATTTGGACAAGTCTACATTTTTGTTATGTGGTAGAGAGTTAAATGAGACTGTTCATTTGCTAGGAAGTTTCATTTGAAGCCCTTGAAAAAGGTAAATTTTATTTTTTTTCTGGGAAAGCGTAAAATGTATTTGACCAATTACATCAGATCATTAAGCTGGAGTATCCATTACATATACAAGGCTTTCCAAAAATGGAAGCAAACAGTGACACAGAGAACTCTGCAAAACTATCTGAACAACCTTAATTCTGCAAACCCAGATAAAGTACTTTTGAGCTAACCTCACAATTAGCTGTTGTACACTTCTTGGTTTTAATTACCCTCATCCTAAAACCTTCCTGTTACATTGAATCATTAGAGAAGAAATGTAATAAATTCCCATTACTTTTCCTTCAACTTACCTTCTTCTCCAATTTACCATTCTATATATAGTCTCAACCCTTTACCACACAATTCCAACTTTTAACGAACTCGACAAAGAAGTCTTTTAAAAACATTGTAAGAAAACGAGAAAATGCTGGTAACCAACATTTTCTCCTTTTCCTGCTATGTTTTCTATCCTTCTCAAAACAGAGTTTAATTTTTCAGTCACATTCATTTTGTTGTCTGCAAATGCTTTCAATATGGACAAGTCAAACATTCTGTCATTTGGTAAGGAGTTAACCCTTAGACTGGCAAGTACAACTTAACAACTCGCCAAAAAATCCCGTTTTATAACCTGACCCTGAGGAAAAAAGCATTAAAAAACATTGTGGGAAAAGAAGACAATGCTGCTTATCAGTATTTTCTTGTTTTCCTGTAATGTTTTCTATCCTTTCAAAGACAAATTTGATCGTCTGCAAATACTTTGAATTTGGACAAGTCTAAAATTTTGTCCTATGATTAAGAGTTAAGCCACTTTGGCTACCAGTCTGAAGATCGAGATCAGACTGCATAGTCTGTTTCTCAATGTTTTTTTAGCCCCACTGGCCGAAGGCCAGCGGGCTTATGTCATGGCCTGGTGTCTGTCGTGCGTCTGTCCGTGCATGCATGCGTGCGTTAACTTTTATTTCAAACATCTTCTCTGAAACTACCTATCCAAATTTGATGAAACTTCACAGAAGTGATCCTCCCATGGTCCTCTTTAGAATTCCTTGAAAGAATTTGATTCCTTCAAAAACTCTGGTTGCCATGGCAACAAAACCGAAAAATATTGAAAATCTTTGAAAATCTTCTTGTCTGAAACCATAAGGCCCAGGGCTACCAAATTTGCCATGTAGCTTTATCTAATGGACCTCTAAGAAGTTTCTTCATATTACAGCCCTGGGGTCAAAAGTGGCCCCGTGCCAGGGATCACAAGTTTAGCATGGGCTTATATAGTGGCTTCAATTTAAAATAGTAATCAAGGGAAATAACTCCTGTTATAAAAGATAAACTTTGTTACTATTTACCTCCCTTGATTATCAAACTGCAGTTATACATGATTGATGTAAGGTATTTAAGTTTTTGGGATAGGACATGCTGTTTTCAGGGAGAGTGATTTATTTTTATGCTAGTAGTTATGCTCACATGAGTGGAATATTTAACTTAATGTAAGGTTTCTTTCATTCAGTTTTCTTTTCAGAACTTTACCTTTCATGCCAATGAATAAACCTGCTTGTATTCACCGACATAATCGTTGTTTAAAAAGATATGACTTTTTTTTGTTGGGCAGGGAGAGGTTATGTTTTCCAAGTAAGTTTATTACCATACAGACTTTCTATGCTGTATGTCTCTGTAAATGTCAATTTTTAGGGCATGACACGTTAATTTTACTCTCTAAGAAACAACAAATGTTTTTGACTGGACCAAGTTAAAAGCCATTGCAAAAGACAAATCGAATGTAACTTAAATGATTATTTCTGTCTTTGATAGGGTAGGAAACGTTGTTGGAAAAGGAGAAAATACTTGCTGGTAAGATGTCCTTTTCCTACAATGTTTTCAAAAGCATTCTCTTTAAAGGTCATTAACACTTCGATTTGTGTGGTAAAGGGTTAAAAAGCCAGTGGAGCAATACAGGGCCATCATGGCCCTCTTGTTTAATAAGTATCTTGTCAGATTATCTTACAAGGCACCACACTGTATAGGTAGAAATTGAAAAGTAGGTTGTATTCTCAGTTTGATTATCAACTACATTGTCCCTAAATTTAAGATTGGTATCTTTGTATCACCAAGACAAAATACGGATGTATTAATATTCTGACAAAAGTGTCTGTAATGCTTCTTGGATGCACAGTCAGGGGTCCTGTGTGGTTGAGTAGATAAGGTGCTGGATAAGTAATCAAGAGGTCCTGGGTTTGACCCTCATCCTTGGTAAAATTTTTTTTTCCTGGCAGTGTATGTGAACAAGACACTGCTTAGCTCCTGGTGAAATCCAGGAAATATAATTGACACGTCAAAAGGCTATGACTGACACAATATTGTAAGTGGTGATCAAACACCATTCAGTCATTTACATCATTGATGTTATGACAACTAAGACAATGTGACAAAATTAATGCAGAAAATGCTAACTTTGAGCAATGTGTCTATTTGCCACCAATGTTTCAAACTGGCCTTCTCCAACTGAGGCACCAATATGCCTTGCTACAAAGTTAACCCTTAGAGTACTGAATAAACTCAATAGACATTTTCAGCCTTGAAAGAAGACCCAAATAAATCCAATTTCATGGATTTTTATGTCTTTGGTGTTTCAGCAAAGTGGACAGTGTAGTCCAAAGACCAAACTGCATGTTTTGTGCTGCCTGATCTTGATCTACACTGGCCGCAGATGCAACTATAGTAGTGAAAGGCGCTTTAAGGGTTAAGGCATAAAACAATAAAGAGGTTTTTCTAAAACAGTCTCCTGACACACACCAATTAGAATAATGAACAGGAAATCTTTAGGGATTATTCCTACATCTTAAACTATCTTGGCCATCCATAAAACCATCCCATGTTTTATGATGCTGAGGAAGAGCGCTTTTGGAAACTTTAATGGCAAAGGAGAAAATGCTGGTTGCCAGTAATATTTCTATCCTACCAAACACAAATCACAAGATTGGAGCCACACTTAACTCTTTACAACACTATCCTACTTTTAACGACCCTCAGAATGAAGCCTTTTGAAAACATTGTGGGAAAAGAAGAAAATGCTGGTAACCAGCATTTTCTCCTTTTCCCACACTGTTTTCTGTTCATCTCAAAACAAGTTTCAATTTTTTAATTACATTTATTTTGTCATCTGCAAATGCTTCCAATCTGGGCCAGTCAAAAATTTTGTCGTTCGGTAAAGACTTAATATGTGGCCTGCAAAGGCTTTCAATATGGACAAGTATAAAACTAATTGGACTTGGTAACGGATCATCTTTAACTCTTTACTAAACAACAAAACCTAAGACTCATCCAAATTCAAAGCATTTGCCAATGACAATGTGGATAAAATGTCCCAATTTTTCTATGAAAGGTTAAAAAATTGTGAGATAAGGAAAAAATGCTGGTTATCAGCATTTTCTGCTTTGCCCACAATGTTTTCAAAAGCCTTCAATGTCAGGGTCTTTAAAATGTGGGATTGTTTGGTAAAAGAGTTAAATGGTTTTCAAACTGGATTATGATGGAGATGTCAGGATCATAATAATATACTTTTGTGGATGGTGTAGCTGAAAATCAGACTGTTCAATCTGATATGGAATCTGATCTTGATCTACACTGTCTGCAAAAGTGACTTTACTTTTGCTTGGAGCTGTTAAGGATAGGCTTGTGGTTTTATCATGCGCCATCCATTGATCTTCGCAAATTTGTACAGAGATGGCACTCTTGCTGCAAAACAAATTAGTTTCGGCTAATCAACTATTCTACTGCAATTGATTGGATTTATCTTTTATTTGTAATTCAGAAGCAAGTGGGGGATCCTACAGATGCAAGATCAGACTACACTGTCCTGAAAAAGGCAACTAGATCTACATCTGCCTCTGAAACTGACATTTTTAAAGTGATAGAAAAAATACATAAAGTCCCAAGTTTCATAACAGGAGCATGGCATAGGCGTGCCAAGGCTCTGCTGTATTTGCTTTCTTACCTGCCCCTGTTCTATGGTTTCCCCTTATGATAGTTATCAACTAGTTTGAGTTTGAAGTATCTTCAGTAATAATAGAGATATTATAAAGTTTTTCCATAATGGCGACGACAGAGATGGCAGGGCTATGACAGTACTTGATGTCTTCTTCAAAAACAGACAAGCTAAAAATGAAAATAGGAACTGAACAAATTCATGATCATATGGAGTAACAGCCATAATTGATCAAGCATATTGAAATCCTGCACTTTTTAAACTTGCAAATTGCTCAATAGATGAATGTTATCTGTCATTTAAAATAATTTTCCAGATGAAAAGTCCACATAAAATGTATCATTTGCAATATATATCCCTTGGGCTCCTGAAGACATCTCAGAAAACCATAAATTTTTGTTAAACACAACAGACAGTCATAATTTGGTAAGAAAATTGGTATTCCTTTACCAAACAATATTGTATTTTAAAGACCCCAAGGAAGAAGCCTTTTGAAAACATAGTGGGAAAAAGAGAAAATGCTGGTAACCAGCATTTTCTCCTTTTCCCACAATGTTTTCTACCCAACCAAAGATTTCTCAGCTTGGTTGTCTTCAGATGCTTTCAATTCCGAATATCCTAAAATTCATCTTATGGAAAAGTGTTAACAGACTTCAGATACGTTTGTAGACACTGGACACTACAGATTAAGGCCCCAAAGCCTTCTTCATCAGGGTTAGTAAAACATGGGATATTTTTGTACGAAGTTTAAACAAAGTCGAAATTTTCAGTCTAGAAAGGACCCAAATAATTGCCATTTCAAGACTGCTACTGATCAGAATGCATTTTTTACTCAGTCTGATCTTGATCTTACACAGGGGGCAGAAGCAACAATTAGTTGCGATAGGCAGTCAAAGACATAAGAGATGAATATTTTGGCCAAAATAGCTGACAAAAAATTTGAAACAAGAAATATCTTTAAAAAAAGATAGACGGCTTAAGTTTTCCAGCAAATAGGCATGGGCCCTCATAAAAAACATGATTGTCTTCATTTTTGACCAATCACAAACTTCTGTTTATTCATTTAGTATCAATACCAAAACAAAAAGTAGGTCAAAAGCCAGCACATTCAGCCACGCCGAAAAGATTGCTTTTTCTGCATCCATTACATTCTTTAGCAGTCAAAGTGTTAACCCTTTACCACATAATCCCGAGTTTTAACGACCCTGAGAAAGATGCCTTTTGAAAACATTACAGGAAAAGTAGAAAATGCTGGTAACCAGCATTTTCTCCTTTTCCTACGATGTTTTCTACCTTTTCCAAAACAAAAAACAAATTTCAGTATTTCAGTCACATTTATTTTGTCGTCTGCTAATGCTTTCGAATTGGACCTGTCTAAAATTTTGTCATAAGGTAAAGAGTTAAAGCTCTAGAGCCATGTTTCAAATTGTTTCTTTGACACTTGTTTGGTTAAAGTAATGATTCCTTCTTCCAAATCAATATGCACAAATTAGAGCAATAATCTAGTCTGATACTTAGAGGGGTCTCTGTGGAAACGGTCTTGACAAGTTAACGTGACTAGATATCAAATTTCAAGATCTTCTTGTTGAGCAAAGCTGTCACATTATTATACCTTTAATGGGATTTTTGATCCGTTACAGACAAGGCTTTACAACTTTACATAAAAAGTATCTTTCTTGAATGATGGTTTAGTGTAAAATTAACCTCTCAGTTTTAATTTACGACCACCACGTCACGCAGGTAATGAACAGAATCTGTGAGTCACTTCTAGCATGTGATAATACTTCTTCAACTCTGTACCAAACCCCAAAATATTTTACTAAACCGTAACAAAATAATTGCAGACAAAAAATGTCACTCAAAATTGAAATTAGTTGGTTACATGTGTTTTCTCTTATTCCCACAATATTTTCAAAAGGTTTTTTCTTCACGGTTTTTTAAAACTCATGACTTTTTGGTCAAGAGTTAAGCTTCATAAAACAGGATATTGAACAAAATCTTTTAAAACTTGTCTTGGCTTAACACTTTACCAAATGACAAACACAGTTGCACTCGACCAAATTCAAAGCATTTGTAGAAGACAACCTGATTATAGCTCAAATGATGATTTGTGTCTTTGATAGGGTACAAAACATTGTGGGAAAAGAAGAAAATGCCGGTTGTAGCCAGCATTTTGTCCTTTTTCCGTAAATGTTTTCAAAAGTCTTCTTACTCAGGGTCTTTAAACCTCAGGATTGCGTGGCAAAGGGTTACAGGGGGCCTATTCAGATTCTTTTTTATTATGAATACCAAATGTCCAAATTTTATCAATGAATTTAGTAAGACAACAGTTTGTACATCATCAATAGATAATAAAAGAAAAATGAAATACAGATTAAAAACACTGTTTCCTAAAAGTGGTATGTTGGCATCTCACATGATCAATAACAAGTATTGGCGTCATTTTTTGGTGTCAAAAATTGGTCTTTTTGTCGCTTTCTTTTGTCTGCGTTTCAGTCGCATTCATTATGCCAGCACATTCTTAAAAGAAGTTCAGACATCTGTGCTTTTTTGGAGCAAAGTTTTTTTTTAAACTTTTAAGATTTACAGTGCTTTAATTGAGGGGACGTAGACAGAGAACACATCCAAAAATTCTCTCAATTATCTGAAAAGATGACACGTGACATTTTCTTTATTGCATTCAGAATTTTACAAAAATGTCTGCAAATTATTATCCAGAAAGAATAATTTTCATTAAGTGTTTATGTCAGTACATTTTTCTATTAAAATTACTTGTCATTGGAAAAACAGTACAACCCATGACACAAGTTGTTGAGTTGACAATGTCCCATTAGAGACCCTCCAAACTGACGTTTTTAGTCTTGTTTTAATGAATGTAAACTGGAATTTGCATACACGCCTTTTAAATCATAATGTGGGAACTGGAATCTAAATTTAATTGCGACGTAAAGAGTCAGATGATTTCTACATTAGAAGGGGGGGTTGTGTGTGTGTGTGTGTGTGTGTGTAGTTAATTTGTCAGCATGAGAATTTTGAAACAAGTGCAAAAGACAATGTACCCGGTATGGAACGTTCATACAAAGATCAGGGATGGAAAAAAATCACTTGAAGGGATGCAACGTGGGTATTGTTTTCTAAGGCAAGAAAAGTACAGTTGATGCTAAAACTTTTGTCACAAGTTTATGAAATAGATCTATTTATTCATGCTGATTACTGGCATATAAGGATTTACCTCTTTACAAAACGACAAGATTTTAGACATGTCCAAATTGAAAGCATTTGCAGGCAACAACATAGATGTGACTTTAAATTTGACATTTGTTTTGGGAAGCAAAGAAAACATAGTGAGAAAAGGAGAAAAAGCTGGTTACCAGCATTTTCTCCTTTTCACACAATGTTTTCTAAATGGTTCTTCTTGAGGGTCATTCTGGATTGTGTGGTAAAGGGTTAATTGTTTTCAAGTTATTTCACAAAGCATCAAGATCACAGAAGTATTTACTGCCATCATTGTAGGACAAGTCAATCCAAATGAAGGTTGAGTAAGTCTACTTGTCCTATCACACGAGTTGGTCTTGAAGGAATTTTCAAGCCCCGAGATTGTATTATAGAACTAGACTCTTCAGAGAGCAAAAAAAGCCCACAAAATGTAACATGGTTTTGTAAATGTTTTCATCTATCTGAATTAGTGACCTACTTTTTGACCACACATGATCAATTTTCAGACTATGTCTATCTATCCTGAAGATAGCCAGCCAAAGTGTCACAAAAATTGGATTAATTTTTTCGGTCAGTGTAGATCAAGATCAGACTGCACAAAACATGCAGACTGATCCTTGTTCGACACTGTCCACTTTCCTGAAACACTACAGACAAAAGCAACCATCAAGTAACAATTATCTGGGTCTTATTTCTAGATTGAATATGTCCGGTGGGTTTATTCGGCACCCTAAGGGTTAAAACCATGGCCTCTGGAGCACTAACAACATTTTTTTCCAATTTGACATGGTTACAAGATTATTCTACTCCACATGACATCATTTCCTACTTCATCTTAGTCCTTTACTAAACAACAGAATTTTGTACAAGTCCATATTCTAAGCACTTACAGATGGACATATAAAATGTGGCTAAAATTGTAAGGTTGTCTTTCCAAGGATAGAAAACATAATGGAAAAAAGAGAAAAGTTTGTTAACACCATTTTCTCCCCTTTCTAGCACAGTTTTCAAAAACTTTCTTCATCAGGGTCGTTGAAACTCAGCATTGTGTGGTAAATTGTTAATAGTATGTGTACATTAGAATCAAGACAAATATTCATGATAATAGAAAGAAAAACGTGGTCTCTAAATTTTTCACCAAACAATCCCAACTTTTAACAACCTTAGGGAGAAGACAGTTTTTGAAAACTGTGGTAAATGAAAAAGAGCTGGAACCTCAAATGAAAAAAAAAATAACCAAGTAACAAAATTAACTTAAATTCAGAGTAGACGCCTAAAATAAACAATGGGGTGTTAAAATGCATCTTAATTTAAATCATACCATTTAAAACATGACTACACAGGAAGCATTGGCAGACTATTAATGACATGTAGCTCAAAAGACAATTTCTGTCTTTGAAAGCAGAAAAGCATGGTGGGAAAGGGGGAAATGCTGGCTACTAGCATTTTCTCCTTTTCCCACTATGATTTTAATTCTTTTTTTCCATAAGGGTCATTAAAACTCAAGGTAATACCAGGTATTTAGTAAAGACTTTACAGCCTTATAGGCATCAGATATATTATGCTTATTGCTCAAGAGAATTAACCGGTCACTCATTAATATTCCTTTTGATCCCCATAAAACGTTGGTTTGAACTTTCTAAATATAGGTTTTCAAACAATAATTTACAAAAAATATGCCTTCCCAACGTTTCAGATAAATAGCTACTCTGGTAATTGGCTCTCGATTCTGAGGTTGTACATGTAGGTTGAGTCTTGCTTGGGTTATTATACTCCTTTTAAATACACGTATCTTTAAGTATTACTTACAAAATTGACCTGTCACTTCTTTACTTTCATCTATAATTGGTGAACCTCACGGGGCCTATGTTTGTAAACAAGAGGGCCATGATGGCCCTGTATCGCTCCACTGGCTATTAAGTAAAAACACTACAAGCCAAACATTACAATATTCAGCAAATTGATTTCAAACACGAGGACATGCAAACATTTTTCTATCTAATCCTACGAGAAAGTTGTGATCCATGGGCAAAGCCAATTTTGATCGCAAAGCTATAATTATTTGAATCCTGGTGGAGGTCCACAATATAAAGCTCCATACCAAATAATTCAGTTCTTGAATGTTATAAACAAGAAGATTTTCAAATTTTTCTCAATGAAAAGCCCTGTAAAACATGAAACCCATGAGACAGGGCTAAATCTAATAGCCTTAGTCTTTATAATGGTTAGTAACATGATGACTTAAGATAGTTTTCATTACAAAAGCCCATGTAAAACTGGTGACCTTGTGTTCCGTGGTGTGGGGACAAACTTGGGTCAAGGACTATAATTTGGGCCCTCCTTGTAGAGGCCCACTAGATAAAGCTACATGCAAAATTTGGTAGACCCCATGGCTATTATTTGAAGGAACTTGGTAGAGGCCCACTAGATACAGCTACATGCCAAATTTGGTAGCCCTAGGCCTTACAGTTTCAGAGAAGAAGATTTTTGAAAATTTTCTATATTTTTCAGTTTTGTTGCCATGGCAACCACAGTTTTTGAAGGAATAAAATTCTGTCATGGGATTCTGAAGAAGACCATGGCAGGATCATTTCTTTGAAGTTTCATCAAAATTGGATAAGTAGTTTCAGAGATGTTTGAAATAAAAGTTAATGCACGCACGGACAGATGGACGGACGGACCTTCAGTGCCAGTAAAAAACAAGTATATACATCAATCTCAGTTTGAAATATATCTTTTTAACCTATTACCAGACAATCCCTACTTTTGATGACCCTGAGAAAGAAGGCTTTAGAAAAGCATTTTCTCCTTTTCTTACAATGTTTTCTACTGTTCACAAAACAAATTTCAAATTTTCAATCACTTTTATTTTGTCGTCTGCAAGTGCTTTCGATTTAGACAAGCCTAAAATATTATCGTTTGGTAATGAGTTACATGTGTGCTAACAATTGTCATAATAAATCACTAAGATTTTTTTTCAAACTTATTTTATTAATACTTTTTCTAAGCTAGTCATCATCAAACAGTAGACATGGTGTATTAATATGAACACTTCATAGTTTGTAAACACAGTCAGATATGTGGAGGATAATTTTTTGTTTTGGTGTATGATTGAAAATTCTTTTATTGAGTTGAAACAAATGCTAAAAGCTCCCCTTGAGCACGATGTGCTCAAATGAGCTAAAAAGTTAACATACGGATGGACGCACAACGGACAACGGGCCATAACATAAGCCTGCTGGCCTTCGGCCAGTGGAGCTAAAAAACTTGTCTAGCACCAATTATGTATCACTGCAGCTTGATAATCAAGGGAGGTAAATAGTAACGAACTTTATCTTTCATAAAAAGAGTTATTTCCCTTGATTAATGTTTAAATTGAAGTGACAATATTTTGAAGCCCATGTTAAACTTGCGATCCCTGGAATGAAGGCAATTTTGACCCCAGACCTACAATATGAAACTAGAATGTGTGGTTATAAACAAAAAGATTTTTTAATCTTGCCCAATAAAAAGTCATGTAAAACAAGTTTGCTGAATAAAAGGCACTGTGAAATATGTGATCCATGTGTGATCCATGACACAGGTTTATCAAGTTTTCACTATAAAAGCCAATGTAAAAGTTGTGACCCCTGGTGTGGAGTCAAACTTGACCCCCAAAGTTAAAATTTGGGCCCTCTTGGTAGAGGCCCATTATATAAAGTTACATGCAAAATTTGGTAGCCCTAGGCCTAAATATGGCTATGTACAAGTAGATTATTAAAGTTTCCTTATATAAGACCATGTAGAACTTGTGACCCCCTGGGGTGGGGCTACATTTGACCCCCTGGGCTATAATTTGGGCACCCTTGATAGAGACCCCCTAGATAAAGCTAAATGCAAAATTTGATAGCCCTAGCCCTTATAGCTAGATGCGAAAGATTTTCCTGTATAAGCCCGCCCATGTAAAACATGTTACCCCCCGGAGCGAAGTCAAATTTGACCCTCGGCTATAATTTGGACACCCTTGGTACAGGTCCACTAGATAAAGCTACATGCCAAATTTGGTTGCCCTAGGCCCCATGGCTAGGTCAAAGAAGAATTTTAAAGTTCTCCCTATATAAGCCCATGTAAAACTTGTTGTATAAGCCCATGTAAAACTTGTTACCCCCGGGCAGGGCCTAATTTGACCCCAGGGCTATAATTTGAACAATTTTGGCAGAGGTCCACTAGATAAAGCTACATGCCAAATTTGGTAGCTCTAGGCCCTATGGCTAGGTAGAAGAGGAATTTTAAAGTTCTCCCTAAATAAGCCCATGTATAACTTGTAACCCCCGGGGCGGGGCCAATTTTGACCCCAGGGCTATAAATTGAAGAAACTTGGTAGAGGTCCACTAGATAAAGCTACATGCCAAATTTGGTAGCCCTTGGCCTTACGGTTTCAGACAAGAAGATTTTCAAAGATTTTCAAAATTTTTCAGTTTTGTTGCCATGGCAACCAGAGTTTTTGAAGGAATTAAATTATTTCAAAAAATTCTGAAGAGGACCATGGCAGGATCATTTCTGTGAAGTTTCATCAAAATTGGATGGGTAGTTTCAGAGAAGAAGACGTTTTAAAAAAAAGTTAACGTACGGACGGACGGAGGGATGCACAGACGGACGGACGGACGATGGACAACAGGCCATGACATAAGCCCGCTGGCCTTTGGCCAGTGGAGCTAAAAACCATTATGAAATTGTATGTTTAAAAGTTTGAGTATGACCCTGAGAAATTCACCGAGTGTTAACGAAAGTAAATGAGTGACAGGTCAATCTTGTTGAGCAATACCTGGTGTTGAGTGCTTTTATACTCTGATAATCATGCTGAAAACACTCTCAGATACAGGCACCTTTAAAAAACACATGAAGAATAACAAATGGAAGATAAACACCAAGCAGTGACAGAATAATAAGATGTGAGAAATTAGTTCAGCTTCATCAGTATCACTGGTGTTAAAACAATTTATTTTTTCCTCACCTACTTTGGGTCCAAGTCCCAAATGCCAACTCACTGCTACCAGTCTGTTTCCCTCTTTTGTGAAAGTAACATAGGTCTGCAGATGATTTTGTTCATGTAGCAGCAAAATGCTTTAGAAAGCATTATGGGGGGAAGGGGAAAAAATGCTTTGAAAAAATAGTTTATCCTCTTGCTTAAATGCTTTCTGAGGTGTTCATGTATTTAACTTTAACTGTTTGTTTGCTGTAAAATTGATGTGATTCAGAAAGTAATGAGTAAAAGCCACAAGAACAACATCTGTTCCTTCTGTTAGCAGTTTAGATCAAGATAAAACTTTACAAAATATTGCAATTTGATATTGTGTAAACATCATATGATATTTTGTCAAAAGTAACCTTGAAATTAAAATGCTTAGGATCTTTTTAGGTCTTTCTCTAAAAGACTAAAACGAGAATTTATTTTGGCATTCCAAGTGTTAGTTAATTAGTTTTTTTTTTTAAATCAAGTTTTGTTTTCCAGGCATATGCATTCTAACATGTTTCCTGTCAAAATCACTAACACTTTGGAATTTTATAAATGACATCATACAAAGTAATTTACAATAAATCACTTCTAGTATGAGAGTAGAATCAACAAAACTTCTTGTAAAAATTTAATTTCTTTTTTTGATTTATATATTCTTTTGCATTTTTGTGGCATTTTTGTGGTATTTGTCGAAGGCAATACCACTATGAGTTCAATATTGAATTTCGAAGACCATGTATCATACTTTGTGCAAAGCCGAAGGAAATAAACCCAATTAAACTCAATTTTTCTCAGACAAATGAGTTTTTTGGTAGCACTCAGATATATTGTAATTGGAAATGGCATGTTAAAATACACTTGGTTAGGCCATCGATGGTGGAAATGCTAATTTTTGATTGAAAATAGCTTCACTCGCTCATAGCCTTCTATTGGCGCAATGATATATGTCTACTGATCGCTTGGTCCTAGGCTTTTTCGTTCTAAAACCAGTTCGTCCCATGGCTTGTTTGTCCCATGATTGCACGCTACTCCATTTGATTGGGCATGAAATAATTTATTGTAATGTTGGGAATTAAATGTTAATGGTCAAAGATATTTCAAAATCATAGTTTTTAAGTACAAAATTAATTTTATTTGATATATTAACATGGTTTCTCTCTCTATCCATCATGAATCCTACTGTCAAGGGACGTTACTCCTGACTCCTCCTAATGATCAAAGGGAGACCACCAATACATAAATAATCCTAACTTTGTCATGAGTACTCTCCCTTCAACCAAAAGAGAGCGGCAAATTGTCGCAAGATATGCCCGTCCCACCACCAGTTGTCGAGGGGGTATAATAATCGTAAAGGGCAGGTAATGCAACAAACATGTTTACCAAAGTCTCAAGTCAATTTGACTTGAGGTGACAAAGTTCCGTTCCGGACAAGCAAGAAATACTGTAAAAATTTGAAGATCAAAGTGGAATTACTCAAAATCCGCACTAGGTAGAGTTATTGTTCTTGCGCACTGTACTCCGTAATATTGCAACAAACATGCATACCAAGTTTCAAGTCACTCTGACTTGAGATGACAAAGTTATATTCCGGACAAGCACTAAATGCTGTAAAAATGACGATCAAAGGGAAATAACTCAAAATTTGTGCTAGGAAGAGTTATGGTTCTTGTGCACTGCACTCCGTAAATTTTCAACAATCATGCATACCAAATTGGAAGATGTTCAGACTAGAGATGACAAAGTTATATTCTGGACAAGCAGAAAATGCTGTAAAAATGACGATCAAAGGGAAATAACTCAAAGACAACATGAGGTAGAGTTATGGTTCTTTTGCACTGCACTCCGTATTATTGCAACAAACACAATTACCAAGTTTCAAGTCAATTGGACTG
Organism: Hippopus hippopus; assembly: GCA_946811185.2. Lineage (NCBI taxonomy): Eukaryota > Metazoa > Mollusca > Bivalvia > Cardiida > Cardiidae > Hippopus > Hippopus hippopus. Next base: position 40,404,860 of record OX328102.1, on the reverse strand, counting down.
GAGATGACAAAGTTATGTTCCAGACAAGCAGAAAATGCTGTAAAAATGATGATCAAAGGGAAATAACTCAAAGACAGCACAAGGTAGAGTTATGGTTCTTTTGCACTGCACTCCGTAATATTGCAACAAACACACATGCCAAGTTTCAAGTCAATCAGACTGGAGATGACAAAGTTATGCTCCGGACAAGCAGAAAATGCTGTAAAAATGACGATCAAAGGGAAATAACTCAAAGACAGCACAAGGTAGAGTTATGATTCTTTCGCACTGCACTCCGTATAATTGCAACAAACACACATGCCAAGTTTCAAGTCAATCGGACTGGAGATGACAAAGTTATGCTCCGGACAAAGAACTGGACGCCGCCCGCCCGGATGGACGCCCGCCCGTATGCCATGGGTGATCCCATAATACATCCCGTCTTTGACGGGCATATAAAAAGTTATTCATTTGCTTAGTAGTTTGACTTTCAAGCCAATGTTTGAATAATATTTCTCTTTTTCTTTCAAATTATTAATTCCACACAATGGCTTCCTTGACAAATACCACTTCAGCATTCTCAATGCTTTGATTATACTAGTTAGCATCATTTGGTTCAAAACCAAACTTTGGGCAATCCAAATGAGCATTGCATGGACTGACAGGTGACTTGGAAAAGCAATTAGTGGTTTACTGGCTTAAATGCATGAAGGAATTCGACTGGACAGTATGACAACTGAATTATGCTGATAAAGATGATAAAGATTGGTGTCTGTGGTTACGAGGTAGAGCGTTTGCCTTGTAGCCAGAAGGTTCCTAGTTTGATATCCGGGAGTGGACGCAACTTTAGAAATATTCATTGGCCAACACATTCGGTGCAAGTACTGGTCCAGCCAGCAGAATTAAGAGAAATTAGTATAAGTTGCAAGAACTTGTTTCTCAATCCATGTAAAACAAATATGTTTACCCTTTACCACACAATCCCAACTTAACGACACTGAGACAGAAGGCTTGTGGGAGAAGGAGAAAATGCTGGTAACCAGTATTTTCTCCTTTTCCAACAATGTTTTCTACCCTTTCCAAAACAAGTTTCAATTTTTAAGTCACATTTATTTTGTTGTCCATAATTGCTTTGGATTTGGACCAGTCTAAAATTGTTTTGTTTGGTAAAGGGTTAAAGTTGCTAATCTAATCTGTACCAAGGAATCTGGAATGAAAGAGGTTTTATACCATTTTCAAAGACAACTTTCTTCATTTTAGCCACATTTAATATGCCGAGCTCCAGTAGCTCAATCGGTAGCATGCAGGAGTTGAATACAGGGGGTCGTGGCTTCAATCCCTGGCTTGGCCAATTTCTTTCCGAGGATTAATGATAGCCATTGCGACAGGATTCATTCCTCTCCCACCACTGACCATTGTCTCGACAATGGTTATATGGGACAGCAGCCAGTGGCTTGGAAAGAAAACTGTGTGGAGTGCTGGTAAAAACAGACTCCAGGAAAGCATAGATAGGTGCAATGGCCCCTGCAATATAACTAAAATAATATTTAAACAGTTTTAAACACCATACAATCAATCAATCAATCAATCAACCACATTTAATATGTCATCAGCAAATAATTTGCTTTGACCTTTTACAAGTCTAAATTTATGTTTTTTGGTAAAGAGTTAAACCAGAGCTAACATTGGCCTAAGAGGATGCACTATTATTAGAACCAGTAAAACAATAATTATTATGCATGCTATTTATTCTTGGCATGCTAGGGGCAGCCTAGTCACAAAATAACTTTTTGTGCACAATGTAGATCCAGCTCTCACTATGATTTACCTGCAGTTTGATAACTGATTCAAGCTATTCAATATTGAGGGAGATAATCCGGCCAAAACATTCTGTTAAGTTCTTGGTTTTGTATACTGACTGAAAACATCAGGCCCTTGAACCATTCACTACATGAAAAATTTTTAGAAGTGTACAAACCCAAAGCATTTGCAGACAGAATTGTAGCTAAAATTGAGAAAATTGCCTTTCATAGGATTGAAAATATTGTGGGAAAAGGAGAAAATGCTGGTAACCAGCATTTTCTCCTTTTCCCACAATGCTTTCAAAAGCCTCCTTGTCAAAGTCATTAAAAGTCGGGATTGAGTAGTATATGGTTTATTCTACTTTGATTCCTGATGCATGATGCCAGACAGTTAAACAGTGTCAAACTAAACCTCTTGTGACACCAAATCTAATCAAAGTGTCAATAGTTCCACCACAAAATATGCATATTTATACAACAAGATGATCTAAATCAATAGGATGTTTACTAATGCAAGAAATATGGTTCACTAACATTTGAGGTCAATGAAAAGCCAGCATCCTGGAGTGTCTCTGGTCAATTCCTATGACCATTGTTCTGTATGGAAAACTGAAAAGGGTGCTTCAAATATCTCCATCAATGTAAGAATGGTCCATGGATACGGTTTTTATTCTAAGAGCATAGAATAAACCAAACAAAGCCTTTTGGTTATAATTACCATTTGAAGGCTCTTCTTATCCAGAATGTCTCAGCAAAGCAGGCAAGGTAGATAAAAGATCAAAGTGCACATTTGTGAAGTCTGATCTAAATCAACACTGGCTGCAAAGGCAACTATGGTCATGAAAGGGGCTTTAACCCTTTACCAGACGACAAAAATTTAGACTAGTCCAAATTGAAAGCATTTGCAGGCGACAAAAAAATTATGATTCAAAATGGAACTTTGTTCTGGGAAGGGTAGAAAACATTGTGGGAAAAGAAGAAAATGCTGGTTACCAGCATTTTCTCCTTTTCCAACAATGTTTTCAAAAGGCTTCTTTCTCTGGGTCGTTAAAAGTCTGCATTGTGTAGTAAAGGGTTAAAGGTTAACCTTAGCTCTAGTCATGATTTGATTTGTAACAGTAGATCAAGACAAGATACCACAAATTACTAAGTCTGATCTTTGAACTTCAATTTGGCCAGAATCTGTCAAATATTCTGACAAATCAAACAGCCTGATAAATTAGAATATTTAGGTTTAAGTTTTCTCAACATTAAGACTAGTGTTTATTTCACTCTTGTAGCTCCCCATATTTTAACAGCAACATGGAATTTATTATTTTTGTCTCGCATCTTACTTTATTAGGCATGAGCATCCATGCACTCCACGGATTTGCTTTCTTCCAAATTTATTTTCTATGTAAAATATTCACAGAAGTAAATGTAAAACTGGCCTTATCTACTTCTCACATCTCTCTTTCTGTTCTCGGAATAGGAAAAATGTCATGCACAAAGCTCATACATTTTTTAAGCCTTTACCAAACAATCCTAAAGTTTTCTGTCCCTTTGGAGGAATGCTCATGAAAATATTGTTGGAAAAGGAGATAATGCTAGTTACCAGCATTTTCTCCTTTTCCAGCATTGTTTGCTGTTCTTTCGGAGACAAACATCATTATTTGAGCTTTATTTGATTTGTTGTCTGCAATTGTTTTGAGTTTGGACTAGTCTGAATATTTGTTCACCTGGTAAAGGGCTAAGACAAACTTGAGGTACCCTGAATGCATCAGGAATTCCAGTGCATCAGGGAATTAAATTTTCAACCCCTTAAAGGCCAAATAAACATTTTCAGAGCTCTTACCAGGATCTTCCCAGAGCCCACAACACAACAGGGCTCAGGATTAAGATCTGCACAAAATATGCCATCCTTTCTTAAACCAACTTTCTCCTGAGTTGAACTATGCTGGCAAAAAACAGCTTTTAACCAAAAATTTTACAAAGAACCGGAGAATACTTTCGAAAATGTATTTGGAATAGGAGAAAACAGTACCATTATCCCCCTTTCACACGATGTTTTCCAGCCTTTCTTTCGGTAAGGCACTCCCATCATTTGAGCCTTATTTAAGCCCCCATCACACCAAACTAGTTCTTAGAACGTCTTACCCCGTCCTGACATAATCGGAAAACGGGTTGTGGGCGGGGTAGAATGTGTAATTTTGGCTTGATAATGGCTGAAGCCCCTGTCTCACCAAACCTGTTCTTAAAAAGTCTTACCCCGGTCAACAAAAACCGTAAAATGGGCTGCGGTCGAGATAGGACGTGTAATTTCGGTCGCTAAAATGCAAACACACTGCAGATTGATGCCTGAACGCACCACGTCTCTAATAGGATCGAAGTACGGCAGTTCCGTTTGTAGTACGTCCACCTCGTTTTATGTACGTTGTCACTCCGTCTCATTATAGGACAGGATGGATGGCAAAACATTTTGAGCAGGCTCAAAGTTCTGAAGCACACTTCCCGTTCTAACCCATCCATGAAGTTTGTAAATAGATCATAAAAGGTTGCTAATACGTTCACTTCACCCAAACACAGTTTAAGTCTGTTTGTCAACAATTTTCGGAACGGAATGAAAACGAGTTTGGTGTGACGGGGGTATAAGATGTTCAAATGCTTTGAATTTGAACAAGTCTAAATTTTTGCCATCTGATAAAAGAGTCAAATATTTTGTGTCTTTTGGCTGACTGAAAATTTCCATTTTACATTTAGCATTTACTAAAGAAGTGAGTTTTCAACTATTTCTTAAAATTGTTATTTAGATATGCTTTCCTTTCTTTCTGTTTCAGCCAATGGTTTTGGAGAACTGGTTGTGACCACAACAAATGGAGAAAATGGACATATCAAATCTAACTTTACTGAGGAGATACAAGTGTGAAAATGTTTTGTTACAACTTGAAACAAATGTACAGCTGAGGACTTTGAAAATAACATAGTAAAGTGTGGATAATGAACATGAATTCAGTAAAATACATGATTACAAATGAATACATTTGAACAAAAGGAAAAATCGCTAGCAATTTCTCTGCCACAATGACCTTGGAAGTCATCTCCTGAAGGACAAAAAATGCAATTTGCTGCTGGTGATATGTATAGATGATAATGAAGATGAACATGAGACTTGACAGGAAATACCCAATATTTGCTCACAAATCTTGGATAGTTTAAATCCAACAGCTGCAATCTCAGATCTTGCTCAATGGTGTCAGCAGTAGCCCCTGAAAATATACAGCAGGCTATGTTTCAGGATGAGTCCAACTGTACTAATTGCCTGTTATATAAAGTGTCTGTTAAATATGTGATAGTTTGTAGGTCTGGTCCATGACAGGTAAGGCAAAAGCCTAAAAAACTGGCCATTAAGGCTCCACCATTTAGCCTTATGGTATTGGAAGTTGACAGCACAACAACTGGCCCTCCTTTGTCAGGATGATGTGACTTGTTTTCAAGGAAGTGAAATGCTTTTTAACTTATTGACTGGTTTAGGGTATATAATAGAAACCAATCAAACTGTACCAAAAGCCCATCCAACAAAGTTTCTCTTACCTAAGCAAGGGATTGACTGTGGGTTTGACCAAACACCAAAGAGATGGAAGCTAAGCCTATACTGCTTGGCCTCAGTGGCAACAGATGTTGATAGTGTGAGAAACAGATCAAACTATACCATTGCGACAAAGTGTCTGTAACTTCGTTAGGTATGTGACTGTGAGTTTGACCAAATACCAAACAAATGGAAGCCAAGGCTCCACTACCTGGCATCAGTGGTGAAGGATGTTGATAATTTCAGAAACCAATCAAACTGTGTAACCACTGGCCTGACAAACTTTATGTTTTCAAAACATGCAATTGATTATGGGTTTAGGTGAAGGAGAAGTCCTACCATAGACTCAAAAAAGTGTAAGTTATAGCGCCAAAGGTTGGCTACCAAGGTAACAAATGTGAATCATATGACAACTGGGCTGCCCATTTTAGGATAATGTAACAGGCTTAACACTACAAAATTTCTAAAAATGTAAATTTTTCAACATGATGAATAGCTTAACACATTTTCGTTAACACAAAGACACAAGTTTTTTCATTATTTACAACTTTTGAAAACATTCAGGAAAGGAAGCCACAATAATATTTTTTTTGCAATACAAGGCATCCTCCCCAACAAAAAAAAAAGAAAAATTGTATCTTCTAACAATGTGAAAATCTTCCTAATATTTTTCCAATCTGTCTGTTTTGTCCAATATATGTTCTTTTTTTATTTCTAACAAAAACTATTCATTCTGTGTTACAAGCTCTGTCTGCACAAGGTTTTCTTCCCTTCCTAAATTTAATATTCATCTTTGAGTCACATTTATTTCATCGTCTGCAAATGCCTTCAATATGGACCAGGCTAAATGTTTTTCATGTGTTAACTCTTTACCAAACGACAAAAATTTTGGACTTGTCCAAATTCAAAGCATTTGCAGACGACAATTTAAATGTTGCTCAATTAATGGAATTTGTTTTTGATAGGATAGAAAACATTGTGGGAAAAGGAGAAAATGCTGGTTACCAGCATTTTCTCCTTTTCGGACTGTTTTCAAAAGCCTTCTTTGTTAGGGTCATTAAAACTAGCGATTGTTTGGTAAAGTGTTAACCCTTTATAAAATGAAGAAATTCTCTGCTTGTCTGCATTGAAAACACCAGCAGATGACATCGTAATTGTTTGTGACTCAAATTATGAGATTTGTCTGCAAACATGTCAAAAACATTGTAGGAAAAGGAGAAAAATGCTGGTTACCAGCATTTTTCTCCTTTTCCTACAATTTTTTCAAAAGCCTTCTCCACCAGGGTTGTTAAAACTTGAGATTGTGTGGTAAAGGGTTAAAGGAATATTTGTGATATTTGACTAAAAAAAGCTTGCCAGCAAGGTGTTTGTTTGAACCTGGACAAAATATTATGCAAATCCTTGCTCCTATATAATGGCATTCAGAGGTATCTATCCGGTAGAAGAGTAACTTTGTGGATAGTATAGACCATAGTAACACTGCACAGATATGCGGTCTTATAGACTTTCTGTTGTCTTATCACTCATCATAACTCGGCTGATTCCGTACCTACATCTAACTTCGTCTATATAACGGTCGTTTCTATTTGAACTGCCAGTCACGTGATCTTATACGTGGCAGCGCCACTGTAAGTCGTTTAGCAACAACATAAACAACCGCGATGAAGTTATTCACATCTATCTATCTGTCGGTGAAAACTTCAATCGGTATTGATAAACCACATTAAAAAATGAATGTACCAACTGTTGGTCAACTGATATATAGTTAGATTTTGATAGAAAATTGAGACTCAAATTTTCTTTTTTTTTTTTTTTTTTTTGGGGGGGGGGGGGGAATCCTTACAATTTTCAGAACGGTAAACTGGCGTATTTCTGGTGATGAAATGTATCGTGTAGGTGCATATCAAGCTACTAGATAGAGCCGAGGGATTTTATGGCTCCCATCACCCAAGGTATGCCGAATGTTGTCATATATGAGCACTGCTCCAGGAAAAGGGAGTTTAATGCATCATTGTAATGCATTGTACCGAGGTCATCTGTCAATAATGGATCCGTAAGTCCAAGTTTGTTTAACCCTTTACCACACAATTCTGAGTTTTAACAACTCTGAGAAAGGAAGCCTTATGAAAACATTGTGGAAAAAGGAGAAAATGCTGGTAACCAGCATTTTCTCCTTTTCCCACAATGTTTTCTGCCCTATCAAAGACACCTTCCACCAATTATGTCATATTTAAATGTTTGTCTGCAAATACTTTGGATTTGGACAAGTCTACATTTTGGTCATTTGGTAAAGAGTTAACCCATTACCAGACAACAAAATTTTAGCCTTGTCCAAAATAAAAGCATTTGCCGATGACAATTTCAATGCTGCTCAAATGGTGCAATTTTTCTATGATAGGATAGAAAACATTGTGGGAAAAGGAGAAAATGCTAGTTCCCAGCAATTTCTCCTTTTCCCATACTATTTTCAAAAGCCTTCTTTCCCAGGGTTGTTTAAGGTAGGCACTGTGTGGTAAAGGTTCAGTAGTGATTGTTTGTATTGGGTTAAACACCATTCAACAGCTTTTAAGGTCATATCACGGCAGCCAGCGTACCAACCCATGTGTTTGCTGGCTTTCTCACACCAGCACTGGCTAGTGCTTTCACTAAGTAGACGTACACGTAATATACATCCAGAAAATTCCCAAAAAACATCTAAAAAAATGAGACTGCGTGTTAATTGTACTAACAGAACTATACAAAAATGTCCGAAAAAATTCACACTCGGACAGATAAAGTAGTCAGATCAGAGACATAAAGTGAAGGATTTAAACACCTGATATCAGAAGGCTATGCAATTGTCAAATTAAAGCACTGACTGACACAACTTCCTTTGCAAGCCACAGACTACTTTTCTCACTTGCATCAGAAGTGAGGGGTCAAAAATTGCCAGAAAGAAAGTTTGCCTCAACAGGGTGTTGAACCTGAAGCCACCAGGTCACCTTTCAGATAAGCTAACCACTAAGCTACCTGCCAGATGTATAACAACTGATTGAATCATGATGTAGATATTTTACATGCAGAAAATTTACAAATAGCACAAAATACCAATCCAAGTCAGCCTACGAGGACTCTGATACTTATTGCGATTGCATTAAACACCCTTTTCACAGAGCATGACTTAAATATATGAGCAATATCCTGTGACAAGGGGACCTAGTGTATCTGCGAAAAGTATCGACCCAGGTCAGTCTGTGCAGGCTGACCTGGGCCGAAAATTTTCGCCATTGGTCTGTATGTTAAAGGACCAGTCTACCTCACAATTCTGTTGATTGTTAGACAAATTGATTTTATGGATCCATGATCATGTAATGACTAGCTTGGTATCCTGCATCACGGAGATGCATTAAGCCCCCTTTTGCCAGAGCATGGCTCATATATTTTTGCCACAGAAAGCCTTGAAATATGGTTATTTATATTTGAGTACAATGGCAAAATAATTTTTTGTTCATTTTTATCTGTACAAGACTAATCAAGCTATCGCATTTCTCAAATTGGGCAATAAAGCGCCATTTCATCAACAGTCTGTCACTTTATGTATTTATTTTCATGAGATATCTAGGTATTAGACATTATGATTGTTATAGATGATAAGTGTGTTATTGTTATATAACTATTACTATCGTTATTATCTTTATTAAAATATACATTGAACAACTGACTGCAATGTTTTCTTCTTATGTATGCACTTTTACTCTTAACCCTTTACCACACAATCCCAAGTTTAACTCTTTACCAAACGACAAAATTTTGGACTAGTCCAAATTGAAAGCATTTACAGACAACAAAATAAATGTGACTCAAAAACTGAAATTTGATTTAGGAAGGGTAGAAAACATTGTGGGAAAAGGAGAAAATGCTGGTTACCAGCATTTTCTCCTTTTCCTACAATGTTTTCAAAAGTTTTCTTTCTCAGGGTCGTTAAAAGTCGGGATTGTGTGGTAAAGAGTGAAACAACCCTGAGAAAGAGGCCTTTTGAAAACATTGTGGGAAAAGGAGAAAATGCTGGTAACCAGCATTTTCTCCTTTTCCAACAATGTTTTCCACTCTATCAAAGACAAATCACATAATTTCAGTGCCTTTAAATTTTCGTCTGCTAATATTTTCACTTTGGAGAAGTCGACATTTTTGTCGTTTGGTAAAGAGTTAACCAAGTAACAAAACTGTGGACTAGTCCAAATTGAAAGCATTTGCAGTTCACAATATAAACATTAGTCTAATGGTGGGATCTGACTTGGGGAGGGAAGAAAACATTGTGGAAAAGAAAGCATTTTCTCCACTTCCAAAAATGTTTTCAAAAGCCTTCATCCTCAAGGTGGTTAAACTCGGTAATGTGCGTTAATGGGTTGTCATGGGGTAGACATTTCATCCTGTAAGCAAGATTTGGCAAAAAAAATTATAATTATGCAAAATCTTTGCCAACTAGGATTATATGAAAATACGACAGAAATAAACACATTTAGTAATGATATATTTATGCCTTGTTTCCATTTAAGTCTTACTTTACAGACACATTATGTCATTTGTTAACGAATTTTGACTCCACAAGATTATCACAATATTTGTTGGTTACTCTAGTTTCTGGTACAAATGAAACAAGAGCACTGCATGCAGGTGCCAACGCTTTTTTTTTTTAAACTTTATTGTCCACGTCTTTATGGTACTTGAGGGTCGTGGCCATCCCTCAATGCACCTTACAGATCGTTGTTAGTATTCTGTGTTAGTGCCAACGCTTGATTTCCAGAGGAAAGTCCAAGTCAAAAAAGGGGCGTAACTATGTCAAAAATACTTTGATACTTAACAGCCTTTGTTGTATGGGTTCCCCTTTTAATAGTTAACAATTTTTTGAAGTTCGAAGCAAATATCTTGAGTAATGACGGAGATATTGTAAAATGTGAACATTTTCACACAACGACACAGACAATGATGATGCCAGGGCTATGACAACACCTTGACTTTTTCTTCGAAAAAACAGCCAAGCTAATAAAAGCAATAAGCTTTACCATTACAAAAGAAGAGGAACCAGAGGTTGTCTTCTTAAATGTTTTCTGATTCTAAATTCAGCCAGCCATGTCATAATTTTGATATAATCATAATACTTGAAAAGCATCATTATTCAGCACAATTATTTACTATAACACCAGATGTAGTGCCTGCCCAAAAACTTGCTCAACTCTTTGCCAGAAGATAACATTTTAGACTTGTCCATAATGAAAGCATTTCCAGACGACAAATTCAGAGGATGGCTTAGCCAAAGGCATTTATCTCTGATAGAGTAGAAGACATTGTAGGAAAAGGAGAAAATGCTAGAAAAGGAGAATTTACTGCAAAGTTTTCAAAAGCCTTTTTACTTAAGGTTGTTATAACGTGACCATCTGGCAAGGGTGTTAAATGAAGTGGTTGACCAGAGTTATACCATTTTTGTGTTTCCTTTTTGCTCCAGTAAGGAGTCACTTATCTGTTGTTTCTACTTTCATTCCAATAAACAGCAAGCCTGAAAATAGCCAAACTGGTAACATATTAAAGGCAAAAAACAACACCACATGGCCTGTTACATTGTGATAAGATCAAATAAATCAGTTTAAAAATGAAATATTTAGCCCTTGAAGAACCACAATCATAAAATAAAAGGTTGTAATATTGTTATTTGTCAGAGGCAAGATTTTTTATGACATAGCTGCTGGCATAAATGCAAAATAAAATACAAAATTTGCCCAGAAGAAATTTGAGTGAACGAATTTGCTTGTATTTAGTTTGGACAGTAAAACACAAAAAGGTCTGAACCGTGTTCTGACATTAAGAGCGTTAGTGTATCTCTCTGATGCAGTATACTAAGCTAGACATCAAATAATTATCCACACATAAAATCTGATCGTCTATAAACCTACTGAATTATGAGGTAGAATGGTCATTTTGCATGGAGAAAATTGACCAATAGCAAAACTTTTTGACCAAGATCAGCCTGCGCAGGCTGACCTAGGTTGATACTTTTTGCAGATGCATTCAGCCCCTTTCAAACATCTGTACTTAGTAATTATAGAATAATACTTTTGGCATCAGCGTTTTACCATAGGCCTTTGAAGCTCCATCACAGAACACTAAAATTGTCCTTGGTCGATCATCGAACACTTATAGCACATTGGTGCATCGCCTGTATATCACGGAATATATATTCAAATTTTCATCAACACTGTTTCTATAAATAGCACATTGGCGACTCCCTCTATATCGTTTATAGTAAGACAAGGTGTGCAACGAAATCAAAGAAAATTTGACCCCCGTCCCCTCTCAGAGAATGGAAAAATAAACCTAGTTACCGGTGCAGATTGGTTCACAAATGATTTTTCTTCTGTACCTTGACCCTTAAAGTTCCGAATGGCTCTTGCCATCAAGCGATAGCTCTCATCTCAAAAAAATTAAAAAGCTTCCACATTTTCCGGATCACCATGCGCTGACGTCACACAAGTGAATTTGCTATCAAAAGATGCGCCAAAGCTTTTGACCAATGAATGGTAAAAACGCATTTGAAAATATGTGAAATGGGAGATGAAAATCATGAGACTGGATTAGATGAAAAGATAAATTATATCAGACGAAATGTTAATTTAATAATTTCATCAATACACCGACAAAATAATTTTCGATCTATGTTTGAAAAAAAGAATTAAATTCTTATTCGATGCAGGATTACAAATCGTGTGACGTCAGCGCATGGCGATCCGGAAAATATGGAAGCTTTTTAATCTTTTTGAGATGAGAGCTATTGTTTGATGGCAAGAGCCATTTGGAACTTTCGAAGGTCAGGGTACAGAAGAAAAATCAGTAATGAACCCATCTGCAACGGTAACTAGGTTCGTTTATCTGTTTTTGTTCAAATATTATCTCTGAAAGGAGACGAAGGTAACATTTTCTTCGATTTCGTTGCACACCTTGTCTTACTATATACGATACAGAGGGAATCCCCCATGTGCTATTTATAGTAACAGTGTCCGATAATGAAAATTTTGTTACCCCTTGATAGACCAATGGAGTTTCAGAGGCCTATGGTTTTACAAATGCATTAAATAGAAAGGTAGAAGTTAGAAACTTTCTTATTCAGATAATTATTCCTACAACAAAACCAAGACAAAAATTTCATCTATTGTACTTTTTTTGGAAATTATTTACCTATAAAAGATCAATTTTGCCCAATTTCAATTTACTACATCCAAAAAGTTGGTGGCAGGAGCAAGATTCCTCCGAGTAACAGATACATGTATATAGGATCTGACATGAGTTGGCATTTGAGATAAAACTTTACCAAATGAGTCTAGAAAAATGGTATTAAAACCTAATTGGCAAGCTTAGTATCTTTTTTGGCAGTCGAGTTGAATAAAACTTTACTTCAAAACCCAGTAAATGTATTGTTCTTTTTATCACATAAAACTTCCCCAAACAGTGGATTAAAGACGTTTTTGGTAGTTTTCTTTGCCCAACCTAGAGCGCATGGGAAAGGGTTTTTTTGTCCCTGGAGTTGTTCGTCTGGATTCGTTCGTCGCAGCATGTTTGTCCTTTTGAATGATCTAAATTCTTTTCAAATCAAATATGGAGCACCACAAAGGCATATTAGTATGACAGACAATATTTGTCTCTTCACGATGGAAATAGTTGAGTAGTACTCAGATAGTTTTATTGTATGGTGTGAACTTATAAACGGCGTAAAAATGTTTCACTTTAAAGGGTATTTTGCAAGAAAATTAGAGTTAGACTGTATTTCAAGGGTTCAGTCGGCATTTCCAAGAAATTTTATTACAAGGAATCCTGACTGCAAACAACTACCAAGGCAGAAGAAAGAAAGGCCACTGTCAGTTCCCCACCCACTCCTCTAATGCAAACAGTACAGAAACGTATTCTCGCGATGAGAAATCAAAATTGTTGAAAGAGACATGGAAAACGAATCATTAGCCTACAGATTTGACTAAACCAGCGGCTGTTATAGATCCAAGACCAGACTGCACAGTCTGATCCTGATCTATGCCTTCCTCTAAAGGCCCCGTTTTCATCTGCAGATGCCCACAATCTGAACAAGCCCACAATTATGTCGTCTGATGAAAAGTAAATGGATAAATACAGAGCAAAGAATATGAAACTATCTAGATAAATAGGGAAATTGTCTTACAATAAATTTCCTGTTTTTCAGTGTTTTTGGATAACTTTTATCTATACAAATCCATTGTAAAAATTGCTTAGCAATATTTAATAAACACATTTCTTTTGGTCATTGATTTTCATAGGAAAACACTACAAAGCTCAGTAATCAGCAATCTCTGTTTTTCCCACAAATTTTTCTATGATTTCAAAGTAAAATTCTTATTTTCAAGCCATATTTAATATGTCATCAGCAAATACTTTTGATATGGATAAAATTTGCAAACACACATTTCAGATATTGAGCAATTTCTCCTTTTCCCACAATGTTTTCAAAAGTATCTTTATAAAAAAGGATTCAAAGTCATAAAGGGTTAAGTAGTACATTAGTACTTGTGTACTGTATGTAACAAAAGAACTGTCATAAAATCAAAAATATTTTTCAGGGGAGAGCACCCCCTCCCCCCATTTCATAAAATGACTTATTATGTGAAAACGAAGCCAATAACCCATATACAGGGGTAACAACCTACGTCATAGCATACGTCATCGGAGACCTTTTAAATCCGCCATTTTCGTTTTAAAAGGCAAGTTTTTCAGCTTGTACATTATTGTTATTGAAGATCTGTCTAAACAAAGCAGTGCATATGGTACCTGACAACTTTCTTCGTTAGTATACATTAATATTTTGTTCATTAGTTTCGTTGATTTTGCAATTACCTCCACACAATTTTCGAAGCCGGTGACACATGTGCGATTTAACAATAGATGTCGTATACACTTCATCCGAAATTGTAACATTTACAATGATAATACTAAATTCTATCAAGAAACATAAAATTTTGCATATAGTGATCATTTTGATAGTATTTATCCGAGAAACGACTGTAAGACTTCGTTTTCACTACAGGAATTTGAAAAAGCATTGACTGATTGGACATTACAGGCCCGTAGGAACAGGAGGGGGGGGTAGAAAGGCCAATAATTTTTACAATATGCGTAAATGAAGTACATGTACTAGTGTGTCGTGCAACACAACAATCTACCAAGAATATCTCCCTTACCATTACTACCGACCAAAGCCAGGCAGTCCATGTTTGACAGAGTTAATCTGATCGGCAATGTCAGGCTAACTTTAATAATACCATTTTGTACTGATGTGATATTCTCAATTCCATCAAAACCTATACTTTTCCGAACAAATAAGAACGAAGAAACAGTGAGCTTGAACTGTTCTCTACGTGAACGAAGAGTTGATCATTTAGGCCCCTATCCATGAGATAAGGTAAGGAGAGTTTAAAGTCTCAATGTTCAAACTTGATAATAATGGGACAAACTATAGTTCATTCCCGTTATATCGAAATCAAAGTGGTTCTCTGAAATACTTCAAGGTTTCATTAATTTTACATATCAGATTTTGATATTTATTTCAAAAAAATCATGCAACCACATTTAGATTATCATGAGAATGATGTTGATTTATTTTCAATATGGTCACTTTCTCACCATATCATTCTGTTACCTTGTTTTAAAAGTATTTGTTTACAACTGGGACAGAATTTCTTAAATATTAAGAAAATCTTTTCTGAAACCACTCGTTTTAAAATTTGGATGATTTTTTGTCAAGAAAGCTTCAAGCCGACTTAAGTAGTTATTTGTGAAATTAAAAGTGAAGTCGAAATAACGACAATCAAGGTCGACCGCAGACTACGTATCACAGACTATTCAAGGATAACATTTGGTGTTCCAATTATATCTATCATATTAAGACAAATTTGAGAAATACAATCAAGGCATTGTTAAATATGTTAACAAACAGTCCAACGAATTAAATATCAACAACCAATTATAAGAATGTGGTTATTTTCCTGAAATATTCGAACTGATTTTGTTTACTAGTGCTTGTGTACATGTAATTCTTCAATTCGCAACTCTTGTTGGTGACTCATTTCGTCCGATCAATTTTCCTACAACAACACAACAATTGATTCTATTGATTTTATCTCAGTGTCTCAAAATCGCTTTCCGTGATTGTCAGCCCGTAACCCTTTTCATGTGAATACAACATCAATGCCTTTGCAAGTGTTTATGACACCAGTCGACCTAATTCACACCATTGCATCAAATCCCGCATTGATTGAGGGGTAGCAAACATTGCAAATTACAAAATAATGGTATATTAGCAATTTGCATCTGTGATTATAAAAGCAAATGAGGGAAATCGAATGCAATAGCAACAAATTGTAGCATTTCTGCAGAAATGTACCCGATATCTATGTATAAATAGACTGTTGACAATGCCATTAAGAATAATTGTGTTGAAGTGTTTAGAGCTACAACATTGTTTCATGGCATTTTGACTTCACGAATAGGACAAATATATTTACCGTCACCAGATGAAGTAGGTATTCTAAGTAAATTTTAGATACATATATCTTTTTAAAGTAATTAATCTGCACTTTGCGCACAAAATGGCAGCTATTCAAAATGTTTCCGACACCTCTGCTATGACGTAGGTTGTCACCCTTGATATATATCTTTTCCATTTTATGTTAAGGATATTATAAAGCACAAAATGTGAAATTTTGAAAATAATTCTTGGATAGATTTCTCAGAAATTTACGAAAAAAGCACTGATGTCATTGTTGTTTTGTCGACAAATTTTTAGGACCAAGATATCATTTCTTTAAGGAAAACTTTTCACTTTAGGTCTCTTTTAATGATTTTATTTTATAATTGTTGCATCTTGTTATACATTTCAATTTATAAAGATGTCTACAATGTGCTCTACACTGTCAAAATGGTCATATTTTGATATGCAGTTTTGTACCATCCCATATGAAAAAGACAGGAAACCCCCATTTTTATTTCATGGTGATTACTCAGAATTAAAGCCTGTAACCCACATTTTTCTTGATTTATTTGGATTCAGCATACTTTAAACCACAAAATATGTAAAAACAAGAGAAATTCTTGGAAGAAAACAAACTGTAGAAATCTTCTTTAAACCCATGACTTACTTTTGATAATACACTAGTATATTATCGTTTTTTGGGTCCCAGTTCTAGTTATTTTTGTATGTACAAAGCTGGCAAAACCGACCACTGCATGTGAAAGAATTTGTACTAGTTTGCCATTTTGTGGAAAATGATGTCTTTATTGTTCGACATATATGTGCGGAAAATGTTATGATTTCCATGTACAATAACACAAGAAATGCAGCATAAGTTATTTTAAGTCAATAAAATTGTTGAAGTATTTCAATTTACCCCTTCTATAAACTGTTTCTGTACATGTCACTGAGCTATCTTATTGTGCATGTACACATTTCTAACCACACTACATATGTAAACATGGACCTGTGAATGATATATAGGCTGAAGGAGATGATGCAGGATTATAACTTAGTCTCAAGGATACTTGGTCCGAATGTACTCCAATTTCATCTCCTGATCAAAACCTCTTGTCTTCCTTTTTTTAAGTATTTCATACATGTGTACATCTTGATGACATGACAATTGCAGAGTGGACTATAATACAAGTGTCCAAGGTCAAAGTTATAGTAGGAGTTTTTGGGTACTAGAATTATCTCCTGATATTTTAAGGTATTTCACTCATTAGTCCATCCTGATGACATACATGCACTGAACAGAAGATTTCAAATACCAGTCCCTGAAGTCTTTGTTGCAACAGGATTTTAATTATTACATGTATAAGAATTGTGTCTGCTCCATACTTCTGGACCCCTTACCTGATTTTGAAACTATTTCACTCATTTGTCCACTTTGATGAGAAAGAGGCAGAATGGAGGTTTCACATGCCAGTTTACAGAGTCAAAGTGACATTGGGTATTCAAGGCAGAGATTAGAACTCTATTTGCCAACTCTCACTGGCAAATGATCTTTGACTTCGGGCCTGTAAAAAAATACCTGACTGGTCCGACCAGGCAAGTGCATTTTCTGACATATAACATGCACTTAAAACCCATAAATTTTGGCAAAATTTTAGACGGAGAACTACTAATCTAGCAGAGGTTTACATAGAGGTTTTGTCTAGTTACACACCACTACATGCATACACACCATACAATGCTAATCAATCAAATGTCAATTTTGCCAAGACCCCATCTGCATCCAAGGGTGTGCACACAAAATTTTCACACAATCAGCCAGTCAGGAATCACATACTAGATTTAGTCTCCACCCATAATTTCTAAAGCCACACTTTGATTCTTAGTTTTATGGTGTGCATCATGTTACTATGGCTAGCATTATATGGTGTGAGTAGAGGGTGCTACACCCTTGATCAATATGGTGTGTGTAGAGGGTGCTATGTCCTTGATCAGAGTGGATTGATTATTTCAGTTTGGAAAATTCTTGAGTAGACCTTATTTGTATTCACTAACATTATCTTGGCTTGTGAAAATATGACTTTCTGGGCTTGGCTTATTTTGTTTCTGAAGTGTTACTGCAGCACAGGTTTCTTACAGATGATTTTTTTTGTCAAGTACGGCTCATTTACCTACAGGGCTATCATGGTCCTCCTGTTATATCATTCCCGCTCTTTTGTTACACTAGGATTTCCCTTGTGTCTGCTTATTCCATCATGTAACTACATTTCAAAGATTTTATTATGTATTATATAATGATGACAATCCTCAGTAAGGACACAGCTTCCAGGCTCTGCTACATATCCACTTTTCAAGAATTTCAGTCCTTTTATTGTATTAAGTGCTTAATACTCAATGTCCATTTAACTAATGTGTGAGCTATCTAGTTTCACTAGAACAGCATTAAAATAGTGCTCTTGAGGCATTAAGGTCACAATCCTCTGACATTCTATAGCTACATTCATTGTTGTCTGAATTATCTTAGGGATTCAATTTGGTGACAATAAAATCACAAGTTATGGTTGACAATGATACTTTAAAACATAGACCCTCTCCCTTTTTAGAGTGATTTATGAACTGATGATTACAGAATACAGAATGATGAACATTGGTGAATTAACAATAGATGTTCATTATCAAAAGTCCATAATGATATTTGTCAACTCAGTTTATGAACCAGGTTTCTCTTTGATGCATGCATCATATCTCTATGAAAACAAATCAATATACATCAATTTATGGTCTAGTTCATGAGCTTCTCAACAAAAAAAAAGATGCACACTTGAACCATTCAAAATAAAAATCCAAGTTTTTTCCATTTCTTTCTATTTAATAACCCTTCATCAATCAATCCTCTGTTTAAACCACTCTGAAGCAAATGGCTGTTGAAAACATTGTGGGAAAAAGAAGAAAATGCTGGTAACCAGCATTTTCTCCTTTTCCCACAATGTTTTCTACCATCTTAAAGACAGAAATTACCTTCTGAGGTACAGTGAAATTGGCTTCAGCAAATCTTTCAGTACAAATCTGAAATTTTTTTGTGGTAAAGAGTTAGATAAAATTTAGTTATATTTCACTTCAAATAAAACTAAAGACATTAGGAACCAAGTTTTTCTGCAATGAGAAAAAGTTTTGTACTTTATGGACACTGTTAACCAATCTAGTAATTTAAGCCTGCACATGCATGATATTGGTCTACACCCTTCTTCTGCACCATCCATAGTTTCATTCGTATAAAATCCCTAAATTTAATAGATAATATTTCATCCAATGGCTAATTCTACAGGCTGTGCATAGATTAAATAAAACAAATGATTTTCATTGCAGTGATGCATCCAGAAACTTCAAATTGTGGGGCACATGCCCCCCTGATTCTAACAAAAAGGGGGCACTCTAATCCCAAAATGGGGAACTTGATTTTTCAGAGAAAATGAAAGGAATAATTGATAAGTTAAAGGAGTGGTACAATTAACATAAGACGTGTGCCTTTTCTAGTGCATCATACAATGATACAACCCATACAAACAGATAAATAACTGAAAAGTTTGGTACTCACTACAGCTTCCCATCACTATCACCACTTTTCTGGGAATCCGAATATGATGATATCATGCACACAGAGTTCACCTCACTTATCAAAGATTTGTAAGCTACTGTCAAAGATCCCAAATTTTTATCAACCAAAGTTTGACACAACGATGCCATATTTTTGCCTTTTCTCATATCCAAGATTGCTAATTTGTGCTGTGGTAATTCTGTGTGGCAATAAAGAGTCGATATTCTGAAGTTAGAGTTGCCAGTTGTATACCTGTTTGATTTTCCTTTCTTAATACACCGTTTGCAAATCATCTCATATTTATCAAATTTGTGTCCAACCAAGGGTGACTATTTTTCCAGCTTGGATTTTATGAACGCATATTTCCTTTTCTTACGTACAGGTGATAAGTCACTTTCTTCTCAGACACAGCCTGATCATTTTTGATCATATTTTCTGTAACAGATCTAGCCCTATTGCATGGTTTCACAAAAAAATCCAACTACTGTAATACATGTATGTTCTATCTGCTGCCATTTCTGTCGATGACTCGCGAAAATTGATGACTGAAATTTTTATCCAATCAAATTCATGGGATCTTTAGCACCTTTCTAATTTATGACATCATCGAATAATGTCATTGGGACTTTCCAGGGAAATCCAGCGACCTCTTTACAAGTAAGAGTTGTTTCCCTTACACTAGCAAAATTGCAGTCTTTAGACAGAATAGTTTTCGAGACCGTATTAGAATTTTCGGCAGCATGCACTCACAGTGCATCTAATAATGCGCACATTACAGTAAAAATGCGGCATTTAGCTCGCACAGTTTTTAGATTTTGGAGGGCATTCTCGGAAATAAAGGGGCAATGCCGCATGCTGGATGCATCACTGTTATTGCTTTGTGATCAGCTGAAAGTAATTTTACATTCCAAGAAAACCTGATGGATTCTTTATACTGGGTTCAGAGGAGAAGAATATGATCATTTCCAATGTAATGTTCACAATGTAAAAAAAAAAAGCCTTAAAATTTAGATATTTAAGGTATCTTTCTTACTGACATAAGTCCATTTTATCTATGTAGCCTTCACAAATAACTGAAAAGGCTATTCATCAGATTGACCAAAATTGTTACATATTTAACATAGAACACACTCTTAAAGGTGGCACTTCAGATTTTGGGACGAAAATTTTATTTATTTTTTAATTTGGTGAGATGTGAAAAATCTAAATACCCACCTTTAAAGGTGGCCCTTCAGATTTTGGGACGAAAATTTTACAAAAATACAAAAAAATCATCCTTATACTCCCAAAGCCTTTTAATTTTTATTCATAAAACCCCAGTAGTCGAAAACCATGCGACAACAAGAGAAATTAGAGATTTACTACGGCCCAGGTCGACACCGACGGGAAACACGCTCTATTTTTACATGAGCAACTCACTCATTTACATACCGGAAATACACAGACAAAGCTTCAAACATAGCGTCTGAAGATGACATTATGGAAAATAATTACATGTTTGTTATGTTATGGAACTTAAGCGTCATTAGTCATGTGCCAGTCACTTGACATTCCCACAATGCTTTTTTTGATTTCTGGCGCGAAATCTAAAAATACCTAAAGAGGCTACGTAGCCTTTTAAGGGAACACCATCAAAAAAATTTTTTTTTGTAATTTTATGATTCTTAATTATTGATGATTTGTATTGTTTTTTTATATAAATTTCAGTGATATATATATTTTTTAATTTGGTGAGATGTGAAAAATCTAAATACCCACCTTTAAGGAAAAGAAAATAAAGTTTTTAAACTGTATGGTAAAGATGCTGGGAAAGAAAAAATTGTTTGTTATAAACAATAGCTCTTTTGCCAACACCATTTTATAAAGTTGTCAAGGGCAAGTTTCTCCTAAAAGTTGTATTTATAAACTAAATCCGAAAGTTATGTCATGGAGTAAAAATGTTTGAACTGTAAACAGATATAGAAAACAGGTACAGGTGTGGTTACATCAAAATAGCACAGATTAGATAATCTGGACAAAGGTCAGATGAGATTTGAGGAATGAGGAATCAGTGCCAGAAGTTTAACCTTAAGAGCACAGAATAAACCTCCCGAAATGTTCATCTTAGAAATAAAGCCTGAATAATTGCAATGTTGGAGTTGCTTTTGTCTACAGTGTTTCAGCAAAGCCGCCAGTGTAGATCAAGATCAGGCTGCACATCTTGTGTAGTCTGATCTTGATCTTCACTGGCCGCAAAGGCAACTATAGTCATGAAAGGTGCTTCAAGGGTAAACTCTTAGAGCCCTCATTAACCCTTAACCTGCTAAATAAGTCAAATGAAACTTTCGGTTTGGGGGAATATCTCCTAATCAGACAGTGTAGATCCAAGATCATACTGCATGTTCGTTCAGTCTGATCTTGATCTACATTGTCTGCAAAAGGTCCCAGAGTTACACTTACCAGCCTAAAGGTTAACAGCAAGAGAAATGATCAGTCAAGGAACAAGGCCAAAATAAATTTTGTTTGATTGACTGTATGGTATTTAACACCGTTTTTAATGTTATCTCAGTTATATCGCAGCAGCCAGTGCACCTATCCATGCTTTTCTGGAGTTTCTATTTCCAGTACTTTGCACAATATTCTTCCAAAGCCACTGGCTACTTTCTCATATAACCATCACTGAAACAATGATCAGCAGTGAAAGAGGAATGAATCCTGTTGTGATGACTTGGAATCCCTGGAAAGAAATTGGCCGAACTGCGGATTCAAACTAGCAACCCCCTGTTCTTAAGTTATGTATCTTCCGACTGCTCTCCTGGGGCTCGGCCCAAAATAAATCAGTATCACTCTGGGAAAAAGGGGATTTAACGTGCTTCTTAATAACCCATTATACCAAGCAAGTCTGCACATACAGTCAAACCTGTCTTAAGCAAACGGTCAAGGGCCCTTCCGAAATCGCTTGCTTAAGACAAGTGCTTGCTTAAAAGAGGCCGGCCATTTAAGATGGTCTCAGGGTTATCTTTTCCTAGAAATTTATAAAGGGGGGGATACGTGTCCATATACATGTACATGTACATACATACCCAATCAGAATAATCAAATGGTCGAAAGATGATTGGGAAAAAAGATCAAACAATCGTAAATTTACTGGTCAATTAAAATGAGACATAATCGTCAATTAAGATTAACGTAATCAAAGACAGTTTCTCAAACACTCAGGCATAGATAATTACCAATAATAATTTGGGTGCAATCAGTCGTTAGGACAGTTTTCTTTAATCATTTTTCACCTTGTAGAAAACTGCAAACTAACAAAATATCAGCACAGGTTCTTTATTATTATGTTGTGTAATGATTAAATCGAAAGTAGAAAAATATTTTTGATTGTCTGACTCGGGTAATCTACGCGTGATTTCGAACTTTAAAATTGTGACCAAATCGGGTCTAATAGCTTGCGAAAATTATCATTTGCATCAAGATAACATGTTCTCATGGAAACCAGGTTATATGCAAACACCTGTTGATTGGCGACGCGTGTGTATGATTGTTGATGTTGACACTTTAGTTGTTAATCCGAAAACGGTTGGATATGAGAACTACACTTCGCGTGAAATTAAACTTGGCAGTCTGACTTCCGTCGGTTACTGGCCGCTTAACTCCAAGGCATTTTGAAAAACGGGACACGATTTCGGCGGCCGTTGCGTGGGTTTTAAAGGTGCTTGTTGAATAAAAGTTCAATCTAGAGTAAAACTGATTGGGGAGACACTGAACTGGCGGTTAAATGGAGGTTCATGCTGAATGGAAGTGGCCGGATCACCAGGTTTGACTGTAGTTATGGAACCTCCATAAAAATCCATTTTGTCAGACAACCAGCTGTTTCATGAGGTTGAATGGTCCTTTGATATGCAGAGAATTTAAAAACAGCAAACGTTTCGGGCAGGCTGACATGGTTGATGCCTTTTTGAAGATACATTAAATGCCCTTTTTTACATAGCACAACTCAAATGCATTTTCAAGATAGTTTTTTGTTCAGAATTTACAGCAAGGCACTGTGAAGGTCAAAAATCTACGGTGGCACAAAAGTGACATGGAAGATATATTTTATACTACGTGCGCACGCAGTAGCTAATACGTGCGCACGTAATAAGTAATACGTGTGCACGCAGTAGTATTACGTGCGCACGTATTAGTTATTACGTGCGCACGTAATAACTAATACGTGCGCACGTAATAGCTACTGCGTGCGCACGCAGTAGCTAATACGTGCGCACGTATTACATATTACGTGCGCACGTAATAATCCACCAATCAGAATCATGAACCTCCCTCGCAACAATATGGCTTTTGTTCCTTATAAACTGATTGGTCGATTATTACGTGCACAGGTAATAGTTATTACGTGCGCAAGTATTAGCTACTGCGTGCGCACGTACTAGCTACTGCTAATACGTGCGCACGCAATAGTATTACGTGCGCACGTATTAGTTATTACGTGCGCACGTATTAGCTACTGCGTGTGCACGTAATACTACTGCGTGCGCATGTATTACTTATTACGTGCGCACGTATTAGCTACTGCGTGCGCACGTAGTATAAAATATATCTTCCATGTCACTTTTGTGCCACCGTAAAAATCAGACTGTATGTTGTGTGCAGTGTGGTCTCTGTCTATTAGAAAATCCTGATAACCAGCATTTTCTAATTTTCATGCAATGTTTTCTACCCTTTCAAATGAGATTCTTAGCATTTCAGCCATGTTTAATATGGCATCTGAAAGTGTGTTCATTTTGGACCATTTTGTTGTCTTAAACATTGTCTTTCTAGTAAAGAGTTAAGGTTAAAATAGTGACTTAAATTATCAAGCCAGTTCTTTTGGAAACGCTACAAGTCAAACATGAAAAACAGTGGTTAAAAAAAAAATCTGTCATTGATAAGAAGTTCCATGAGTTATCAGTTAAACTGATTTTGAGTAACCATGGTAACAAAAAATTCCAATGCACAAAGTGAGATTTCTTTCAATTCATTACCAGCAGTAGACATCTTTTTTTGACATGCAGCTTATGATGACAGCAATTTCTACATTTAACCCATTCCCACATGACAAATTTTAGATCCTTCCAAATTCGAAACAGCAGCAGACAACAAATTCAAAATTGGTACAAATGAGCTGAAATTCTTAGATAGGATAAAAAACACTGCGGGGAAAGGAGAAAATGCTGGTTACCAACATCTTCTCCTTTTCCCATAATGTTTTCAAAAGATTCATGCCCAGGGTCATCAAAACTTGTGATTGTTTTAGTAAAGGGCTAAAAAAAAATTTTTTTCAGTAATGTATGTACTAAGCTTTTATTGATGATCCCCATTTATCACTGAGGTTTTGAAGGTGTCAGCTGCATATTTGTTCAGAAGGCAATGAGCTTAACCTTTATAACACAGTACCCAATTTTAACATCCCTGAGGATAAAAGCTTTTGAGAAGATTGTGGAAAAAAGAGAAATTACTTCAAGTAAGCAATTTCTCTTTTCCCATAATGTTTTTTGCCCTGTCAGAGAACTTAGCTCATTTGTACCAATTTCAAAACTGTCCAAATTTTGTCATTTGGCATCAAGAAGCCAGCATAGAAATAAGACCAGACTGCACATTCTGTCTTGTTGAATCTTGATATACACCATCAGCCAAATCCACTGAAGTAATCATTGGCAGTGAAAGCATTAAAATTGTTACACAGTGGACAGCTTTAAAAAAAAAAAGTGGGAAAAGAAGTTATAGCTTGTTCAAAGTGTTTCAATTTCATTCTTAGCACATATTTCTTACTGTCATACATTTCTCCTAAAAGTTTAATCCTTCTCTAGACAAACAATTTTATTTGTTGGCCAAAATTTGTTTAACTTTTTACCATACAATCCTGTATTTTAATGATCCTCAAGACTCAAACTTTTGAAAAATTGTGGAAAAAGGAGAACTCAGCATTTTCTCCTTTTCCTACAATATTTTCTACCCTTTGAAAGACATCATTTTAGCTACATTTAATTTATCCTCTGTAGATGCTTTCAATTTGGACTAGTCTAAAATTTTGCGATTTGGAAGAAGTGAATGACAGTTGTCACCAGTCCTTCTACTTTATTTGAGTCTTTTCAACAAAGGCTGGAATCCGATTATCTTACAAGAGTGGGAAATCACTGGAAAAAATGCTTCAAAAACTAAAGTACTGTTGTTAACTCTTGACAAAATGACACAATTTTGTACTTGTTCAAATTGAAAGCATTTGCAGGTCACTCAAATGCTAATATCTGTCTTTGATATGATAGAAAACCTTGTGGGAAAAGAAAAAAATGCTGGTTACCATCATTTTCTCCTTTTACTACAATGTTTTCAAAAGCCATCTTCTTCATTCGTTAAACTCAGAATTGTGTGGTTAAGGGTTAATATGTTACTGCTATAACATATATCATACAAGAAAACACAACAGAATGGCAAAAGAATAAAACTAAGTTTTGAATGGTTAGTATACATGTTGAATTGAAACAAAGAGTAAGATGTCATATCAATTGCATGATTCCTACATCAGTTAATTGAAATTTTTTCTCACTGGCTATTCTTTGATGAATGGACAGAATACAAAATATGTCCTTATAGGTTTGATATTGATGCAAATCTAGCTGAACCAACATCACTGTCACAAATGACACCACCACATGCAAATTTCTCCTTTTGGTTGCCTTGAGGCTTGCGACTAATTTGATACAGAAATAGATCTTTGTATAAATACTCTAAGGCTTCAAACAAATCAACCATTAAACAATGAAACAGAAGATACAAGTCTAACAGTGAACTTATTTCTCTCTTTATTTGTTACATTTTCATCTTGTTTTCCTCCAAAAAGCCATATTAAGAAGATACAAAGCTCATTTGGAAATTGGCTTCTTTTTCAATTCCAACATACTTGAACTCTTTACCACACAATCCTGTCAGTTTTAACAACTCTAACAAAGAAGATTGTTAAAAATACTGTGGGAAAATAAGAAAATGGTGGTAACCAGCATTTTCTCCTTTTCCCCCCATGTTTCCTAGCCTATCAAAAACATATTCCATAAATTGAGCCACATTTGTTTGGTAAGTTGGATGCCATTTTCTGTAAAAAAAACTGAAAAATCAACTGCCTCTTGAAGGTCAATTCATTCCCTACATCATGAGCAAAGTCTCACATTAAGAGACAAGAAATATCTTTTAAAAAAGATACATGGCGTAAGAGGCACTGGGATATGAATATCTAAATTCATTTGTAGTATAATATGAACAGAAATGATGAAAACAGTTCTGAAAGTAGCCTCTTTTAAATTGTTTTACATATAGTTGAAAGCAGAATTTTCAATAAGATTTAAGAATGACGAAGCTCTCGTAATGAGCGTTATTGAGCAATACATTAATTCTCATGTTTAACATAAAATGAGAGTCGACATTCTGCCATGTTTCAGAATATATCGTTTGTTCTGTTTTTTATCAATGAATCATGTTTAAATAAAGGTCTGTTTAGACCATACGATGAAATCTTTAAAAAGAAAACAAAGTAGATTTGCATGTTTTTGTATAAAAATGAAGCACCTTTCAAACATCGTCTATTTGTCGTTATCAGAAGGCTGGGTTTTATCACCCGTCTCAATGCTTGACCACACCCACCTACTTTTATTAAGAGTAATTTAGTAGAAACCCAGTTTCCTTGCTAACAATGCAATAAAATCACCAAATTCAAGACATAACATCTTTTTTCAAGACAAGAAACGAAATCAGTTGTTTCACAACCCGTTTTCGTGTAAGACAATACAGCGGTAGCCTGCCGTCGCAATTCGTATTCGGTTTTACGCGAGGAAAAACGGGTACCAAATCTCGTACACTAACCAAAATAGAAACTCGCCAATACTCATTGCTATTAGTTTATCCATATGATTTAGATTATGGATGTTTACATCTGCATGGCCAAAAAGTACATCTTTATACAGGTAAATGTGATATGTGATTTTCTAGTCATGAACACTTTTATCCAATGTCGGTAATACCCCCATTCCACTAGGCCGCGATCTACGGCGCTCTGTGCGCTCATAGAGAGCGCCGTAGATCGCCTCAAATCGCTGCCGGATTGGTGATTATGAGGACACTCCTGCTCAGATAACAACCAGATGACGCTCCGCTGGCGATCAAGTAACGACCATTGAGATCCGATAGCGACTGAACTGTACATGGTCACTATCGTAGCTTCGCTACGAGTTGCGACCTTATACGACCTATTTTCGCTCCGTTAGCGACCCGAGGCTTTGACGTCCCTTTCGCTCATTCCTCTGGGTGGCATACTGTAGTTAAAACTTTTGACCAAAGAATTAATTGTACCTACACCTGGTGGTTTCCAAATGCGAAATGATGATAGATTGATTGAATTTGCGTTTATTTATCGTCGCCACCGGTTGCCTATATGGGCAACGCCCCCTGAGGGCTGTTAGTATTGTTACGGGGGATAGTGCAGATACAGGACGAAACCCATCTTAAGTTACGCCTGGTTCTTTTACGTGCTTGGTTTAACGTCTCATCCGAAAGACTATTAGTAATTTTAGATGGCCAGCCGTGGGGATGGAACCCACACCCTCAAGTGACTTGAAACATCACGTTCACGAGTCCTACGCTCTACCTATTGAGCTATGCAGGCTGGTCAGAAATGATGATAGCCGTGACAGACACTCTTTTATATAGTCCTCCAAGAGCGCGATCGGAGCGCCATCATATCGCCACTAGATTGTAATGGAGCGCTATCATATTGCCACTTGATCGTAACAGAGCGCTATCATAATGCCACCTGATCGCAACGGAGCGCTATCATATCGCCACTTGATCGTAATGGAGCGCTACTGCATCTCTAATGGTTGCTATTGGATCACATTGGAGCGCGATGACCGGCATATTTCGCGAACATTTGCGCTCTTGAGCGATCCGATAGCGCTCCAGTTACGATGTTTACGTTCAAGTTGCGTTTCAATAGCGATTTAAGCGATTAAGTAGTGATGTGACGGCGTTCTGAACAAATCGCCACGGATCTTTGTGCAAGGGAGTAGACTGATGGCGATCTTGGCGATCCGTTAAAGATCTTTTAGCGTTTTTGGCGTTCTTGGCGCTCTGCATGGCGATCTATGGCGCTCTATGAGAGTGCCGTAGATCGCGGCCTAGTGAAATGGGGGTATAAATTTCTACTGTGACCTTTAGTTTTTTGCGTAGTTTACCTATATTTGGCTAATCATAAAATGTGTAACCATTCATTTCCTCCAAGTACTGAAAGTAGGTCAGAAGTGAGATCATACAGCTACGCCGAAAAAGAATATAAAGGTCCATATCCACACATTTTTCTATCCTCTAATACCACAGTGTAGTACCCCAAGTGTAACATGTTTGGGAGTGTATGTAGCTTGGGATTCTGTACAGTGACTGGGTCTGTCACTTGGGTGTTAACAACTGTGTTAACACTGCAAGTAAAGCAAGTGTTTTTTTTTTTATTCATTTCAGTAGTTATTATAAAATATTCATATCCAGTCACCTGTTTGTTATGTGTAGACCATATCAGGAACATGTATATGTGCTGTTGACCTTTCCTTAGAGCAATGGGGATGCCTTGATCACTTGACCATGCTTAAAATACAGGCGATTTTATCCCATAAAAATCCTGTTTTTATTTGTTTATTCAGCATCAAAAACCTGTTTTCTCAATAGAAAATGTAAAAACAGTTTCTTTATTCATATTTTTGTGAAAACATGTCAAGGTTTGGTAACGCAGTAAACTACAATCTTCCTTATCCTTCATTTAAAATGGCTTGTTGAGATAAGAAATTTGTACAGTCACTTGTAAGTGGTTGTACAGTTGTCCGAGATCTATTAACCACTTCCATGTAACTGTACAAATTTCGTTTAATATCAGAATATTTTTCTTGATAATGACTGATGATAAAACAAAGCTTTTCAGAAATGAGGATGTTTTTTTTTTACTTTTGATATATCCTTATATTGAATGAATCAAGGCTCCAAATTAATGCCCAGGTTGAGTGATCAAGGACCATCATGGCCCCTTTGTCTCATGTAAAAGGCACAGTAAAGCTCATTTTGTCTAAATTCGCTAGGTTAGGCCTTATTACACGGGTAGGAAACTTCATATTCGGAGCCAATGGCGCCGACGAGAAAATGTTGTGTTGGTTTTCCGTTTTTGAAAATGTCAGCTGAAAAACAACCAAAAAACAGGTAAGTTTGTCATTATTTGTAATCATGTGTTCTTATGTCTTTGAAATTCCAAAAAAAGGAGAATGTCTTGCAATGCTCTGGTCTTTCAATGTGTTTTCTACACTACAGAAAGTTGCAACAAGTGTACGAAGTTGTCTGATTTGTTTGTGGCATGGGTTGACTGTAGCCGAAATAATAAGTCACGGACCTAAATTCATTCCATTATTGCCATTTAACTGGCAAGTAAGAGAGAGTCTTGCTGTCCCAAAAGTGTGAATTAATGTCTTGAAATGTTACATTCACTGCTGGTGAAGAATTGAAATAGCACAAAAAATGTTAAAAATAAAGAAAGGCTCCGATTATGTGGACCGGCTCTGAATATGTAAGTCGGCACCTATTGATGAGGGCTTCATTTCAAAAATACAGTTTTCTTTAAAAAATTTCTTTGGAAGTAGGCTTTGTTTTTCTGTTAATACCTTTCAGTCCAAAATGTAGTACATTTGTTTGATGGAACATGACCGAATTTATGAAAATACAAAGGACTGGTATTGTCATAATTGAAAAATGTTGTTGAACATTAGTCTGTCTAAATTTTGAAAATACTTTTGTGTAGCTTTTGATTAACAGAATGGTCTATACATGAATATAGCATTTGTCATGCTTTCATCGTAAGTGCAGCCCACACGTAAGCAAAAATCATGAAAAAAACATTTGGCATCTTCGGAAGGCTATTTGGTCTTGAAACAGTCATTAAAAAGCTAAATGGAAAATGTACCGACCATAGCAAAGATATTGAGTAAAAAAAAAATCTGGGTGAGAAATACAATTGACCTATTCGCACTACACACCTCAGGGTGTATGTGTGAATGCTCTTACTCTTTTCAACACTTAACAGGGCTTTTTTTTTTGTTCTCTCAGAATTTTACTTTTGATCAAAATTACTCATCACAGCAAAACACGAAAACCCATGATGAAACAGGTGCAAAATTTACCTCATCCGCTCAAAGACCGTTCAAACTGCCTTTATATCCTAAATAGTGACTCAAAACAGCTAATTTGCATACAAACTCAATAAATCATGATACTGGAGCTGGAATCTCACTCTAATTACGACATTAAGTGAATGATTTCTACATTAGAAAGGGGGAGGGGTCAGCGTGAGATTTCTGAAACAAGTGTAAAAGACAATGTTTAGGAAATTTATATAAATATCTAGAACGGAAAAAGAAAAATAAATAACACAAAGCTATTCACTTTGAACCCTTAAAGTGCCTGTCACAACTTCAGTTGCTTCTGCAGCCAGTGCAGATCAAGATTAGACTGCACAAAGCGTAATCATTCCTTTGGATGGATGTTCGTTTATCATTGGCATAGAAAATAACTGATATGTGACATATTCTGATCTAATATGCATTTGGTTAATTGAACATTGAATGATCTGAGTGAGTACAATAAGAATCAAGGATCTATGAACATTTTTTGGTCTTGACGTGCTTGTGAAATTGATTCTTTTCGCTGTTATAGACGTGTATACCCCACCCACCTGACATATTGTTGTGACATGTTAAGTGTTAAAAAGAGTTAAGAGGGTTCACACATATACCCTGAGGGGTGCAGTGCAAATAGGTCAATTGTATTTATCACGCTTTGTAAAAAGATTTTTTTTCTTCTATTCAATATCTCTGCTACGGTCGGTACATTTTCCATTTAGCTTTTTAATGACCGTTTCAAGACCAAATAGCCTTCCGAAGATGCCAAATGTTTTTTTCATGATTTTTGCTTACATGTGGGCTGCACTTACGACGAAAGCATGACAAATGCTACATACATGTATAGATCATTCTGTTAATCAAAAGCTACACAAAAGTATTTTCAACATTTAGACTGATAGACTTATGTTCGACAACATTTTTCAATCGTGACAATACCAGTCCTTTGTATTTTCATAAATTCAGTCATGTTCCATCAAACAAATGTACTACATTTTGGACTGAAAGGTATTAAGGGAAAAAGAAAGCCTACTTCCTAAGTAACTTTTTAAAGAAAACTATATTTTTGAAATGAAGCCCTCATCAATCGTCGCCGACTTACATATTCAGAGCTGGTCCATATAATCAGAGCCCTTCTTCATTTCTAACATTTTTGTGTTATTTCAATTCAATCCTTTACCAGCAGTGAATGTAACATTTCAAGACATTAATTCACGCTTTTGGGACAGCAAGACTCTCTCTTACTTGCCAGTTAAATGGCAATAATGGAATGAATTTAGGTCCATGACTTATTATTTCGGCTACAGTCAACCCATGCCACAAACAAATCAGACAACTTTGTACACTTGTTGCAACTTTCTGTAGTGTAGAAAACACGTTGAAAGACCAGAGCATTGCAAGACATTCTCCTTTTTTTGGAATTTCAAAGACATATGAACACATGATTACAAATAATGACAAGCTTACCTGTTTTTTGGTTGTTTTTCAGCCGACATTTTCAGAAACGGAAGACCAACACACCATATTCTCGTCAGAGCCATTGGCTCTGAATATGAAGTTTCCTACCCGTGTATTATGTTGCTAGCCTTCTTATGTTCTGCTGTACTTTTTCAGCAAATTACCAAATTTTGGACTCAACCAAATTGAGAGCATTACATTTTTGTGCAGATGACAAAATAGACGTTGCACAGATAATACCTCTACATGTATCTTTGATAGAGTAGGAAACATTGTGAAACAAGGAAAAAAATGCTGTTACAAGCATTTTCTCCTTATCCCACAATGTTTAAAAAAGTCTTCTTTCTACCGGTTCATTAAAACTCAGGATTGTGTGGTAAAGGGTTAATGTTTTTGATATTATCTTCACAACAGTGGACAGTGTAGATCCAAAATCAGACTGCATGTTGTACATTCTGTGCTGTCTGATTTTGATCTATACACAAAGGAACGGTAAAAGATAACATGGGTTAAAATTTACCTGCAAATAGTGGAAGTCTTAATACACATAAGAGTGGCTTATGAAAGACATTAGATCTTTAAACATGCAAAAAAAAAAATGCTAAAACGTTAAAATTTTTATCAAATAAATGCAGATTGCATCTAAAAGCATCAAGAATATGATTAGTTGCAGACAAACACACCTCTTTTAACTCTTTACCACACAATCCCAACTTTTAACGACCCAAAGAGAGAAGCCTGTTGAAAACATTGTGGGAAAAGGAGAAAATGCTGGTAACCAGCATTTTCTCCTTTTCCCACAAAGTTTTCTGCCCTTCCCAAAAAGAATTTTATCATTTGAGTCACATTTATTTTGTCTTCTGCAAATGCTTTCAATTTGGACTGGTCTAAAATTTTGTCGTCTGGTAAAGAGTTAACTCTTTACTAGACAACAAAATCATAGACTTTTCCAAATTGAAAGCATTTGCAGATGACAAAATAACTGTGATTAAAAAATTGAAAATTGGTTTTGGAAGAATAGAAAACACTGTGGGAAACAGAAAATGCTGGTTACCAGAATTTTCTCCTTTCCCCACAATGTTTTTTATAGGCTTCTTCCTCAGGGTCCTGGTTAACTCTTTCCCAAACGACATACTTTTAGACTAGTCCAAACAGACAACAAAATTAATGTGACTCAGGGGTACGGAAATCCTACGTCCGACTCGTCCGACTTGGGTAAATTTGACGTTGGACAAGTGGCTTTTTGCAGTCTGCTCGTCCGCGGACAAGTAGAAAACGAGGAGAAAATTGAAAGTAAAGATCTTTAACATTATCCTTGTGAAATAGAAATATTCTCTTCGTCTCACTTCGTAAACTTCAACATTTTTAAATTGAATTATGATAAGCTATTCCCTGATATCTGGAATCAAAAACAAACATTTGGTTGAATCTGATTTTATGTGCTTCGCAGGCTTTTTATTGATTTTGACTGTGCTGCAGTACGGCCGAAATGTTGTGGTTTCTTCGGGCCATTTGGTTTGTTTAATGGAGGCAACCATAACCGAACCGAGTTATTTTTTGCACATTATAACACCGCACGTAGACTTGACGCGGTTGTCATTTCCCTGTCATTCAGTATCAAATTCTTTTTTATTGTTCGCAAAAACTTGCAGCTGACAAAAAAAAGTTGTCTTAATTTAACACTGTGGAACACATTCTTACTCGGTTGCAGTAAACGTATTTGAAAGAAAACCAAACACGCTGTATCCAAGTAAAACATGTCAAGAACCGGGAAACATTACAAAAAGTTTGTTAAAAGGTCTGTAGACGATAAAGGCCAGCACAGCCTTTTTACTTTCGGCGTAAAATGTTCAAATTCTTTGCAGATCGATCTGCAGGTAATCAAATCTCCGCATACTGAGTCTCAATCTGAAGTTCCGGGGCTGTCGGACATCGCCGATCTCCCGTTTTCTGAAAACTAGACAATTATTATCATTGCACATGATGCAAACTCTACATCTCCAGACACAATAACCAAGCCTAGCCTTTTAACTTGTATCATATGATGGCTGGTAAGCAGTTCTGCTGAAGTATTAACTCCGGCACACACAGGTGTACCACAGTAGTGTTAAAAAGGGCTGTAAGTGCAAACACTGAGATATCTGGCCATGGTCTGAGCAGTTATAGTGTAACTGTTGAATCTTTTTCAATGATTACATTGTTGCACCTTTCTATTTACTGTATGTATGTACAGTGCCATTAATTTGTTTTATTGACCTTGAAAGTCGGTCTGCTTTTTCCCAATTTGGCCAAAATCACGCTTGAATATCACAAAATGAAAGGCTAAGGCCCCTTCCCAATTTTTGCAGAAAAAGCCCAGTAAAGGTTTGCTTGATTTATTTTCATCATTATTATTAAAAACCTAAACAAAGCAAATTTAAATGGTTTAAAGACCATCATTATCTACAAACTACAGTACATTCAGTTAGGTCTTTGTGTGCCATTTAAAACTGTTTTGTTTTGGACAAGTAAGCTTCTCTGACGGACAAGTAGATTTTTTAGATTTACTTGTCCATGGGCAAGTAGAAAATTTCAAGATTTCCACACCCCTGGTGACTCAAAAATTGACATTTGTTTTGGGAAGGGTAGAAAACATTGTTGGAAAAGGAGAAAATGCTGGTTACCAGCATTTTCTCCTTCTCCCACAATGTTTTCAGAAGGCTTCTTTCTCAGGGTCGTGAAAACCCAGGATTGTTTGGTAAAGGGTTAAGAGTCGGGGTTGTGTGGTACAGGGTAAATTCTTTCCCAGATAACAATATTTTAGACTCCTCCAAACTGAACAAAATTGCAGATATCAGAACATCCCAAATGATGGGAAAAGGTAGAAAATATTGTAAGAAAAGGAAAGAGTGCCAATTACCAGCAATTTTAGTGTTTTCCCAACAATGTTTTTAAAGGCCTTCTGCCTCCAGATCACAAAGATATTTTGACAAAGGGTTAAATATGATATCTATAATGAACCTAATATTTTTTGTTCTTTCTTTCTGTTTCCTGGAACTAATGTATCCTATGAAAATGACAGAAGTAATCTAAAATCTTGGTTAAATTAAAAACTGGCTCCAAATAATTACAAGTGCATTAAATGCTAGACAAATGATCAAAAACACAATAAATGAGAATTTCAACAAAAAATATGCTTTTTGTGCATTTTCTAACTACATGACCTGTATTCATATTTGATAATTTGAGTTTCAAGAACAAAGAAGAAAAGACTTTCTACGTGTTCTGTTTGGTTTGGTCCTCTATGAAAAAAGAAGAGAAGCTGTAACAAAAAGTAACTTAACACACATAAGTGCACTGAAAGAGAAAGAAAGACTGATGTTCAAACTAATGTGCAAAAGCGGCTGGTTTTTTCATGGGAGTATCCCTGGGCAAGACAAGTCAGAGCTCGAAGGTGAAAAAATGTTGAAATCCTCAACACAAAATTGGATGAGTGAACTGTTGCCGTGATATACTGGTAACTGAAATAATATAGAAAAGGATGTAAAATAACACTCAGTCAATTTATCAATTAGCTGTGAAGCACTCTTTCAGATGTTTCAACAGATAGTCTCAACCAAGATTGCACTGTAATAAATATGATGTCTGATCTGGACCCAACCATTCTTGAGAACCTTCTTAGTCTCATTCTCCAGAATTTTCTATATTTTAAAGTACCACAACTTCTGATTGGCTAAACCATTGGAAGTTGTGCTACTTTCCAATTTAGAAAGTCTCAGAGAATACGATGAAGAATGTTCTTAAAGATGGTTGGTGAATACAGACCGTGAACAACAGATTTAAACAGTGTGATATTTTATGAGATATTCTGGCACAAGCAGTTTAAAAATCTAAACACATTTTAATTTGGTATCTTAACCCTTAAGCTGCTTTGATACTCTCACAATCAAGTACCAGTTGGATTTTTTTTTTTGCTCCAAATTGAAAACAAGAGCTTCGCAGAGCGGCGCATATATGCCAGAAGGGGCTTGTTAGTGAAATCGGTTAAAGTGAAGGATGTACTGTGAAAGAACAAGACACTGGACAGTTAGGGATCACATATGAGACCATGGAGTTATTTGTTCTTCTGCACTGCACTTCTCCTCAATTTGATCTATGCACCTGTGAAGTATCACTTTTACACCTCTAATAGTTTTTGTGTTATGCTCCTGACAAAATTTAAGAAAAAAATCAAAGGGCAATAACTCCTAAACTATAGGGCCAAAAGTTATAGCTCCAAAACACTGCACTTCTCCTCAATGTCATCTATCAACCTGTGAAGTTTCAGGTTTATATCTCATGTAGTTTTCGAGTTATGCACTAGACAAAATTTGAATAAGAAAAAAAAAAAAAATACTGTAAAAATGAAGATCAAAGTAGAATTACTCAAAATCCGCATTAGGTAGAGTTATGGTTCTTGCACACTGTACTCCGTAATATTGCAGCAAACATGCATACCAAGTTTGAAGTCGTTCTGACTTGAGATGACAAAGTTATATTCCGGACAAGCACTAAATGCTGTAAAAATGATGATCAAAGGGAAATAACTGAAAGACAGCATGAGGTAGATTTACAATTATTGCGCACTGTACTTCCAAATATTGCAACAAATAAGCATACCCTATTTCAAGTCATTCCTACTTAAGATGACAAAGTTATGCTCCGGACAAGCAAGAAATGCTATAAAAATGAAGATCAAAGAGGGAATAACTCAAAATTCATGCTAGGAAGAGTTATGGTTCTTGTGCACTGCACTCTGTAATTTTTCAACAATCATGCATACCAAATTTGAAGATATTCAGACTAGAGATGACAAAGTTATATTCCGGACAAGCAGAAAATGCTGTAAAAATGACGATCAAAGGGAAATAACTCAGACAGCACGAGGTAGAGTTATGGTTCTTTCGCACTGCACTCCGTATTATTGCAACAAACACAAATGCCAAGTTTCAAGTCAATCAGACTGAAGATGACAAAGTTATGCTCTGGACAAAGAACTGGACGCTGCCCATGCACCCACCCCATGGGTGATATAATAAGTCCCTTCTTCGATGGGCATACAAAAAATAAAACAGCTGTATTGTTACATTATTATACATCATTAAATCATTATACATGTATCTTACATTTGCCTATACATTTTAAAATAGTATATGTAAATATATATTAATTTTTCCCTTAGAAATCTGAACAGGGGATGGATATTTTGCATAAATTTGTTATTTGGGTGTTGTGATGATTTGGAAATTTTCAAAGATGTGTAAAAAGCGTAAGAAAAGGATCTATGATCAAGTGCAAACATATATAAAGCTAAGGCAGAAATTCCAGAAAATTATACAGAAATCTTTTGAAAGGGGAAGTAGACACCTTTCTCTCTCAGGTAATTTCACTTGGTACTTCTATTATCATTATTATCAAAGAAGAATTTCCAATGATCACTTGTGCATTTTCTACACTTTGTTTCAAACTGTTTTCCAAGATATCACAAACAAGAGGGCCATGATGGCCCTGAAGTCGCTCACCTGAGTCTTTTGACCAAACATGACCCATTTTCCATCTCTTTTGAGACATTATGACAAACATTCTACCAAGATTTTCATGAGTTATTGACCCGAAATGAACCACTTGCAAACTGGTGCAAGACCAACATTCTCACCAAGTTTCATGAGTATTGCATTAAAGATGAGGCCTCTAGAAAGTACACAAGGTTTTCAAAGATTTGACCTAGTGACCTAGTTTTTGATCTGACATTACCCATTTTCAGACTCTTCCAAGATATTATCAAAACAAACATTCTGACCAACTTTCAAGAGTTTTGGACTAAAAATGTGGCCTCTAGAGCAGACACAAGGTTTTTCTAAGATCTGACCTAGTGACCTAGTTTTTGACCAGACATTACCCATTATCAAACTCTTTTGAGATATCACCAAGACAAACATTCTGACCAAGTTTCATGAGTATCGGACTGAAAATGTGGCCTCTAGAGCAGACACAAGGTTTTTCTAAGATTTGACCTAGCGACCTAGTTATTGACCAGACATTACCCATTATCAAACTCTTTTGAGATATCACCAAGACAAACATTCTGACCAAGTTTCATGAGTATCGGACTGAAAATGTGGCCTCTAGAGCGTACACAAGGTTTTTCTAAGATTTGATCAAGTGACCTAGTTTTTGACCAGACATTACACATTATCAAACTCTTTTGAGATATCACCAAAAGAAACATTCTGACCAAGTTTCAAGAGTATCAGGCTGAAAATGTGGCCTCTAGAGCGTACACAAGGTTTTTCTAATTTTTGACCCAGTGACCTAGTTTTTGACCCGATATGACCCATTTTCAAACTCATCCAAGGTATCATCAAGACAAAGATTCTGACCAAGTTTCAGGAGTATCGGACTGAAAATGTGTCCTCCAGAGCATACACAAGGTTTTTCTAAGATTTGACCTAGTGACCTAGTTTTTGACCCGACATGATCCATTATCGAACTAATGTGAGATATCATCAAGACAAACATTCTGACCAATTTTCAGGAGTTTTTGATTGAAATTTGGCCACTGGAGCATACACAAGGTTTTTCTAAGATTTGCCCTAGTGATCTAGTTTTTGACGCGACATTACCCATTTTCATACTCATCCAAGGTATCAACACAAACATTCTGACTAAATTTTAAGAGTTTTTGACAGAAAATGTGGTTTCTAGAGCGTACACAAGGTTTTTCTAAGATTTGACCTAGTGACCTAGTTTTTGACCCGACATGATCCATTTTCAAACTCGTTCGAGATATCATCAAGACAAACATTTGGACCAAGTTTCAGGAGTTTTGGATTGTAAATGTGGCCTCTAGAGCGTACACAAGGTTTTTCTAAGATTTGACCTAGTGATCTAGTTTTTGACCCCACATGACCCATAATTGAACTTGTCCAAGTTATTATCGAGACAAACATTCTGACTAACTTTCAGGAGTTTTGGACAGAAAATGTGGCCTCTAGAGCGTACACAGGTTTTTCTAAGATTTGACCTAATGACCTAGTTTTTGACCCCACATGACCCATTATCGAACTTGTCTGAGATATTATCAAGACAAACATGCTGACCAAGTTTCACAAGTATCGGACTGAAAATGTGGCCTCTAGGGCATACACAAGGTTTTTCTAAGATTTGACCTAGTGACCTAGTTTTTGACCCCACATGACCCATAACTGAACTTGTCCAAGATATTATCGAGACAAACATTCTGACCAAGTTTCACAAGTATCGGAGTCCAAGATATTATCGAGACAAACATTCTGACCAAGTTTCACAAGTATCGGACTGAAAATGTGGCCTCTAGAGTGTACACAAGGTAAAAGTTGACGACGTACGACGGACACAGCACGATCACAAAAGCTCACCTTGAGCACTTTGTGCTCAGGTGAGCTAAGAAAGTAAAACATATTTCATTTTAGCATCATATCAAGCTGTAGTTTTATGTAACCTTTCACCAAAAAATCCTGATTTTTATGACCTTGTGCAGGCTTTTGAAAACATTGTGAGAAAAAGCAAAAATGCTGGTAACATTGCTCATAAGTATTTTCTCCTTTTCTAACAATGTTTTCTACCCTGTGTAAGACAAATTTAATGTTTTTTTACAAGGCTTACATATTATTTCCTGGCGAATGGTAGGCTAACCCTTTACAAATCAACAAAATTTTTGACTCATCCAAACTGAAAGCATTTTGCAGACGATTTAAATGTGGATCAAATTAATGGATTTATCAAAGGACGGTTTGAGAATATTGTGGGAAAAGGAGAAAATGCTGGTTACCAGCATTTTCTCCTTTCCCCACGATATTTTCAAAAGCCTTCTCTCTCAGGGTTGTTAAAACCTATGTTTAATTGATAACAAGTTAATAGTTCTGTGGTGCCATATCAAATTCAGAACTTATACCAACTCATCAAAATTCCTTTCACACACACAAAGTTCAATGATCTGACATCAAGAAGTCTAATTTATGAGATCAGTGTATGTCCCTAATTTTCGATCTCGAACAAATATAAAACAAATTATCACAATATTGCAAGACATAAGTTAGTATTACATCATACAGACACCTGATTTCATGCTGAGACTGTTCAAATTGAGATTTGTTTGATTTATCGACTGAATGATGTTTTATGCCTCTTTCAAAATTATTTTAGTCAGTGGTGTCCATGGTTGTGAGGTAGAGTGTTGGTCTTGTAACCATAAGAGTACTGGTGTAGATCCCAGGACTGCACAATCAAGAGAGAGTAGTATTAGTTGCAAGAACTTTTTTCTCAATTGATGTAAAATGAATATGTTCATACTAAATTATCTCAGTCTTATCACTGCAACAGCTCGCTCAATCATGCATGCCCTTGGTTTCACCAGTACTAGGCTAGGGCTCTAAAGTGTCTAGTCCAAAGACATTCCCACAAAAAACCATGTGCTTCCAACAAGGCTCAAACATTGGATCTCCGAGGTACAAATCCTTTGCTTTACCATTGAGGTCTACCCTGCAAAACTAAAACTAAAGGAATTTTTTAAATACATGGCACTACACAACCAAACAGAAATCATTTTGTCCTTTACCATCACCATCCCATACTGAGACTTCAATTATACTGTATTGTCTCTTTTAAATGCCCCGTGGGGTATTACATTTGCGAAAGGGGGAGGGATTAATAGAGGTAAAACAACATAGAATTTTCTGAGGACGACGATAACATCACCATCCAGGTTTAATCTGTGCCGACTGCAAAGCAATTGCCATTTGAGAAAACCTCTGTATTAATGCAGAATATCAATTTTACCGCTGATCATGATCATTTGCTCATTAAATAGCATACATGGTTAATATGTAACACTGACTTTCAGTAGTTTCACTTTCTTTAAGTTTTGCCAAGTTAGATGATAAACTTTGTGTCACCGAAAGTTTATAATGTTCTTGGAATTGTATGTATCATCAGATTGTCAGGCGTTAATGATATCAATCTGTGAAATAATTAGGATTATGTCAATGCAGTAAGTTTATTCCAACCGATTTATTTCAGCTTTTAATCGATTGATTGACCATCTGTTAAGCCCATTTTTGGTTGGAAAAAAGCTGGGGAAGTGTTAATTAGAGGCAGCGATAATAAGAGACATTAGGGTAGGTTTGGAACTTCTAGCTGTAAATCTCAGACCCTTCAAGAATTTTAAAGTCTAACCCATAACTGTATGACTTGAATTACACCCCTACCAGACATAAAAATTTAGACACAATCCCCATTTTTAATGATCTACAAGGAAGAAGACCTTGTAACCAGCATTATATTCTTTTCCCACAATGTTTTCTGCCCTTCAAAGACAAATATCATCATTTGAGCAACTTTTTAGCTCACCTGAGCACAAAGTGCTCAAGATGAGCTTTTGCCATGTCCGTCGTCCGTCATGTGTCATCCATTGCTTTTCGTCCAATGTCAACTTTTACCTTGTGAACACTCTAGAGGCTTTATTTTCAGTCTGATACTCATGAAACTTGGTCAGGATCTTTGTCTTGATGATATATCACACGAGTTTAAAAATGGGTCATGTCAGGTCAAAAACTAGGTCACTAGGTCAAATCTTAGAAAAACCTTTGGTACACTCTAGAGGCCACATTTTCAGTCCGATACTCATGAAACTTGGTCAGGATGTTTGTCTTGATGATATCTCACAGGAGTTTGAAATGGATTATGTCCGGTCAAAAACGAAGTAAAATCTTAGAAAAATCTTGTGTACATTCTACAGGCCACAGTTTGAGTCTGATACTCATTAAACTTGGTCAGGATATTTGTCTTGATGATATCTTGCACAAGTTCAGAAATGGGTCACGTAGGGTCAAAAACTGATCACAAGGTCAAATCTTCAAAAAACCTTGTGTACACTCTAGAGGCCACATTTTCAGTCCAGTACCCTTGAAAGTTGGTCAGAGTATTTATCTTGATATCTCAAATGAGTTTGAAAATGGGTCAAAAACTAGGTCACTTGGTCAAATTTTTAAAAAACTTTGTGTATGCTCTAGAAGCCACATTTACAATCCTATACTCATGAAACTTGGTCAAGACGTTTGTCTTGATGGTATCTTGGACAAGATTGAAACTGGGTCATGTTGGGTAAAAAACTAGGTCACTAGGTCAGATCAATGAAAAACCTTGTGAACACTCTAGAGCCACATTTTCAGTCTGATACTCATGAAACTTGGTCAGAATGTTTGTCTTATTGATATCTTGGACAAGTTTGAAAATGGGTAATATCGGGTCAAGAACAAGGTCACTAGTTCAAATCCAACAAAAACATTGTGTATACTCTAGAGGCCACATTTTCAGTCCAATACTCTTGAAAGTTTGTCTGATTATTTATCTTGATGATAGCTTTGACATGTTTGAAAGTGGGTCACATCAGGTCAAAACTTTGAAAAACCTTGTGACTGTATGCTCTAGACGCTGCATTTCTATTCTGATAATCTTGAAACTTGGTCAAAATGTTTGTGTTGATGATATCTTGGATGAGTTTTGAAAATGGGTCACATCGAGTCAAAAACTAGGTCACTAGGTAAAATCTTAGATAAACTTTATGTACACTCTATAGGCCATATTTTAAGTCCAATACCAATGAAAGTTTTTTTCAGAATGTGTGTCATTATATCCTGGAAGAGATTAGAAATGGGTCATTTATGGTCAAAAGGCTCAGATGAGCGACTTCAGGGCCATCATAGCCCTCTTGTTATTTTTTATCTGCAAAATACTTTCAACTTGGAGGTGTCTAAAAATTCTTGTGTAGTAAAGAGTTAAGTACAAATTCAAAGCACTTGCAATTGACAAAGC
Source organism: Hippopus hippopus (assembly GCA_946811185.2). Classification (NCBI taxonomy): domain Eukaryota; kingdom Metazoa; phylum Mollusca; class Bivalvia; order Cardiida; family Cardiidae; genus Hippopus; species Hippopus hippopus. The sequence continues at coordinate 40,361,860 of OX328102.1, read as the reverse complement.
AGTCTTTGAAAGGGCAGCTGTCATTATCAAGTCAATTTTCCACTGACATATGAACACAGATCAAAGCGTTGAGAACGCTGAAGTGGTATTTGTCACGGAAGCCATTGTATGGAATTAATAATTTGAAAGAAAAGGAAAAATATTATTCACATATTGGCTTGAAAGTCAACCTACTAAGCAAATGAATACTTTTTTCGTTGAAGGGAGAGTACTCATGACAAAGTTAGGATTATTTGTGTATTGGTGGTCTCCCTTTGATCCTTTGGAGGAGTCAGGAGTAACGTCCCTTGACAGTAGGATGCATGATGGATAGAGAGAGAAACCATGTGAATATATCGAATAAAATTAAGTTTGTACCTGAAAACTATGATTTTGAAATGTATTTGGCTGTTAACATTTAATTCCCAACATTACAATCAGTTATTTCGATCTATAAATATTCATGCCCAATCAAATGGAGCAGTGCGCAATCATGGGACAAACTGGTTTTGGAACGAAAAAACCAGGACCAAGCGATCAGTAGACACAGTAGACAAATTTTGTATATATCATTGCGCCAATAGAAGGCTATGAGCGAGTGAAGCTATTTTCAATCAAGAATTAGTATTTCCACGATCAATGGCCTCACCCAGTGTATTTTAACATGCCATTTCCAATTACATATCTAAGTGCTACCGAAAAACTCATTTGTCTGAGAAAAATTGAGTTTAATTGGGTTTATTTCCTTCGGCTTTGCACAAAATACGATACATGGTCTTCAAAATTCAATACTGAACTCATAGTGGTATTGTCTTTGACAAATACCACAATAAAGAATATTATGAATAGAGAGTAAAATAAGCAAGAAAACTCACAGCCTCAGTAAACATTATGCTTGGCTTGCAATATATTCATACCGTAGGTTTGTATTAAAACTAAAAGCCTGTAGAGTATAAGGCAAACAAAGTGATGTGACAGTTATATATGAACTGATTCTATCTCTGTAAAACATTAAACTAGCATAATCTATTCCTTCCATTAGTTTGAATTTCATAGAAATAATTTATAGTTTGTTTCATAATCTGCTGGGACACAAAGATTCATGATATTCCTAATATAATCTTAGCCTGACGAGCCATACAGATGTGGGATGCATTCTCAACTACTGTATACCAGTACAATTTACTCTAAACCTAACTTGGACAACAGTGGAACAACATATCAGTTTGCAGTGTAATTGAACAGGAACACTAATGGCACAACAGAGCAGTTTGTTCTGAAACTGTACTTGGGCACTAAGTCAAAATCAGAACAGATTACTCTGAAATTGAACTTGGACGCATCTGGAACAACTTTTTCAGTTAGAACTGTAATTAAACAGGGACATAAGCTGAAAAAACAGAGGAGTTACCTCTGTAATTGAACAGGGAACAACCGAGCAAGTCAACCTACAGTACAGTTGGCTCTAAAGAAGAATTTCGACATGAGTCTCCCTACATCACTGATTGCTCTGATATTTAACTTGAACACCAGTCGCAATACAGTACAATATAATCTGAAATTGAACTTGGACAATGGTAAAACTACTTTTCAATTAGCACTGTAATTGAACAGGGACACTAGTGGAACAGCAACAGCTTGTTCTGAAATTGAACTTGGACATTGCTGGAACAACAATACCATTTGCTCTGAAATTGAACTTGGAAATGGCTGAAACAACAATACAGTTTGCTCTGAAATTGAACTTGGACATAGCTGAAACAACAATACCACTTGCTCTGAAATTAAACTTGGACATTGCTGAAACAACAATACCACTTGCTCTGAAATTGGTTTGTTTGTTTGTTTGTTTTTAAAGCTGCCTTTTTGAAATTATTTCAGTTACATTGCAGCTTGCACTGCACCTACCTATTCCTCCTTGAAGTTTCTCATAGCAGTACTTTACATGATATTCTACCAAAGTCAGTGGCTGCTTTCTCACATAACCATTGTCAAAACAATGATCAGCAGTGATAGAGGTATGAATCCTGTCCCCATGACAATCATCAATCTCAGAAAGATATGGTCCAGCTGGGGATAAAAACCATTGACCCCCTGATTTTGAGTCATGAATGTTAACTGATTGTCAGCTATCAGGTTTTGCATCCTGAAACTGAACTGACACAATTCCTTAAAAAAAACATGACATTCTGCAGATAACACAGCAATTTAGTCATGATAGCAAACTGCGTTTCCAGCATTTTCTCCTATCCCCACTAATGTTTTCAAAATCTTTCTCCCCCCAGGGTTGTTAAAACTCCAATGTATGGCAGATAACAAAATTTCTTCTCAATAACAGTTTGGTATTATGGGAAAGTTATACTATAAAATTTTACAGACATATTCAGAGATTATCAAATTTCATACTATCATTTCCATAAGCACCCACCTTCAGTACTATTCCCTAGCAGATGAAACATTACAGCCGGACCACTTGTGGAGGGGGCACCATGTCATAATATTCTACAGGGCTATCAGACCAGCTGGGTGATTTATGGTTCAAAGTCAAGATGTTTTCTATATGTTTCATTTTAACTCTTTACCACACAATCCCGACTTTTAACGACCCTGAGAAAGAAGTCTTTTGAAAACATTGTGGGAAAAGGAGAAAATGCTGGTAATCAGCATTTTCTCCTTTTACCACAATGTTTTCTACCGTTCCCAAAGCATATTTCAATTTTTCAATCACATTTATTTTGTTGTCTACAAATGCTTTCAATTTGGACCAGTCTAAAATTTTGTTGTTTGGTAAAGAGTTAACCCTTAGAGCCCTGAAATAATTAAATAGACATTTTTATCATAAAAAAGTAGCTGAAATATTGTTATAATAATTTTTTTATGGCCAAAATATGTATCAAAGTACCAGAGAGTGTAGATCTGAGATCAAAGTGTATGTTTTTTGCAGTCTGATCTTGGATCTACGTTGACCTTACAAACACTTCAAGCCAGATACCACTTACAAGGTTGATCTTTCTCTATAATCTTATACCCATTCACCCGAAAAACCCTTCACAAAAAGGTATCAGAGAAGACATTGCAAGTAGAAAAAATTTCTATAATCCAAATATATAAGTAATCCATAGACAATTAGTTCAAATAATTAGTGTTTCTGAATAAAGTGTTTCTGGTAAAGTCCAGTACTATATCTAAAGGACCAGCAGTAGGTACCACCATAGTCTGTATTAAACCCTTCACCACACGATCCTGAGTTTTACGTCCCTGAAGAAGAAGGCTTTTGAAAACAGTCCCGAGTTTTAAGGTTGAAGCCTATTGAAAACATAGTAGGAAAATGGAAAATGCTGATAAGCAGCATTTTCTCCTTTTCTCACAATGTTTTCTGTTGAATCAAAGACAGAAATCATAATTTAGGCTACATCCAAGTGATACTTTGAATTTGGTTGTGTACAAAATTTTTTTGTTTGGTAAAGAGTTAAACCCTGACCAAATGTCTGATTTTAAACTGATTGAATGTCAAAAGATTTGCAGACTGTCAATTCAGTTTTGCTAAAATGACTGGTAAAAAATCACGGTGGGAAAAAGGTTTTTCTCCTTTTCTCACAATGTTTCAAAAGTTTAATTCCTCAGGGTTAGATTATGTGGCAAAAGGTTAATCAACAGTTCTAAATATTGTTCTTTTTCTATTTTCCACTACAAACAATCTGATTGGCTGAGACATACTCAATGTATCGCAGCCAATCTGGTTGCTAGTCTTAGAATTTAGAATAAGATTTGAACTTAAAATGAGTGGTGGCTCGGCTTATGTTCTTGTCAAAGATTGATGATAGTGACTAGGGAAGGATTCCTTTACTCTTTTCATTGCTGAAAATTTTTTATACATGGGCCATGCTCTGTGAAACAGAGGTTCAACTCTTTACCAAATGACAAAATTTTAGACTGGTCCAAATTGAAAGCAGTTGCGCACGAGAAGCTAAATTTTGCAAAAAATTGGAAATTTTCTACATAAGGATTGAAAAAGATTGTGGAAAAGGAGAAAATGCTGGTTACCCTTTCCCCACAATGTTTTCAGTAGGCTTCAACCTTAGGGTTGTTAAAACTGGGATTGTTTGGTAATGGGTTAATGCATCTGTAAAAGTATGAACTAAGGTCAGCAGGTGCAGTGCATGCAAGCTGATCTGTGTCAAAAGTTTTTGCTATTGGTCAATTTTCTGCATGTCAAAGGAACAGTCTACCTCATGATTCAGTCGGTTGTTAGACAAAATTGGATTTTATGGATCCATAATTAAATGATACTTGCTTGGTATTATGCATCACAGAGATGCATTAAACTCCCATTTGCCAGTGCATGGCTCACATTTTTGTGGGAAACAAATAAGTGGTTTGGAATGCATGTCATGCAGTGCAGATAAAAAGAAACGCAAGAAATCTACAATGGTGGCACTGGCTGCCATAGTATAATCGAAATGCTTCTGAAAGCTTTGTTAAACACCAAAACCAAACTTAACATTTGTGCACTTTTGTTACATAAAGAGCACCTAATAGCATTGAATCACCAAACCATTAATAGGTCATATCTCCTGGCTCTATCTACCATCTGTGCCTTATCAGACTTTATTGGAACTGCCCTGGAACACCCAGTAAACAAAAAAAAACACGAGTTAGCTCTGTGAAAAGGAAGCTTAATGCATCTGTGAAAAGTAACAAACCCAGGTCAGCCTGCGCAGTTTGCACAGGCTGACCTGGGCCAAAACTTTTCGCTATTGGTCATGCAGTTTTCTGTATGTCCAAGGACTAGTCAGCCTCAGGTTTAAGTCCAATGTTAAAAAAGTGGCTATTTAATATGGATCCAAAATTATGTGATGTCTTGACTGGTATCATGCATCACGGAGATGCATTAAGCCCCCCCTTTGCCAGAGCATGGCTCATGTACTGTGTGTAGAATGCCTTAACCCTGAGAGCTCCAAATAAACATAGAAATAAGATCCAAGTAATTGCAATTTCAAGGCTGCTTTTGACTTAAATGTATCTGCAAAACGGGTAGTGTAGATCAAAGTGCAAATTTTGTGCAGTCTTATTTTGATCTACACTAGCTGCAAAGGCAACCATAGCTGTGTAAGGTGCTTAAGGGTTAATATGCATATAAACACACAACCGTTTTTTTTTTTTCATTTCAAAATGAATGCTGTAATGGACAAAAGAAAGCATTAAATATTTTAATGATGTAGCCAAACAAAACTTTTACACTTGCTCATATGTAAAACAATTCAAGTTGTCCCATTAAATGTAGCTCAGATCATGAGATTTACTTTTGAAAGGTTGAAAAAATTTATGGAAAGAAGAAAAAGTCAGCTTTAGAGTATCAAAGACACAAGATCATTAATTTTAGTGAAAGATTAGAATTACAGGGTTTTCCATGACCCCCTGTTTCTTTGAATTTTGACCCCCAAATTTTTAAAATGACCCCCAAATTTATATGTGTGCCTTCTTTTATTCATTTGAAGGGGGTCAAATGACCCTCAAATCAGAAAGTGATGGGAAAACCTTGGAATAACTTAATATCTTTGATTTATACAAAGTAAATTAACATATTAACCCTCTACTACACAATACTGAGATTTAACGACCCTGAAATAGAAGGCATTTGAAAACACTGTGGGAAAAGGAGAAAATGCTGGTAACCAGCATTTTCTCCTTTTCCCACAATGTTTTCTTCCTATTCAAATTAAATATTATAATTTGATAAAACTTTCCAATTGTGGACTGTAAATTTCTTGAAAATGGACTGGTCTAAAATTTTGCCATGTGGTAAAGGGTTAATCCAGAAATCAGATAGACCAAAGTTCAGACATTTAAATAAAGGTTGAAACTGTTTAAAGTGTTTAATGATAGAATGCTAGGTAAATTTTTATTAAGGAAGATGTGTCAAGCAATTTTAGCATCAAGTCTTCAGAATAAAGCCCAAAAATCAAGAAATGAGCCATACTCTGTGAAAAGGTGTTTGATGCATCTTCAAAAAGTATCAGGGTAAACGTTTGATATGCTAAAATTAAAGTTGTATGATATTTTTTTTTTTCTATTCAGTACACTTATTGCTAGACACAGCTTTTTCAACAATTGGCAAAAATTTCATTACAGTATGACTTCTCACTGACCAGTTTTCATGATTTTATCTAGAATTGTTTAGCAGTTATCATTATCTTATGTTTACCGTGCGTTTATTTTTCTGTTTAGTATATGTTTTGGACAGTTTACAATATCACTTTGGCAGGTTATAGGTTCACAATTGTTCATTCCATAGTGTGCAGCAGCAAAAACAAAAATGCAAAAAAACGCAAGTGCACTCAGCATTCAATTCTCGGTTATTCAAGTAAAAAATATATTAATGAGCAGAAGAAGAGGTTATTCCAGAAAAATAATAAAAACTTATGGACTCTGCAGACATTCTGGCAATGAGTATCAAACAGAATGGCTTATCAGTTTGTAACCCTTTCTATTTGAAGTATAACCTGGTCAACCCTTTACCAAACAATTCTCTGTATCGACAACCCTGAAAATTGAAGCTTTTACAAACACTGTGGGAAAATAATAAAAAATACTGCTAACCATCAATTTATCCTTTTTCGAAAATGTTGTCAACCTTTTCAAAGACAAATCCCATTATTTGAGCCATAGATAAGTTGTCATATACAAAAGCTTTCAAATTTGACCTAGTCTAAAATTTTGTCATTTGGTGCAGATTTAAACAATGTTTTAATACTATCAACACTTTAGGCACATGGCCATTTTGGTATTAATGATTATGAGATACTGGGCATATTTCATTGTTATTTCCAAATTACAGCAACAATTGAAGGGAAAAAGAGCAGAAGTAGTTTTTCATTTAATATTTTCACAAGGAAAAATTATTATCCTAAAGACAATGTTATCTAGTGCTTTTTAGCATAAGGAATATCTCTCAACCATGAACAACATGTGAGCTAAAAGGATCAAGATAAAAAAGCCAAGAGGTACGATACAAAATGTCTACTTGACGTAACAAAGACTGATAATCAAATATTATCACATACAAAACTTGGAATACGTAGACAAGAAAGAAGCAAAAACAATTTTGGAACAACGCCCCTTCAGATAACTGCAATTTCAATTAAATATTTCTACCCAAGGAACTCTATATAAAATGCATAAAATTGAGTCAAACAACACAAACTTAGCTGTATAATTAATAGATAACAATAAACTACAAGAATGTTGATTCAATTTGCAAAATTTTGCATGTTTTTTTGGGGTTATTTTTTGTTCCTGAAATAATATTTGTCCCATAAAAGATGTCTGTACCAAATGATCAAAGGCCCTTCCACAAAACATAATTACAGTATGGAAGACAATGAGTTTACTTTCTAAAAAGTGACATAAGAAACTACAGTTACTAGCAATTGCATCCCTGTTAACTCTTTGCCAAACGACAAAATTTTCAACTTGTCCAAATTGAAAGCATTTGCAGACGACAAAATAAATCGGACTCAGAACTTGAAATTTGTTTTCTGCAGAGTAGAAAACATTGTGGGAATAGGAGAAAATGCTGGTAACAAGCATTTTCTCCTTTTCCTGCAATGTTTTCAAAAGTCAGGATTGTGTGGTAAACAGTTAAGTGCTAAGAATTCATATGATAGAATTGCCATGGCGTGTAATTTGACCTTATTTCAAATGATCACACCAACACCTATTACATCATAATATTTGAGATTTGTCTTCGAAAAGGTAGAAAAGATAGTTTGAAAAGGAGAAAATGATAGTTGCCAGCATTTTCTCTTTTTTCCACCATGTTTTCAAGACTTCTCCCTCAGAACCTAAATTATACAAGAGGGCCACGATGGCCCTGAAGTCGCTCACCTGAGTCTTTTGACCAAATATGACCCATTTCAATCTCTTTTGAGATATTATGACAAACATTCTACCAATCTTTCATAATTATTGGACAGAAAATTTGGCCTCTAGCTTGTACACAAGCTTTTTCTAGAATTTCTCTCAGTGACCTACTTTTTAGCCAAACATAGCCCATTTTCCCATTGTAGACATTATCAAAACAAAGATTCTGACCACCTTTCATAGGTATTGGACAGAAAATGTGGCCTCTAGATTTCCAAGATTTGACATGGCAACCTAGTTTTTTACCCAATGTGACCCATTTTCAATTTCATCATATTGATCATCGAGAAAAACATTCTGACTAATTTTCATAAGTATTGGACAGAAAATGATGACTCTAGAGCATACATAAACTATTTCAAATATTTGACCTGGTGACCTAGTTTTTGACCCAAAGTGACCCATTTTCAAAATCATTCAAGACATCATTATGACAAACATTCTGACAAACCAGGGGATTTTCTTCCTTTCCTGCGGGGCCGAATTTCGGCCCCATTCCCAATTGAAAAAAGTGTACTTTTTTCCCAATTCCATAAAATAAAATTCCCAATTCGACACTCGAAAAAGAAAATATTCTGATGTATCAGCCAGGGTTTTCCCTGACACACAAATTTGTGCATTTTGACTCATTTTTTAACTAAATAACTTGCAAAAATTCATCGACTGCGGATATTGACTACAGGTCAAGCAGGAAATTGACAGTAGTCGTATTTTAGGTACGAAACTATTTGGGAGCGAATGAACTAGAGACTGCGTCTGCATATTTTAACTCGATTCATGCACCTACTCGATCATCTGACTGTAAACCGTTCTTGGTTTAGGTGTACAAAATACAGACAGCTGTTAACTTGTAGGAAACCGCCTAAAGTTTTGCAACGAAGTTTCATAAGGCAAAAATAGAGAACCCAGCTCTTAAATTGATAGTCTTGAACCAAGAACAAATTATGAAAAATACCTAGCCTAATCTCAAATTTCGAGCGGTTGTGCTTCGTCATTGTCTTAGCACAGGAATCGGCTGTACAATTTGTGAACAGAGCTTGTCGTCGGCCGAAATGGATACTCTCAATCAAAAACAAGCAAATTCATTCTCGGACGTATAAAGTCATCAGTTATGGGTCATATATTCAAGATGTTAATTAAAGAGCCGGTATCAGGGTGGCTGTGGGATCAAAGTCATTTGACGCAAAAATCTAGTGTGAAGTTTCCTCTCCACAATTAATTTTTAAACAGGGTTTTTTTTTTCAATACTGATTAGGTCTGCCATAGAATATGACGATTTATCAATCTCTCTATATATGTCAAAACACACAAAAAGTCATTTTCAAAGATTAATCGCCATGGAAAAAACACACGAAAACACATGACAAAACATAATTATCAACAGACCTCAACGTATCAGAGGCTCTTCAATCTGCTTTATTTAGCCTTGATAATGACTTCTATCAGCTGACTTGCATGCACACCATATTATAGAAAATAAAACAGCAAATAATTCCCCCGGTCATTCAAAAACATATCTTTATAAGAGAATCTAAAAATCCTACTTAACAGGGTGGGGCGGGGGCGTCTTACAACTTAGACCACTAGAACTACTAGTATAAAAGACAATAGAAAGCACATCCATCCAAAAAAGAAAGCAGTTTGAAAAAAAGAAGCAGTATTGATTCAGTAGTACATAAATGCCTTATTAAGTTTATTGTAAGGTTAAATGTGTGTTCCAAACTTTATATGTTTTGTCAAATATTATTTTCCCAATTTTGACATTTTGTCGATGCTTTTTTTCCCAATTTGGCCAGGGGCCTTTTCCCAAAATGCCTGGATAAAGCCCTGCAAACTTTCACAAGTATTTGACTGAAAATGTGGCCTCTAGCAGGTACACAAGTTTTTTGTAAAATTTGACCAAGTGACCTAGTTTATGACCTGAAATGACCCATTTTTAAACTGTCCAAGATATCATCAAGACAAACTTTTTTACCAACTTTCAAGAGTTTTGGACTGAAAATGTGGCCTCTAGAGTGTACACAAGGTTTTTCCAAGATTTGACCTAGTGACCTAGCTTTTGACCCAACATGACCCATTTTCAGACGTCTGAGATATCATCATGACAAACAATCTGACCAACTTTCATGAGTATCGGACAAAAAATGTGGCCTCTAAAGCATACACAAGGTAAAAGTTGACGATGCAGGACGCACAATGCACAAGGGACACAGCACGATCACAAAAGCTCACCTGAACACTTCGTGCTCAGGTGAGCTAAAAAGACAGGATTGTTTGTTAAAAGGTTAAAGAAGACATGTTATTGGAAAGGGCAAGCTCACTCTCTTACCATTCCTTTGTTATGTTTTCATTTCCAATTCTCAAGTAGCTTGATTCCCTTATCTAGTTGCCCTTTTACTAATTGTATGTTTTTCAATATCATTTTTGCCAAATTTGCACTCACAACAGGAAAACAATAAGCATGGCGATATCTTCCTGTTTGCCTTTATAAACAAGGAAGCTTGATAAACAACTGGAACATGATTCTGAAACAATATAAAAATTCAAGTAGGCTTACTTGATTTAACTCTTTACCAGACAATCAATTTTGACTTGTCCAAATTGAAAGCTTTTGCAGAAAACAAATGTAGCTCAGGTGATGGGATTTGTTTTAGAAACGAGAGAAAACATTGTGGGAAAAGGAGAAAATGCTGGTTACCAGCATTTTTCCTTTTCCCACAATGTTTTCAAAAGCCTTCTTCCTTGGTGTCTATTAAAATCAGGATTGTTTGGTAAAAAGTCAAGCTCTCTCACATTTATCACAATTTTTCTGAAAACATTCAGAAAATATTCTGACTTATCTTGCAATACACTATTTTGTTTCCAGTAAACAATCTTTTTTAAAGTGTTTTCCTCTCAATTTTTCTGTGTTTTATTTCATGGGTATGGCAGATGGTTTTTGTCAAAATTCAGGCATTACATGGAGTATAACAGGATGATCTGACAAATTCCTAGCAATTTGAAATTTGATATGTAAAACAGTGTTTTCTTGTGCCACTGATATATCATGCTTTACAATTAATTATTAATTACTTACAGTAAATTAAACTTGAATAAAGTAAATCTGAAATACATTTCATTATAGTATAGTTGCACCTACTTTTGACCCAAAAGGTAGCTCCAGAATTATTTTGTGATTGTTTCTCCGAAGACATATCACAGAAATAACATCGGAATGAGCCTCTGAGTAATGGGTAAGATGCGCCAAGCCCAGTGGCTAAGTCAGAAATGCACAGGGCTTGAAAGCTGGATGTCACTGGTTTGATTCCCAGTCCTAAAAAAATATTTCCAGGACTGATTATTGTCATTGCAACAGGATTTATTCCCCTCTCATCACTAAACATTGTTTTGTTGATGTCCTTAAGGGAATGCAGCCAGTGGGTTCGAAAAATATTGTGCAAAGTAGTGGTCAAAGGAACTTTAGGATAGCATGGATAGGTGTACTGGTCTCTTTAACTGAAATACCAGTAATGTTGAAAACAGTGTTTAAATAAGTGCTAAGTGCTTTTCAGACCCAGTGTACTTTTTACTCTTAAAAAAAATTTGCAGCAGACAAAGAAAATATTCTTGTTACATAATGGATAATCATGATAAGGATTAATATAATTATGACTGCAAAAATCTTTCTGCAGAAGGAAATGCTTCCTTCAAGTAAATTATTCATTTGCCACAAGCTTTTCTAAAGTGGTCTGCTGCAAGATGAAATAAGAGGGCCATTGGCCCTAATACGCTCACCTGAAAAGATTCATCTTGGATTGATACAGTTGAAATGACCCTGGTTCAAATGTAAAGCAAATGAGTGTTTTGACCAATTTTCATGATTATCTGACAGAAATTAAGGCTTCTAGAGTACATAAAAGGTTTGTCTAAGATTTATCCCGCTGGCCTACTTTTTACCTCTACAAGACCAAGTATCAAACTTGTCCAACATATCATCATGACAAACATTCTGACCAATCATCATTAATTTTGGACCAAAAATGTGGCCTCTAAAGTGCACATAACATTTTCTGTGATTATTCCAAATGACCATCTTTTTTACCATTTCTAGGTTTTCCCAGATATATTCGAGACAAACATTCTGACCAATAGTCATGAGAATCTAACTGAAAATAAAGCCACTAGAGTGCACACAAGGTCCTTCACGGATTTGTACAAGTGACCTACTTTTTGACCTGATGTGACCCAATTTTAAACTTTTCCAAGATATTATCAAGACAAATATTCTGACTACTTTTCAAGAATATTGGGCTGAAAATGTGGCCTCTAGATTTCACACACGGTTTGTTAAAGATTTGTTCCACTGACCTAATTTTTTATATAATATGACCAACTTTTTTAATTTGTCAGAAATATCAAGACAAACATTCTGACCAATTTCCACGAGTATCAGACTGAAAATAATTATGGTCTTTAGAGTGACTCAAGGATTTTTGAGCTAAGATTTGTCTCAGTGACCTACTTTTTGAAACAATATAGTGACCCCAAGACAATTGCCGACACCAACACAATGGACGACACATGAGGGGAGCAGCAAAATCACTTATCTTTAGCGATTCATGCTCAGGTGAACTAAAAGTCACATGCAACAAGTAATGATTTGAAATTAATTTCCACTTTTCCCCTACAATCTATAAATATAAAAATTAAAATTTCAAATATTTTTTTTTATCTTTTATTTGTATCTTAAACAGTCAGTGGAATTTAGTTTTATGATGACTGACGTCATGGCTTAACATCATTAACCCTTTACCACACGACCAATTTTAGACCTGTCCGAATTGAAAGCATTTGCAGATGAAAGTTTCAATGTGGCTCATATGAAATGATTTTTCTTTGATAGGGTAGAAAACATTGTGGGAAAAGGAGAAAATGCTGGTAACCAGCATTTTCTCCTTTTCCCACAATGTTTTCAAAAGCCTTCTCTATCAGGGGTGTTAAAAGTCGTCATTGTGTGGTAAAGGGTTAACCCTTAGGCTGCTAAGCTTGACTTACTGACCTTTTGTGGACAGTGTAGATCACAGTCAGAACTGCACAGAACGTGCAGTCAGATCTTGAATCTAACATGCACAGTAACAAGATATTTTTCCCACAAAGTAAGCTTGAAATAGCATTATTCTGGTTTTTACTTGCCACTTAAAATTTTCATTTAACTTATTTAGCAGGGTAACGATTAAATTGAAGTGATTTGGGTTCATTTTGAAATACCTGTTATGTAATACTAATGAAAACAGAGTAGAAGTCCTCAAAAATGGGTAATCTTTTTGTAATTTCTGTAAATCAGTTTTTTATTCTTAAAGCACTTTTCATAACTTAAGCTGCTTTTGTTGACAATATAGGTCAAGATCAGACTGTCACAGAACATGCAGCCTGATCATGGGTCTACAATACCCACTCTAGAGAAAATTTTCTGGTCCAAAGCAGCCTTGATGTAGCAGCAGTATTTGCAATATTCTCCAAGACCAGTTTAACCCTTTACCAAACAACAAAATTTAAGACTTGTCTAAATTGAAAACATTTGCAGACAACAAATCAAAAGTGGCTCAAATAGCGGAATTTGTCCTTGATAGAGTAAAAAACATTGTTGGAAAAAAAGAAAATGCTGATAACCAGCATTTTCTCCTTTTCCAACAATGTTTTCAAAAGGCTTCTTTCCAAGGGTTCTTAAAACCAGGGCTTGTTTGGTAAAGAGTTAACTCATTACCAAACAACAAAATTTCAGCCATGTCCAAGTTGAAAACATTTGCAGACAACTTTAGAGTGGCTCAAATGATTGGATTTGTCAATGAAAGGCAGAAAACATTGTGGGAAAAGGAGAAAATGCTGGTAATCAGCATTTTCTCCTTTTCCCACAATGTTTTCAAAAGCTTTCATTTTCAGGGTTGTTAAAACTTGTAACTGTGTGGTAAAGGGTTAAGGCAATATTGTGTATTTACCCCTCTATAGGTTATCCTTTATCCTGCTAAATTAGTGAAATGAAACTTTCAAGCCGATGGTAAAAACCAAGATATTACTATTTCAAAGGTATATTTTGGGTAAGTATATCTCAATATCGGACAGTGTAGATTCAAAATCAGACTGTACAAAATGTGCAATCTGATCTTGATCTACACTGTCTACAAAAGGTCAGTGGGTCAAGCTCAGCAGCCTGTGGGTTAACATAATATTAAGAGAAAAATGTATGAATATGTAACAAAGTAGCAAACAGTGTAGATCTAAGATCAAAGTTCAGATTCATTGCAGTCTGACCTTAATCCACACATTTTTTTTTACACTTTCTATTCAAAGAGCTTGTGTCTTGTCTGCAGAAAGAGCAATCTACGTTCTGCATACTTTTAAACTACCTACATTCCCTGACCTTTGTAGTGCTAAACCTGGATTTAATCACAGGCCTTTGAAGCTCTATTGGTATATCAAGGAACACTAAAATTGTCCTTGGTCGATCATCGAACACTTATAGCACATTGGTGCATCGCCTGTATATCACGGAATATATATTCAAAATTTTCATTATCACTGTTTCTATAAATAGCACATTGGCGACTCCCTCTATATCGTATATAGTAAGACAAGATGTGCAAAGAAATAAAAAAAAAATTGATCCCCATCCCCTTTCAGAGATAATATTTAACAGAAAATGGAAAAATAAACCTAGTTACCGGTGCAGATGGGTTCATTAATTTTTTTTCTGTACCCTGACCCTCAAAAGTTCCAAACGGCTCGAGGCAAGAGCTGTTTGGAACTTTCAAAGGTCAGGGTACAGAAGAAAAATCATTAATGAACCCATCTGCAACGGTAACTAGGTTCATTTAACCGTTTTTGTTTGAAAATTATCTCTGAAAGGGGACAGGGGTAAAATTTTCTCCGATTTCGTTGCACACCTTGTCTTACTATATATGATACAGAGGGAATCCCCAATGCGCTATTTATAGTAACAATGTCCGATAATGAAAATTTCGTTATCCCTTGATAGACCAACGGAGTTTCAGTGGCCTATGATTTAATATCTTATGCAGACTTCGAAGATTAAGATCAGACCACATTCTTTGCAGTCTGATCTTGAATCCACACTGTCCGCTTTTTTGCCAGTTTGCCAGATATCTCGACAAAGAATGGCTTTGAAATACCAATATCTCCATCAATAGTACTAAGAATATCCATTTCATTATTGGGCCATGCTCTAGCAAAGAGGGGCTTAATGCATCTCCGTGATGCATTATACCAAGCAAGTCATCACATAATTATGGATCCATAAAATCCAATTTGTCTAACTACTGACTGATCCTGGGGGTAGACTGGTCCTTGGACAAGTAGAAAATAGAAGAAAGGCAAAAAGTTTCAGCTCATGTCAGCCTGCGCGGACTGCACAGGCTGACATGCGTTGATACTTTTTGCAGGTGCAATAAGCCTCCTTTTCAAAAAGCATGGCTCGTTTATTCAGCACTACAAGCATTGATATTCACAGAAGATCATCTGAAAGGCTCTTAAGTTTTATTATAAAATGCACCTGGTGAAATAACCAGCAAAATGGTATTAAATGGAAAAACATTTCCTGTGTGTGATTTTGGTCTAAATGCTACTTGAGACAAAGATAGCAGAAATGAAAATATTCCCTTCCTGTGCAAGCACTGGCTACAATATCCTGGCATTTAGGCCCTGCACTCGTGTCATTCTTCTAAACAAGGTACACAACTATAGTAAACCAACAGAAATATGGTTGTTATTTGCCCTTTATCTAAACTAAATTAAATCAGACACAAAGAACACTGTATTAGTGTATTTGTTTTGCAGTTTTATTATCAATATTTTTTTATTTATGAAAATGCTCGATTTAACAGACTGATACCAATCTATGGCTACAATGACAAGCATTTCGAAGCAACCATAGCCCACAATTTCATGGTGATGGTGATTATTTGTCACACTGTTTCTTTGTCTTTATTTTGTTTTTAGCTCCACTGGCCGAAGGCCAGCGGGCTTATGTCATGACCCGTTGTCCATCATGCGTCCGTCTGTCCGTTAACTTTTATTTTAAACATCTTCTTCTCTGAAACTACCCAGCCAATTTTGATGAAACTTCACAGAAATGATCCTGCCATGGTCCTCTTCAGAATTTCTTGAAAGAATTTAATTCCTTCAAAAACTCTGGTTGCCATGGCAACAAAACTTAAAAATATTGGAAATCTTTGAAAATCTTCTTGTCTGAAACCATAAGGCCTAGGGCTACCCAATTTGGCATGTAGCTTTATCTAGTAGACCTCTATCAATTTTCTTCAAATTATAGCCCTGGGGTCAAATTTGACCCCGCCCCGGGGGTCACAAGTTTTACATAGGCTTATATAGAGAAAACTTTAGAAATCTTCCTGTACCTAGCCATAAGGCCTAGGGTTACCAAATTTTGCATGTGGCTTTATCTAGTGGGCCTCTACCAAGAGTGCCCAACTTATAGCCCAGGGGTCAAATTTGACCCCACCTCAGGGGGTCACAAGTTTTACATTGGGCTTATATAGAGAAAACTTTAGAAATCTCCCTGCACCTAGCCATAAGGCCTAGTGCTACCAAATTTTGCATGTGGCTTTATCTATTGGGCCTCTACCAAGAGTGCCCAACTTATAGCCCTGGGGTCAAAATTGGCCCCGCCCCAGGGGTCACAATTTTTATATGGGCCTATATAGACAAAACTTTAGAAATCTCCCTGTACTCAGTCATAAGGCCTAGGGTTACCAAACTTTGCATGTGGCTTTATCTAGTGGGCCTCTACCAAGAGTACCCAAATTATAGCCCTAGGGTCGAATTTGACCCCACCCCAAGGGTCAGAAGTTTTACATGGGCTTATGTAGTGAAATCTTTAGAAATTTTCTTGTTACTTACCATTAGAACTTGGGCTACCAATTTTAGTCCTATCTCAGGGGTCTTATGTTCAAAACCAATTGGCCAAGTATTGTAATGTTTGTCAGGTAGGGATTATATGTATTAGCCAGTGGAGCGATACAGGGCCATCATGGCCCTCTTGTTCTATTAATATTATTAGGTGCATTCAAATTGGGTTAGAGCCCAGCAACTATGTGAGGTTGTTCCTCAAGCCCATTATTCACAGGCTATTTTCAGATATACTGAACACTTTTGCAAACAGCAAACATACAAAGGATATAAAAAAAAATAAAAAAAAAAAAAAAGCAATGAAAACAAGTGTTGGAAAACAAGCCATTCTAGCTCCTCTTCCCCAATAGTCTTTTAAAGCTCTAAGTGACTCTCAAGTCAAAAAGACTTGTTTTGAACAGCAGTTGGTTATAGTAGCAATGGCATGACTTATTATCAAATTTTAGCTCACCTGAGCAAGAAGTGCTTAAACCGTTACCACATATTCTGGAGTTTCAACGACCCCAACCAATAAGGCTTTTGAAAATTATGTATGAACAGGAGAAAATGTTTGGTAACTAGCATTTTCTCCTTTTCTCACAATGTTTTCTATCCTTTCAAAATGGACTCTGCCCGTTTAAACCACCTTAATTCTAATTGTTCATCTGCCATTGCTTTCAGTTAGGACAAGTCTAAAATTCTGTCATGTGGTAAAGAGGTAAGATGAGCGTTTGTTACCGTGCTCTGTCCATCGACCAGTGTCTGTTATGCATGAAGTATTGTCAACTTTTTAACCCTTTATCACACAATCCCGACTTTTAACGACCCTGAGAAAGAAAGCTTTTGAAAACATTGTGGGATAAGGAGAAAAGGCTGGTAACCAGCATTTTCTCCTTTTCCCACAATGTTTTCTCCCCTTACCAAATCAAATTACTATTTTTGATTCCCATTTATTTTATCGTCTGCAAATGCTTTAAATTTAGACTAGTCTAGAATTTTGCTATTTGGTAAAGAGTTAACTTGTGTGCAGTGTAGAGACCACCTTTTTGGTCCGGTGTTAGTGAAATTTGTTTGTCTAAAATGATTTTTCGGACAAGTTTAAAATAGGTCACCTCAGATCAAAAACGTCACTTGGTCAAATCTGTAAAAAAACCTTTTGTGCACTCTAAAAGGCCAAGTTCATGAAACTTGGTCAATATGTCGGTATCGTTAATATCTTGGCTGAAATGGATTTCTACAGGTAAACAGTAGGTCACAAGGTCAAATCTAACAAAAATCTTGTGTGCAATCTAGAGGCCATAATTTCAATCCAATGCTTATGAAATTTGGTCAGTATGACTCTCTCCAGCATATGTATCTAGAAGACTGCAAATGGGCCAGTTTAACTTGTGTGTTGTCAACTCTTACCATATGGATTGCAACACACGAAAAGGGGCATTCCGACATTTGCGTAAAGTGTCGTCTCGGATCAGCCTGCACAGTCCGCGCAGGCTAATCCGAGACAGCACTTTACGACTACATTAGATTTTGTGCTACAGTACACTTGCGCAAAACAGAAAATTGCATAAAAACAGAAAGTGTCATTTCGGATTAGCCTGTGCAGACTGCGCAGGCTGATCCGAGACGACACTTTACGCAAATGTCCGAATGTCCCTTTTCGTGTGTTGCAAGCCATATGTGAGGTCTAGAGACTATATTTTTGGTACATTTCCTTGATACTTGGTCAATATGTTTGCTTTGATAGTATCGTGGTCAAAAATTAGCTCCCTGGTTTCCTAGAAATCTTTGCAATGTTTGCAGTCCAGAGGCTACAGTTTCGGTCTAATATTAATGACACTCAAAATGATAGTATTGAATATAATTATCTTGGACGACTTTGAAAGTTTATCATCTCAGGTCAAAAGATAGGTCATAAGTTAAAATCTTAGAACAACTTTAATTTCAATGTAGAGGCTATCTTTTTGGTCCAATGCTCAGAGTATTGGCAGTATTTCAGACCTGTCCAACTAAAAGCATTTACAGACAACAATTCGAGCAGCTTCCAATGAAAACTTTGCTTCATAATTACGATGTGATTTGTTTTTGACATGGTGAAATATTTTGTGAAAAAGGGGGAAATTGCTGCTTACCAACATTTTCTTTTTTCCCTCTATGCTCTAAAAACTCACATCCTCAGATATTATAAAAACACTGGATTGCTCCGTAAAAGGTTAAAAAGTATCTGACAAAAAGGAGTTCATGTTTTTTTTTATTATTCTATGCTGACTTTTTTCACTTAAAACTGAGACCTGAAGACTGCAATGAACACAGTCTGTATTCCATATTCACCAATCATTCTTAAGAACATTCTTAGTCTTATTCTAAATACATATAATTTTCTAAATTTGAAAGTAGCACAACTTCTGATTGGCTAAACCAAATGGTTTTGCCAATCAGAACTTGTGTTACTTTCTAAATATAGAATAAGACCAAAAATTTTCTTCAGAACGGTTGTTAAATTCAATCCCTGATTATTGGTTCTACACTGTCTGTTATTTTTAGAAATAAATTTGCTCCACAATCTTCGGATTTCAACAAGCAGTTTTGTCTGCTGAATTTTTTCTCCTTTACTCTGTGGTTATGAATTAAATGAAAAAGATTTAGAGATTATTTATCACATTAAGACACACACAAAAAATATCTTCTAGGAATGCTATCTCTCTTATGGGATGTCATTACATGTTCAAAGATATCTCACAGACAATTGGTCACTTTTATACAAGAAAAACAACACAGAAATACAATTTCCAAGGTGCTAAATGATTTCCTGAGATACACAGAACAAGCTCAATGAGACATGGAAAAACTCATTGATCCATTTTATCATTTTACATTCACAGAAGCTTTTGAAAATACTATGGCAGATGGAGAAATTACTGGTTTTGAGCAATTTCTCTAAATGCTGTCATGTTCTTATCATCATTTTTGCAATTAATAGCAACTGAACAACATGTTCCATGTTTCTCTTCAAAATTTCAGATTTAACTCTATACCACACAATCCAGACTTTTAACAACCCTGAGAAAGAAGCCTTTTGAAAACATTGAGGGAAAAGGAGAAAATGCTGATTACCAGCATTTTCTCCTTTTCCTAAAATGTTTTCTACCCTTCCCAAAACACATTACAATTTTTTTCAGTCACATTTATGTTGTCTTGTGCAAATGATTTCATTTTGGACTAGCCTAGAATTTTGTCATTTGATAAAGTGCTAACCCTAAGAACCCTGAATAAATCCAACACTGGCATTTCTATCTGAGAAATAGGACTGTAAAAAGAGCAATTTCAAAGTTTCACTTCTGTGGCATGTCTCAACAAAGCAACAGTATAGATCAAAGAACAGACTAGTGGCTTTGTGCAGATTGATCTTGGTCTAGAATGGCTGCAAAAGGAACTAAAGTAGTGAAATGTACTTTAAGTCTTTACCAAACAAAGAAATTTTAGACTAGTCCGAATTGAAAGCATTTGCAGGTGACAAATGTGACTCAAATGACAGAATTTGTCTGTGAAGGGTGGAAATTGTTGTGAGGAGAGTAAAAATGCTGGTTACCAGACTTCTCCTTTTTCCACAATTTTTTTCAAATGGTCCTTTTCGCAGGGTCTTGAAACTCAGGATTGTGTGATAAAGAGTTGTAGGGTTTACGCTCTCAAAATCTCACTACCTGCACAAATATGTATCTGAAGCAGATGATTATGAAAACAGGCTTATAAAATACAGATATATATATGAAGTAAGAATCAATGCATGAATGCAGGTGATAACATCATGGCAGTAGGAGAAAGTGCTCACTGCAAGTAATATCATCTTTTTTCATATTGTTTTTGTGGCATTTGTCGAAGACAATGCCACTATGATATCAATAATAAATGTTCAATATTGAATTTTGAAGACCATGTATGGTATTTTGTCCAAAACCGAAGGAAGTAAACCCAATTAAACTCAATTTTTCAAGACAAATGAGTTTTTCAATAGCACTCAGATATATAACTGGAAATGGCGTATTGAAATAAACTGCAAAAGGCTGTCGATCGTGGAAATACTTCTTTTTGAGTAAAAATAGCTTCACCTCTTCATAGCCTTCTATTGGCGCAATGATATGCACAAAATTTGTCTTCTGACCGCTTTGCTTCCGGGGTTGTTCGTTCCAAAACCAGTTCGTCTCTGGGCTTGTTCGTCCCATGATTGCACGCTACTCATTTGATTGTGCATGAATATTTACAGGAAGAAAACTTTATTGTAATGTTGGGAATTAGGTCCTGACGGCCAAAGATATCTCAAAATCATAGTATTCAGGTATAAACTTAATTGAATTCAATATATTTACATGGCTTCTCTCTCTACCCATCGTGCATCCTTCCGTCAAGGGACGTTATTCCTGACTACTCTTGAAAGATCAAAGGGAGACCACCAATACACAAATAACGCAAACTTAGGCACCAGTAATCTCCCTTTAACCAAAGAGACGTATTAGTTTGCTTAGGAGGTTGATTTTCAAGTTAATATTTAAATAATATTTCTCTTTTTTTTTTAGCTCACCTGAGCACGAAGTGCTAAGGTGAGGTATTGTGATCGGTCATTGTCCGGCGTCCATCTGTCCGTCTGTCCACAATTCCTTTAAACATCTTCTCCTCCTAAACCGCTGGGCCAATCTTGGTGAAATTTGGCAGGGATGTTCCTTGGGTGAAGCTCTACCAAAGTTGTGCAAGAGATTGAATTCCACCCTTAACTCTGGTTGCTATGGCAACAGAAAGGAAAAAAATAGCAAAATCTTTGAAAATCTTCTTCTCTGACATTAGAAGGCGTAGAGCTTTGATATTTGGTGTGTAGCATCTCCTAGTGGACCTCTACCAAGTTTGTTCATATGATGACCCTGGGGTTAAAACTGGCCCCGCCCCGGGGGTCAAAAGTTCAAACATAGGAACAAAGAAAGAAAACTTTAAAATTCTTCTTCTCTGAAACTGGAAGGCATGGAGCTGTGATATTTGGCTTCTGGCATCTCCTAGTGGAGCTCTACCAATTTTGTTTATATGATGCCCCTGGGGTCAAAACTGGCCCCGCCCCTGGGGTCACAATTTCGAACATAGGAACAAAGAAGGAAAACTTTAAAATTCTCCTTCCCTAAAACTGAAGGTGTGGAGCTTTGATATTTGGTATGTAGCAATTCCTAGTGGACCTCTACCAAGTTTGTTCAATGATGCCGCTGGGGTCAAAACTGGCCCTGCCCCGGGGGTCACAAGTTCGAACAAAGGAACAAAGGAGGAAAACTTTAAAATTCTTCTTTTCTAAAACTGTAAAGCATAGAGCTTTGTTATTTGGTATGTAGTGAACCTGTTCTAAGTTTGTTAGCCCACCTGAGCACAACGTGTACCGTCAGTTCAAAATTGGGTCACCTGGGGTCATAAACTAGGTCTCAAGGTTAAATTAAACTAATACTTTGTGGGCACTCTAGAGGCCATGTTTTTTGCTCAATTGACTTGAAAATTGGTCAGAATGTTTGTCTTGATGAAATATTGGGTGAGTTTGGAATTGGGTCACCTGGGGTCATGAACTAGGTCACTTGGTCAAATTTAAGAAATACCTTGTGGGCACTCTAGAGGCCACATTTATTGCTGAATTAACTTGAAAACTGTTCAGAATGTTTGTCTTGATAAATGTTTTGACGAGTTCTAAATTGGGTCACATCGGGTGATAAATTAGGTCACTAGGTCAATTTCAGGAAATTCCTTGTGGACGCTCCAGAGGCCACATTTTAAGCTCAATTGACAAGACAATTGGTCAGAAATTGAATTACGCACGTGGAGTGAATTTCGCCTATTGACTCAGGTGAGCAATCCAGGGCCATCATTGCCCTCCTGTTTTCAAATTATTAATTCTACACAGTGGCTTCCTTGACAAATGCCACATCAGCGTTCTCAACGCTTTGATTAAATGTGGTCTTCTGCATCATAATAAGAATCCTCTGCAAAAGATAATAAGTTTAACCCTTTACCACACAATCCAGAGTTTTACCAACCTTGAGCAGAAAAGCTTTTGAACATGTTGTGGAAAAAGGAGAAAATGCAAATGTAAGCAGCATTTTCTCCTTTTTTCCATAAAGTTTTCCGCCCTATTAAAGAAAGAAATCATCATCTGAACTTCATGTATTTTGTTGTCTGCAGATGGTTTAAATTTGGTCTATTCCAAAATTTTGTCATTTGGTAAAGAGTTAAATAATTCTATACCAAATTGTATCAACAGTGGAATTGAATTATCCAAGTACAAATGACAAGCACTTTATAGGACAGCAAAATGATAGACATCAAAATTGAGAATATATGCAGATAACAAGTAGATTGTGGCTCAAATAATGCAATTTGTCTTTCAAACGGGTGGAACTATGTTGAAAAAGAAGAAAATGCTGGTAACCACTGTTTTCAATAGCCTCTTTTCTCAGATCATTAAAACATGCAATCATTGGGAAAAAGCTTCTTAATCTTAGTTCTTTTTTGTTTTTTAGCCATAAGTGTACCATTATCAAATCTGCATGCTGTTACATTTGATCAAGATTAGATAGCAAAAAACTTGCCATCTGATACTGATCTATACTGCAAAAAATTTTTTATAAGAAGTATGGCACTGAAATTGCAAAAACCTAGTATGTCTTTTTTACTGGTGGGGAAAAAGTTAATATTTCATTTCACTTGTTTGCCACCTTATGGGTATTTAAGAACTTCTTTCTCACAGCTCTGTGTCTGAGTTTTGCAGATCAATCAAAGTAGTGATACATCTGTCAAAATCTGGGAGCCATCAATGGCAAGTTACATCAACTAGAGAAAATTTTAACTTTTTAATCACACAATCATGAGTTTTAACAACCTTCAGGAAAACAGGAAAAAACCTTTTCAAAACATTGTGGGAATAAGGAGAAAATGCTGTAACCAGCATTTTCTCCTTTTCCTCAATGTTTTCTACCCTCCCAGAGACAAATTCCACAATTTAAGCCATGTATAATTTGTCATCTGCAAAAGCTTTGAATTTCAATGAGTCTAAAATTGTCGTTGGGTAAAGTTAAGTCTATATCAGACAATTTTTTGACTTTTCTGCATTAAAAGCATCTGCAGAATGAAAAGTTCAAGTTGGCTCAAATGATGGGATTTGTTTTAGAAAGGGTAGAAAAAATTATGGATAAGCAAGAAAAATGCTAGATACTAGGTCCTGGATTTTCTCGCTTTCCTACAATGTTTTGAGAGGCCTTCTTCTTCAATGTTAAAAAAACAAATAGGATTGTGTAGTAAAGGGTTAAGACTGCACTGCACATACTCTGCATCCCCTTCATCACTCGTCACAACTCGGCCAATTCCACTGTAAGCTGTTTAGCAACGACATAAACAACCTCGATGAATTTATTCACATCTATCTGTCAGTGAAAACTTCCATCGGAATTAATAAACCACGTTAAAAAATGAATGTACGAACTATTTGTCAACTGAAATATAGTTAGAAAGATTTCAATAGAAAATTGAGACTCAAGTTTTCTTTTTTAAGAGGAGCCTTACAGTTTTCAGAACGGTAAACCGGCTTATTTCCAGCGATGAAATGTACTGTGTAGGTGCATGTCAAGCTACCAGATACAGCCGAGGGATTTGATGGCTCCCGTCATCCGAAGTAATCCGAATGCCCCTTCATAACACGATGGTTTGGAGTTGGAGTTATGGATACAGACTAAGAATGATGTGCAGCTGAAATCATAGCATAATTAGTTCTCAGGCATATTAGGCAACATATTCATCAACGCCCCCTTCTAATATATCCTGTTTGATGATTTTCACTTCACAGTAAATTAACGACGTGAATTAACCCTAAGGGGAGCAACCCAGTTTTTTGTAACCTTGAAACAATCTGGGGAATAGGAAAATGGTACTTAACAGCATTTTCTACATTTTCTACAATGCTTTCTGTTCTTACAAAGACAACACCCATTATTTGAGTCACATGAATTTTGTTGTCTGCAAATGCCTACATGTAGGACATGCCTATTAATTTGTTGTCAGGTAAAGAGGTGAGCAACTTTTTTTTTCTATTTCACCAAACAGTCAGCTTTAACGACCTCTGGCATTAAGGTTTTTGAAAAAAATGTGGGGAAAGGAGAAAATACTTGCAACAAGCATTTTCTCCTTTTCCACAATAGTTTCTACTATACCAAAAATAAATCTAGTCATTACAAGAACATCTAATTTGTCTTCTACAAATGTTGTCAATTTTGACAAGTCTAAAACTTTGTCGTCTCTTAAGTCTTTAGCACACAATCCCGACTTTTAACGACCCTGTGAAAGAAGCCTTTTGAAAACATTGTGGGAAGAGGAGAAAATGCTGGTAACCAGCATTTTCTCCTTTTCCCACAATGTTTTCTACCCTTCCCAAATCAAATTTCAATTTTTCAATCACATTTCCTTTGTCGTCTGCAAATGCTTTCAATTTGGACTAGCCTACAATTTTGTTGTCTGGTAAAGAGTTAAAGGTTTTAACACAGACTGCTCATTTCTATTTTATGGAGTGTGTACAAAAATCCAGATCTCATTGATGATGCTGAAAAGACAGTCTAAATTATCTTGGATCAGACAACACTAATTTTGCCACCAGTTTTCATGTCTCTTAATAGCCTTGACATTTCATTTT
Organism: Hippopus hippopus; assembly: GCA_946811185.2. NCBI lineage: Eukaryota > Metazoa > Mollusca > Bivalvia > Cardiida > Cardiidae > Hippopus > Hippopus hippopus. The sequence continues at coordinate 40,336,368 of OX328102.1, read as the reverse complement.
GATAACATTTTGAAAACGAGTTTTGTTCTTGTAAATAGAGATTAGTCTGGAAACACTGTTGATGGTATCGTACACCGACATTTTTGCATAAATATGAAATGTAATGAAGAAAAAAAAAACCAAACAGATTCTGGGATTTTAACTGCATTATTCATACAAGTCTGGAAATTCTGAAAATGACATCTTTCTACAATTCAAATATTTAAATGTCCTATCGGTGCTATGATTATGTGATAATTGTCTTATCCCTAGGGCAAGCATCACACTGTCACAAACTAAGATGAAAACTCATATTATTGACTTGATCATGGGAAAGTACCAGTTTATTTGCTCAGGTTTTGGGCAATACCATTTGAAGTGTAAAGAAATACATAACATCATGTGCAACATAATCTAAATGAAGAAAACAGGGCCTTCAATAAGGACAAAGTCAAAATATTGCCAATTCAAAATTGGAATGAATGAATGAATGAATGAATGAATGATGTAGTGCACATACCATAACTGTAATAATATGACCAGAATATGCAACTGAACAGCAGACTTGATCTACACTCTGTAAAAGGCCGAGCCCCGGTAGCTCAGTCGGTAGCGTGTAGGACTTGAGAACACGGGGTCCAGGGTTCGATCCCTGGCTACCTCCCCTGGCTCGGCCAATTTCTTTCCGAGGATTGATGATAGTCACTGCGACAGGATTCATTCCTCTCTCACCGCTGACCATTGTTTCGACGATGATTATGTGGGAAAGCAGCCAGTGGCTTGGAAAGGAAATTATGCTGAGTACTGGTAAAAGATACTCCAGGAAAGCATGGATAGGTGCACTGGCCGCTGCGATATAACTGAAATAATGATGAAAACGGCGTTAAACACCATACAATCAATCAAACACTCTGTAAAAGCAGGGCTCGGGTTCTCTATAGCCTTGTTTATGGACAGTCACATTCCCACATGATCAGTGCTGCCTACTGGGATGATCCCAGTATTTCCTGGTTTCATATTCAATGTGAACTACTGCTATAAGAAGGCCCAACAATATCCTTCCTGTGTATGATGATGAAATTACTAAATCAACAAGACAAATTTATGATGCACAGCATCATAGAAGCCGCAATCTTTTGGTGGACAATTTCAGAAATATTGACTGTCTTGAGAAATTGTGATTACAATTTTTGTATCTGTTTTTACCCCCACCCCCCACCAGCGGAAAATCAGGACAAATGGTACAAAAATGCAAGGAAAAAAGAAACAGAAAATAATATGTACATGTATTCTAATTCTTAAAAAAAAAAAAAGAAGTTTAGAGAGGAATCTTAAATGATCTTGTTATTATATTATTATTATAAAGTGATGTTTATTTGGAAAAAAAACCACGTAAAGCATCGGAATTTTTAAATTTCTACTCGAAATTTGAAAATGGAGAAATTGCGCATTCAAATACAGCATTTTCCATTGATTTAATGATTTTAGAAAGGAAACTTTCTATAGCGGCATTAAAGGCAATACTACAGAATTATTTAAGTTACCAATTATTCAAAGTGATATTAAGATCGTTATTCACATATGATGTTTACATGTATTTACAATTTTTATCAGTGATCTCTTCTTTGTGTTTCTGTTTTTTTTCACAACAAAAAAGAAAAAGAAAAAAAAAGGAAATATTCAACAACTTTTTTCTAAAAGATGATCTTCTTGCTTGTCAAAAGTATCTTAGCATGCTTGTAAAACAGTGAATCTTTACATTTCTACTCTGGAAACAAAAACTTTTGCATGGCATCTCCAAAATTATTCTGATCATAGCCTGCACAGTTGGCACAAACCATGTTTCTTTTATTCCTGAAATGGCAGCCACACACACAAAAAAAAAACCAACATTTTTTAAGTCTTTAAAGATCTGGATCTATTCAACCACAACATAATAACTATTACTATACATATTTCGTTTAATAAACAGTAGTTTGAACCATTTTCTGCAAAGGCCTTGTACATACCTAGTGTAAAACTTCTGATGTAAATTTCAAGAGCTATTCTAAACCTTTGACCAGCAGTGACATAAAAAGTTGTATATTCACAGTAATAGGTTCTGTAATATATTTAATTTAACCCTTCAATTATACAACGAAATAAATACTCTGAGTAAGGAAAACAAACAAGATTTTCTTTTATGTTTACGAAATATTTTATAGAATATTAAAAAAATATTACACGGGCTATGTGCTGTCTGATCTTCATCTATTTCCATCATTTTCGAGCAGCTTCAACCCTTAGAGCACCAGGCACCACCATGATAATTACTGTAGTCAATGTACATCACGATCCATACGTCATGATTCAAGCAGGCCTGGTTTCAAGGGTTCTGTAGATCAGGACCATACCGTATAGCACGTTCAGTCTGATCATAACAGCTTCGACACACAATACAGTAAATGGTAAATTTTGCAGGTCTCATAAGGTAGATGTTTCGTGTAACAAAAATCCATTGGGCTAATGTGTAGACGAAGGGAAGAAAAAGGGTTATCTTTTCGCAAGTATTCTATAAATAGCTGATGTAGACGCCTCTTGTGTAGGGAGGTAACCAGTCTATACCTTGATCAAAGGTTAACCGCCGTTTTATCCTTTACAAATTAAGATTGGACGAAAAACTTGTACATAAAATTGCTTCTGATTATCATATTCTAAGATGCTCTCTATATCATAATCATCATTATTTTGTTTTATAAAAAAGTAGACAAAAACTAAAACCATTGAGAGATGGGAAAGCTTGTGATAAACGGAAAGCATAACAACTTCGTTTGGGAAAATAGACGGAATCCTATATGTTTGAAAACTTCGGGGGACTAGCCAATTAAAAGATGTTTATCTTTCTGTATTTTTATTGTTATTTGGGAATGAACTATATATTGCAAGAAAACCAGGTTTAAATTTCATGTAGGTCTGTTGGAATACTTAAGAAAGAGTCATGTGGAGTAATTCTGTCACAACAACACAACATTATTAGAAATTTTATAAAAATTATGACCTATCGAATAATTACTGATCACCTACATGGTAAATAGTTTAGGTACATTCCTACTGGAAGCCGCTTTCGAGCGGCTTCCAACAAAACTAGTGGGTAATATTCAAGGGCAGATAACCCCTTCACGCTTTATGATAAATATTTCTATTACTTCCTGCATGACTAGCTACCATTCCATGAAATTGTTTAAAATGTAAAAGCTGACAACTCAGGCAAGGAAAAAGAAAAAAGAAAAGTATATGTAAGTATAGTGTTTAACCCTTTACCAAATGACAAAACTTTACACCTGTCCAAATTGAACGTTTTTGCAGACAACATAAATTATCAAATTTGAGTCAAAAAATAAGATTGGTGTTGAAAGGGTAGAAAACATTGAGGGAAAAGGAGAAAATGCTGGTTACCAGCATTTTCTCCTTTTCTCTAAATGTTTCCAAAAGCTGCTTTCATCAAGGTTGCTAAAACTCTTGATTGTGTGGAAAAAACCTCAAACATGTATGAAAACATTGTGGCAAAACGATAAATGTGTGTTATCAGCAAATTACATCCCGGTAAGGTTTTCAAATGTGGTGTGCTCCATACCAAGAAGTTATCTACCAAAGGTAATAAGTTCAGCCAACTTCTAATTTCTTTCAATTGAATTCTGCCACTATTCACTTCCTTTTTGTGGCATTTGTCGAAGACAGTGCCACTATGAGATCAATAATAAATGTTCAATATTGAATTTTGAAGACCATGTATGGTATTTTGTCCAAAACCGAAGGAAGTAAACCCAAGTAAACTCAATTTTTCAAGACAAACGAGTTTTTCAATAGCACTCAGATGTATACTTGGAAATGGCGTATTGAAATAAACTGCAAAAGGCTATCGATCGTGGAAATACTTCTTTTTGAGTAAAAATAGCTTCACCTCTTCATAGCCTTCTATTGGCGCAATGATATGCACAAAATTTGTCTTTGCTTCCGGGGTTGTTCGTTCCAAAACCAGCTCGTCCCTGGGCTTGTTCGTCCCATGATTGCACGCTACTCATTTGATTGTGCATGAATATTTACAGGAAGAAAACTTTATTGTAATGTTGGGAATTAGGTCCTGACGGCCAAAGATATCTCAAAATCATAGTATTCAGGTATAAACTTAATTGAATTCAATATATTTACATGGCTTCTCTCTCTACCCATCGTGCATCCTTCCGTCAAGGGACGTTACTCCTGATTCCTCTTGAAAGATCAAAGGGAGACCACCAATACACAAATAACGCAAACTTAGGCACCAGTAATCTCCCTTTACCCAAAGAGACGTATTAATTTGCTTAGGAGGTTGATTTTCAAGTTAATATTTAAATAATATTTCTCTCTTTTTTTTTTAGCTCACCTGAGCACGAAGTGCTAAGGTGAGGTATTGTGATCGGTCATTGTCCGGCGTCCATCTGTCCGTCTGTCCACAATTCCTTTAAACATCTTCTCCTCCTAAACCACTGTGCCAATCTTGGTGAAATTTGGCAGGGATGTTCCTTGGGTGAAGCTCTACCAAACTTGTTCAAGAGATTGAATTCCACCCTTAACTCTGGTTGCTATGGCAACAGAAAGGAAAAAAATAGCAAAATCTTTGAAAATCTTCTTCTCTGACATTAGAAGGCGTAGAGCTTTGATATTTGGTATGTAGCATCTCCTAGTGGACCTCTACCAAGTTTGTTCATATGATGACCCTGGGGTTAAAACTGGCCCCGCCCCAGGGGTCACACGTTCGAACATAGGAACAAAGAAAGAAAACTTTAAAATTCTTCTTCTCTGAAACTGGAAGGCATGGAGCTGTGATATTTGGCATCTAGCATCTCCTAGTGGACCTCTACCAATTTTGTCCATATGATGCCCATGGGGTCAAAACTGGCCCCGCCCCAGGGGTCACAATTTCGAACATAGGAACAAAGAAGGAAAACTTTAAAATTCTTCTTCCCTAAAACTGGAAGGTGTGGAGCTTTGATATTTGGTATGTAGCAATTCCTAGTGGACCTCTACCAAGTTTGTTCAATGATGCCGCTGGGGTCAAAACTGGCCCTGCCCCGGGGGTCACAAGTTCGAACAAAGGTACAAAGAAGGAAAACTTTAAAATTCTTCTTTTCTAAAACTGGAAAGCATACAGCTTTGTTATTTGGTATGTAGTGAACCTGTTCTAAGTTTGTTAGCCCACCTCAGCACGTGTTCAGTTAGTTCAAAATTGGGTCACCTGGGGTCATAAACTAGGTCTCAAGGTTAAATTAAACTAATACTTTGTGGGCACTCTAGAGGCCATATTTTTTGCTCAATTGACTTGAAAATTGGTCAGAATGTTCGTCTTGATGAAATATTGGGTGAGTTTGGAATTGGGTCACCTGGGGTCATGAACTAGGTCACTTGGTCAAATTTAAGAAATACCTTGTGGGCACTCTAGAGGCCACATTTATTGCTGAATTAACTTGAAAACTGTTCAGAATGTTTGTCTTGATAAATGTTTTCACGAGTTCTAAATTGGGTCACATTGGGTGATAAATTAGGTCACTAGGTCAACTTCAGGAAATTCCTTGTGGACGCTCCAGAGGCTACATTTTAAGCTCAATTGACCAGACAACTGGTCAGAAATTGAATTACGCACGTGGGGTGAATTTCGCCTATTGACTCAGGTGAGCGATCCAGGGCCATCATGGCCCTCCTGTTTTCAAATTATTAATTCTACACAGTGGCTTCCTTGACAAATGCCACATCAGCGTTCTCAACGCTTTGATTTTCCCAGCTAGAGCAAACTTCAGATATCTTCACTCTTAGGTTTCTAAGTGCAAGATTTCTTTTCAGATTTCTTACAGTATCAGACAGTGCATATCAAGACCAGGCAGGACAGATCATGAAGCCTAAATATCTTGATCTACGCTGTCTGATACCGTAAGAAATCTTCTGGCTAAAAGAACTTTGAAATCATAGTTTTTTGGTTTACTTACTGGTTGGGCATGAAATGTTAATTTGATTTAACAGTTTACCCTTTATTACACAATTCTGTATTTTTTAAAGACCCTGACAGAGAAGAAAGATTGTGGGAGAAGGAGAACCAGCATTTTCTCCTTTTGCCACAATGTTTTTCACCCTTTTACGGACAAATCCAGTAATTTAAGTTACATATAATTTCTTATCTGTAAAAAAACTTTCAAGAATTGGTCTAGAATTTTGTCTACTAGTAAAGGGTTGTGAGTGAATAAACTTTGTCCTGAATCCTTTGGTGGTCTTTAGAAATCCATTATCTTTTAGACAAGTATGATGTATTCACAGAACAAACTGTAAATGTTGTATCAGTAATGGAGTTGGAATGTAACAAATTATGGCTTCTTTTTTTAAAAGAATTTATCTATTTAAGAGGCTCATTAGGTACAATAGTACAAAAATGTTTTTAACCCTTAGAGCACCAAATAAACCCAAAGGATACTTTCCATCTGGAAATAAATCCCAAATAATAAAAATTTGAAGGTTACTCTTGTCTACAGTTTTTCAGCAAAGCGGACAATGTAGATCAAAGATCAGGCTGCACATTTTGTGCAGCCTGATCTTGATCTACACTGGCTGCAAAGGTAACTATAGTTTTGAAAGGCACTTTCAGGTTTAACTTTGTACCAGACAACAAGCTTTTACACTCATCCAATTGAAAGCATTTGCAGATTATAAATTAAATGTAGCTCAAATAATGGAATTTCTCTTTGGAAGGGTAGAAAACACTGTGGAAAAAGGAGAAAATGGTAGTTTACCAATGTTTTCTCCGTTACACAATCTTATCATAAGCCTTCTCCTTAACTCTCTACCAAACAACAAAGAGTTAGACTTGATTAACTTGAAAGCATTTGCAGACGACAATTTAGATGTAGTTAAAATTATGATTTCTGTTTCTGATGGGGGTTGAAAACATTGTGGGAATAGGAGAAAATGCTGGTTACCAGCATTTTCTCCTTTTCCCACAATCTTTTCAAAAGGATTCTGCTTCAGGGTCGCTAAAACTTGGGTAGTAAAAATACTGGATTGTTCCATAAAGTGTTGAAAGTGAAAGAAAAAGTTAATTCTAAGAAAAGCTGATTACCCTTCATTATTTGAAATTTATGCATGAAGTTACCATGACAGTCACCATCATCTGAGAATTTGAGATTTAGCCATGAATAATTTATCACTTTTCTATTTCACAGTTCTTCAATAATCCCTACTTTATATGATTTATCAGCTTATTAGGGACTGGCCACCATTAGCCCTAAGAGCAAGTAATAAACCTTACAGAAATTTTCAGTCTAGTATTAAGACTTAAATAATTGCATTTTGAATACCTATTGCTCTTGTCCAGAATGTCTCTGCAAAACATCATATTTTGTGCTGTCTGATCTTGATCTATGTGTACACTGCCCCCATGGACAACCCAATTATGGTTGTGAAAAAAGCTTTAGCAGTGTACTTAGAATGGTAGACCAAGCCATCACCATCACAGGCTAAATTTAAACCTAACAGAATGTGGTATAAAAGACACAAAGGAGATAGTTTTGAAGAGAAGGCATCTTTTCTAAATACCAGATGTGTTAGTTGATTTAAATATATTTTATTTCACATATATGTGTTCCTTTTATTCCAAACTGTCAAAAAATTGATGAAAAAAAAGTAGCAGGGGCGTATCAAAAGCATTTACTCCTTTTTCCTTAATGTTTTCAAAAGCTGTCACCTGCTGGAATGTAAAATTAAACCTTTAACCAAATAACAAAATTTTAGACTAGTCCAAAATGAAAGCATAATTATGTAGATGACAAAATTAACGTGACCTAAACAAGTTTTTGGAAGGTGAGAAAACATTGTGGGAAAAAGAGAAAATGCTGGTTACCAGCATTTTCTCCTTTTTCCACAATTTTTTTCTAAAGTCTTCTTCTCTAGGGTTGTTTTAAACTAGGATTGTTTGATAAAGGGTTAATACGCTGTTGTACCTGAGAGGTTACATAATGGTTGTGTCAGTGTAATTCGAATCTGTCCTATTTCCAGCAATTCTAATTTATCATCGAAGAATTATTTCTATCTTTCCTTGCTCTTAAGGTCTACAATTTGATATATATCTCATCATCAAATAAAATAAGGTTTGGAACAACTAGACAGATAAAGGCCTTGTTGTCTCAGATGATTATTCTTTATACCATACCATGCACCAAATATTTTCAATATTCTTGAGATTAACTCTTTCACTACTAAATAAATAAATTACTTTTTAACTGAGTACCAAATGAAGATACAGTTTGGTCAAAATCTAAAAGTAGTAGACAGTATAGATCAAAGATCAGACTGTGCAGTCTGATTTTGTTCGACACTTTCCACAAAAAAAAAAAATCTTCTGGTGTCATCTGAGGGAAGGAAAGATTTAAACTCTCATTCAGGAAAGAAATAATGTCAAAATTGAAATCATATACAGGAAAGAAATAATGTAAATGTCACGGCAACCTTTTTACACTAATTTTTTTTTTTTATAAAATCTAAACTCAACATCTCAAGGGCCATTCCTACACATTAAAACAGCAACTACAGGCAGCACAAAGGAGAAAACCTTTTCATTCTTATGGAAGAAGAATCTTTTTAAGTTGAAGTGAAAAAGAATTTCAGAAAAGGCGTAACATCTTGTAACAGATAATTACTTTCACTCAATTATTCAACAGCAGCTGTCTATGATGATGAGTATTAACCCTTAGGCTGCTAAGCGTGACTCAAAGACCTTTTGCAGATAGTATAGATCAGGATCAGACTGCACAGAATGTGCAGTCTGATCTTGAATCTACACTGTCCAATAAGGAATTATCTTTCGTCTGAAAATACTCTTGAAATAGAAAAATTAGGCTTTTTACTTTGGGCTTGAAAGTTTTATTTCACTTATTTAGCAGGATAAAGGTTAATCCTTAGAGTGATGCATTCACATAACAGACATTTTCAGTCTGGGAATAAGACTCAAATGATTGCAGTCTCCAGGTTGCTCTTTGTCCACAATGTCTCAGCAAAGGGGACAATGTTGATGAAAGATCAGATGGCTTGTTTTGTGCTGTAAGATTTTGATCTGCACTGGCTGCAAAAGTAATTAACCCTTTATTCCATAGATACTCATTTTGACGTATAAACAACAGACAGCTTTTGAAAACATTGTGGGAAAAGGAGAAATTGCTCGTAACGAGCAATTTCTCCTTTTCCCACAATGTTTTCCACTCAATCAGATATTTGTATCCTCATTTGTCCATATTTTTGACATCATATCTTTATTTGCTGCTGAAATGGAAGAGCCTCAAATTGGCATATCAGGTAAAGGGTTAAAGTTGTGAAAGGTGGTTCAAGGGTCAAGGAAGAGAACCTATTCCTAATATAAATCATGACTTGGAAACAGTTATCTCCCTTATGTGAACTGTTTGCACTATTTCATCACTCACCCCACCCTCCAGATGTCTGATTAACCTTCATGTTCTAACAACCTTTGGAGAACAAGCTTTTGAAAACATTGGAAATGGAAAAATCGATGGGAAACAAGTATTTTCTCCTTTTCAAACAATCTTTTCTTCTCTTTTATGGAAAAAATTCAATGTCTGCAAATTCTTTTAATTTTGAAAATTTCCAAATACTGTCATTTGGTAAAGGCCTTGAATTTGTGGCTTGTAACAATGTTATTTTCTTTTTTAAATTTCATTTTTTACAACTACTGTTGATAACATAATACAATACAATATTGGGGACATCATCTTTCATGCAGACTTACCTTGAGTACAGGTCGGTCCAAAATAGTTTTTCTTCTCACACTCTGAACAGTCAATACCGCTGAAATTTGGATCACATTTGCACTCTCCTGTTGCATCATCACACTTTTAGAAAGCAAATACATCACTGATTATAATATTTCTTCAGTACACCATCTAAGAAGGTAATCTACACGGTCTGCAACATGGGAAAAGGGGTTTTCAGACATTTGCGTAAAGTGTCCTCTCGGATCAGCCTGCGCAGGCTAATCCGAGACCGCACTTTACGTTAACACTGATTTTTGTCCTACAGTAGACTTGCGTGAAACAGATAATCACACACGATTGGAAAGTGTCGTCTCGGATCAGCCTGCGCAGACTGCACAGGCAGATCCAGGACAACATTTTACACAAATGTCCGAATGCCCCTTTTCGCGTTTTTCAGGCCACCTATGGGTGCATCTTCATGATGCATTATACTAAACAAGTCTTCACATGATTATGGATCCTTAAAATCCATTCAGTCTAATAATCAACTGGATCTGGAGGTAGAATGGTCTTTCGAGATGCAGAAAACTTACATATAGCATAAAATTTCTACTCGTATCAACCTGCACCCATTGCGCAGACTAACTTTTTGCAGGTGCATAAAGCCTCCTTTTCACAAAGCATGACTTATATGTTTTGTCATTCATAGAAACAAAAACATCCAATACATAGACATTATTCATGTAAACTCAAACTCCTTTCCTCTGAATTTGAGGGTGCACATCCCACATAGAGCTAAAGCCAGAATTAATTGCTTAGGTGGATAATGTAGATCAAGATCAGACCTTGCAGTATGATATGGTTTTACACTTTCTGCTTCTTTTTCAGATATTCTGACAAAAATAACAGTATCTGCATCATAAGTATTAATTGAGAATGTCCATTTCATTTATTTAGCACTGTAAGGCTCTTAATTACTATTATGTAAAGAAGTATTGACAAAAGGAAGAATGCAAATTAGCCATGCTCTGTGAAAAAGGGGGCTTAATGCATCTGCAAAAAGTATTGACCTGTGTCAAACTGCACAGTTTGCACAGGACTGACACGGGTCAGTACTTTTACAATTTGTACACATGGTATTCTGATTATTCAAGGACCACTGGGCTTCCTTCAGATTCGGTCAATTGTTAACTCTTTACCAAACAACAAAATTTTAGACTGGTCCAAACTGAAAGCATTTCCAGACGACAAATAAAAGATGGTTTAAATGTTGTAATTTGTCCTTCATAGAGTAGAAAACATTATGGGAAAAGGAGAAAATGCTGGTAACCAGCATTTTCTCCTTTTTCCACAATGTTTTCAAAAGGCTTCTTTCCAAGAGTCATTAAAACATGGGATTGTTTGGTAAAGGTTTAAACTAAGTGGATTTTACTGATCCCTAATTATGTGATGACTTGCTTAGTGATGATATATGGCTTGCTATATGACGGCTTGCTTGCATCATGGAGGTGCCTTCACCCCTCTTTTGCTAGAGCAAGGCTGAAATAATTGAAAAATTTGAAAATGTGGTTGCAATGCTTAAACTCATTACCTCCTAAAACAAATTTGTGTCAGACATTTCTGAAAACATTCTAGGAGTTTTGACATAAATTAACCCCTTTACAAATGATGAAGAGTTTTAACAACCCTGATGAAGACAGCTTTGAAAGATAAATCCAAATATTTAAATCATATTTTATTTCTGTCTTCAAATGCTTTTGGTTTTTGTCTTCAAATACCTTTGAATATGGTCAGGTTTGAAAGTTAGTCATTTAGCACTGAATCCAGGTTAAACAAAATTAATACCCTTGAAACAGTGAAAAGATTGCGGTAAAAAAAAAAAAAGCTCATCCAAGAATTATAATAAAATCTGTGTACAGAAACTGATACCAACCACTCCATGACCATTACAGGGGTTCCTGTATCCACCAGGACAGGGGAGACAATCAAGTCCATAAAAACCTTTACAACAGTGAGGTGTCTGGAAAAAAAAATTCTTTACTATTGAATTTAACTCTTTACCCAGCAACCCCCTATGGGAGGAATGAGGCCTTTGAAAACATTATGGAAAAAGGATAGAATATACATAACCAGCGCTCTTTTTCTTTTCTCACGGGATTTTTTTTATCTGTGAGAAACCAACTTTTGTTACACTAGCTAGATTTCACTTGTCTTCTGCAAATACAAAGGAAACTAATTTCAAAGAAAGGAAAACTTCTATTTTTTAAGGACATGGATAACATGCTGATAACAAAGCAATTACTCATACGTGCATTTACTCCTTTTCTCACTCTGTTTTCACATATGTCTGGTGCACAGGTTGTATTCTTTCATAATAGATTTTGAAGCATTGTTTTGTTCACCTTCAGTTTCAGGTCAATAATTGTACTGAGTTTCAATACAGTGACAGCCTATCTGATGGAGAAGTTTGCTCTACAAATACAGAGCCATGCTGTTGCAAAGGAGGTTTAACCCTTCACCAGACAATGAAATTTAAGCCTTGTCGAAACTGAAAGCATTTGCAGACGACATTTTCATTCTGGCTCAAATGGTGCAAATTTTCTTTGATAGGGTAGAAAACATTGTGGGAAAAGGAGAAAATGCTGGTTACCAGCATTTTCTCCTTTTCCAACAATGTGTTCAAAAGGCCTCTTTCCCAGGGTTGTTAAAAGTCAGGATCGTGGGGTAAAGGGTTCATGCATCCCTGTGCTGCAGTATATCAAGCAAATTATCACTTTATTATGTATCCATAAAAATCCATTTTGTCAAAAAATCAACTGAGCCATGAGATAGAATGGTCCATGGACATGAAAATAATTACCAAATAGCAAAAAGTTTCACCCAAGTCTACGCAGACTACGCAGGCTGACATAGGTCGATACTACTTGCAGCTGCATTAAACCCCCCTTTTCACAGACCATGGGTCATGATTATGTTGCTATATGTATGCGTGTCCATAGACACCTGATGGACAGACTGACAGGCTAATTTCCAGTAAACTGCAAATAAGCTTGATATTGAGGGATATTAACACAGACACTGAAAGAAACATTGTAAGAAGTGAAAAAAAAAATTAGAGAAAAAGAGAGATGGGTAATTGGATTCACAGAAAAGTTTCATTAATTTATGCTACATGCCCCCCTCCTTCCCCCTTCGTTCATAAAACGGTAAAACAACGCAACTTACAACGAATGTTCTGTTGCACATTGGTGCACATCCCCCAAGCTTTTTATACTGCCCATCTTCATTTCTGGCATAGTACTCACACACAATAGTTTCGTTCTGAAATTGGTAACAACAACAAAACCTTTAAAGATCACTATGGTAGTGCTGAATTACAAAACATGATATCCTCTTCTTAAGAAATATTAATTTTTATCATTACAATCTATGTACACAAGCTTTCGATGGTACAACCATCAAGTTAGGAAGGCGGTTGTACCGTCGAAAGCTCTTGTACATAGATTATAGTAGTGTTGAATTGATAAAATGAATCTTTTCAATTTAAAAGACAGCCAACATAATGCTTTATTGTTCTGGTCAGAACATTGTATATCCTAGATGAGGCTGCCTATTCATTGCGTTCTGATCCAACCTTTGCTGTACACAAAAGAAACATTAGTTGTGTGTAGGGATCTAGGAGTGAATCTTTAAAGTGCCTATCGTAACCATAAGTTGCCTTTGTGGCCAGTGTAGATCAAGATCAGACTGCACAAAACATGCAGTCTGAGCTTTGATCTTCATTATCCACTTTGCTGAAACCCTACAAGCAGGAAGACACCATAAAATTGTAATTACCTGTATGTAGAACTTATCCTAGACTAAAAATGTCCATCAGGTGTATTTGATGCTTTAAAGGTGGGTATTTAAATTTTTCACATCTCACCGAATTAAAAAATATATATATCACTGAAATTTATATGAAAAAACAATACAAATCATCAATAATTAAGAATCATAAAATTATAAAAAAAAATTTTTTTTGATGGTGTTCCCCTAAAAGGCTACGTAGCCTCTTAAGGTATTTTTAGATTTCGCACCAGAAATCAAAAAAGCATTGTGGGAACGTCAAGTGACTGGCACGTGACTAATGACGCTTAAATTCCATAACATAACAAACATGTAATTATTTTCCATAATGTCTTCTTCGGACGCTATGTTTGAAGCTTTGTCTGTGTATTTCCGGTATGTAAATGAGCGAGTTGCTCATGTAAAAATAGAACGTGTTTCCCGTCGGTGTCGACCTGGGCCATAGTAAATCTCTAATTTCTCTTGTTGTCGGATGGTTTTCGACTACTGGGGTTTTATGAATGAAAATTAAAAGGCTTTTGGAGTATAAGGATGATTTTTTTGTATTTTTGTAAAATTTTCGTCCCAAAATCTGAAGGGCCACCTTTAAGAGTTAAACAAACTGAATGACAGGGGGATTTAATCCTCTACGAAACAACAAAATTTTAGACTTGTCCAAACTGAAAGAATTTGCAAGTGACAAATCAAATGTAGCTCAAGAGGGAAAAGCTGTCTGAGAAAGGGTAGAAAACATTCTGGAAAATGGAAAAAAAATGGTCACCAGCATTTTATCCTTTTCCCATAATGTTTTCAAAAGCCTTCTTCCTCAGGGTCGTTAAAACTCTGGATTGTAAGGTAAAGGGTTAATCGATTACCATTACATCTCGGATGATGACCGTATTTGAAACCATTTAGGATGTGTTCTGCAGGTGCTAGAGTTGGACACATATACTAGATTATAGAGGGATGAGTATGTTTTGTCAAGATACAAGTGCTTGTAACTGCACTGCACAACTTGTGAGTTTAGGTGATACAAGAAAGCATAGGACTCATAGAAGCAAATTTTGCAGGGAGAAACTGTCACTTAATTCTTCCAATCATATAGCTATGTAAGGTATAGATTCACGCAATAGGAATATTTAAAAATATAAAGAGACAGGAATTACAAGCAATTTCTCCTACTGTCACAGTATTTTCAAAAGTCTTCTTCTACCAGACAAAAAAATCTTTCTGTATGAGACAATGTTTTAAGTTGGCAATGCCCACCTATTAATCTTTATTATACAACAAAATTTCAGACAAAATTCAAAGCATTTGCAGGCAAAATATTTGATTGTATCAAAATGATGTGGTCTACCTTTGTGGTCTACCTTTGGAAGAGTAGAAAACATTGTGGGAAAAGGAGAAAATGCTGGTTACCAGCATTTTCTCCTTTTCCTGCAATGCTTTTGAAGGCTTCCTTTCTCAGACTCATTAACCCTTTACCACACAATGCCGACTTTTAACAACCCTGGTGGGAAAAGAAGAAAATGCTGGTAACCAGCATTTTCTCCTTTCCCACAATGTTTTCTATCCTATAAAAGAAAAATTGCACCATTTGAGCCACATTGAAATTGTTGTCTGCAAATGCTTTGAATTTGGACAAGGCTACAATTTTGTCGTTTGGTAAAGAGTTAAAGCTTGAGATTATGTGATAAAGGGTTCAATAAAATAGCTGTTCCTTTACATACTGTTTTCACATCTGGAGACAGACACTCTGGTTCTTCCCTACAATCTCCACAAGGCCCCTGAAACATCATTAAATCATGAAGTGCCATTATGATAAAGTTTATACCTTCAATCAAGGATAAAAAATCACAAAAACTGTAAAAGTAAGGCTGATTTTGTCCGAAATATCTCTACATAGCCGACAATGTTGATTCAAGATTAGACTACAGGTTTTGTGCAGTCTGATATTGATCTACACTGTCCTCAAAAGAAACTGAAGTTGTGAAAGGCACATTACAGGTCACACCTTTGACTACCTGAAACAGTATAGAAAACTCAGTATATTAAACTTTCAAACCTGTGTTTTTTTCATTTTTCCAGAGCATCTCACTTTACAGGGCTGTGTAGTAGATTAAAGATCTGATTACAAATTGAGCAATCTGATCTTTACCTAAATAGTCCATGAAATTTAATAAAACTGTAATTGACACTCAAATAGTTTGTCAGACCTCATACATAAATGAACCGTGCTCTTGCACAAGGGGGGTTTATGTATGTCCATGATGCTTTATGCCAAGCAAGTCATCACATACTTATGGATCCATACAGTCCATTCTGTCTAACAACCAACTAAATTGGGAGATAGAATGGTTCTTGGACAAGCAGAAAATTTACAAAAAGACTGCAGGCTGACATGGGCCGATACTTTTTACAGATACATTAAGCCCCCTTTTCACAGATGGTGGTAGAAATATAACTGCACCTAACATAGATCCAGACATAAGTTACAGGGTACAGTATTAGTTGTGTGGTCAGGTGGTAGGGGACTTGGAAACTTGTTCACGGCTGTGGTGAATCATGTCGCCCTGAGCCGAAGGCGGGGTGGGGACATGATTCACCACAGCCGTGAACAAGTTTCCAAGTCCCCTGCCACCTGACAGTACAACGAATTTACTATACTGCAAAGTTTTACCATTCCAACGTGTGTTAAGCGAATTTTACCTGTTTTTTGGTTTTAAAAGTTGAGTTCGCTGACGAAGGATTTTCCTTCTGAGTGCCCCAATTCAGTGAAAACTGACGTCACTGGGAACTGACGTCACTGAAACTTTGGTAAAACGTGCAGTTTGGCGCATAATTTTGATGTTAATCTTGATTGACGCCGCCATTTTGGATGTTGTGATGAAAGTGTAGTCATGTATACGGGGCTCCAAAAGGGAAACTGCTTTTACATTGGTTTTGCCAGTATACATGATATATATGTTTGGGGCATATTATCCAATCAGATCACGAGAAATTTCTTTGCAGTATAATAATAAATCTTTATCTATATTTCTCGTCATTTATTTCTTGCATCTGAGCCAGCAACCTATTTATTCACTACTTTTTCTCCTTTTCTAACAATTTGAGCCACATTTGAAATATCATTAGCACAAGCCGTCAATATGGACAAGGCTAAAAGTTTGTTGTCTTGTAAAGAGTTCAACCACTTATTGTCAAAACTATGAGACAGAAATTTTAAAGCCAGTATGAAAGACAAGGACATTTTGGCCAAGAATATTTCTTCAATCATCCAATAAAGTAGATCAAAGATCAGGATGGATGTTCTTTGCAGTCTGGTCTTTGACTTATATTATTCACAAAGGCACCTTTTGCTACCCTTAACATACAAAGTTAAAACTGTTTTGCCTACCATTACAATTTCATAAGTTATAACATCACAGAAGTTAGGTAGAGTTGAGATTCCATCAGGGACTAGGACAGCATCAGTTTTCATCAGAAGGCCGTTCTCTACCACAATATCTGCATTGGTGATGTGTACATCATCATTCATGCTGAAACGGCCCTATACAGATAGAAAATGCTCACAGACTTATGTGCAAAATATTTGGGATAAAAAAAAATGTTAGTCTTTTTATTCTAATCTTTGCTTTGTTTTCTTTACCCTTTACCAGACAAAAATTGCAGACACTAATTCAAATGCAGCTCAAAATATAATATCTTATTTTGAAGGGTAAGAAATGTTCTCCTTTTCCCATAATGTTTTAAAAATCCTTCTTCCCTAGGGTCATTTAAACTCAGGATTATTTGGTAAAGGGTTAACCCATTACCACACAATCCCAAAATTTAACTACCCTAAGAAAGAAGGCTATTGATTGATTGTATTGTGTTTAACACCATTTTCAACATTATTTCAGTTATATTGCGGCCGCCAGTGCACATAATTATCTACGCTTTCCTGGAGTTTCTTTTACCAGTACTCCGCACATCAATCTTTCCAAGCCACTGGCTGCTTTCCCACATAACCATCGTCAAAACAATGATCAGTGGTGAGAGAGGAATGAGTCGTGGCGCAATGACTATCAACAATCCTCCAAAAGAAATTGGCCGAGCCAGAAAACCTGCCACCCCCTGTCCTCAAGTCCTGTACACTACCGACTGAGCTACAGGGGCTTGGCAGGAAAGAAGGCCTTTGAACACATGGTGGGAAAAGGAGAAAATGCTGGTTACCAGCATTTTCTCCTTTTTCCACAATTTTCTTTCTTTTAAGAGACAAATTCTATCATTTTAGCCACAAATGATTTGTTGTCTACAAATTAATGCTTTCAATTTATTTATTTTGTGCGTGTACTTTGTCTAAAATTCTGTCGTTTGGTAAAGAGTTAGGTTATTAATTACAACACAAACGAAATACAGTTTCCAGGTTGCTGTTTGCAGATGGTAACGAGTCAACATTTTGTACACTATACTGAAAATTTTGTAGGTCAAACAAGTCTTTTGTTTCATCATCTAAATTTAGCTTTTCTTTAACTCTTTGCCACACAGTCCCAACTTTTACAGACCCTGAGTGAGAAAGCTTTTGAAAACATTGTTGGAAAAGGAGAAAATGCTGGAAACCAGCATATTCTCCTTTTCCCATATTGTTTTCTGCCATATGAAAGAGAAATTCCATCATTCCAACCACATATAATTTGTTTTCTGCAGCTTATAGCAATAGGACATTATTTCATATTGCTCGCTGTATTTGCTGTAAAGATATTAGAATAAAGCCATCAGGTTGGAAACGAGGAGTGTATTACAAATAAGGATTGACCAAAGTCAGGGTACGTGCACTTGCTTACATGACTTTACTCTTTCAATAATTTTAAAGACAAAAGATTAAGAGAGCTATTTCTAACACCTGAATAGGAAGGAGAGACAATTTTCGACACGTAGCATTGCAAACTCAAGGCCACATTGACAAGAATTTTTCATAAAATACCAATGTAGATTCATGATAAGACTGAATACTCTGAAGCAACTACAGTTTTTCTGTATAGTAAATACAACTTAAATAGCAAGCAGCAACTTAAATTGGTTCAAATGACTGGATGTGTCTTTGAAAGAGCATAAAACAATTGTGGAAAAAGGAGAAAATGCTGGTTACCAGCATTTTCTCCTTTTGCAACATTGTTTTCAAAAGGTTTCTTCTTTGGGGTAATTAAAACTTTGGATTGTCTTGTAAAGATTTAAAACACTCACATTGTCCACTGTGATAGTAATAAAATAACCAGCAAGAGTCTGCAATCTTCTTATGTTGAAAAAATCTGTAACTTCATACTGAAAACAAAATATATAAGAATGGTGCTTTCTGAGAATTTATCATTTCTACTTCCTATCAATCAGTTTTTCTACATTATGCCTAACCAGCAAGTCGTCAATCTTCTGATACTGAAAAAAAACCTGTAACTTCAAACAGGCAGAAAAATATCAGAATTTTTTGCGATTTCAAAGCAATTTTTTCCCATACTTCCACCATATGATTTTTTTTTTTCTGCTGATTTTCCTGCTGCTCGAAAAAATGAAAGCCAACAGAGTTTAGATAAAGAACCAACATGTAATCTGATTAAGATTATAGTTTTAAACTGAGTATAGTTTTATTTATATCCTATCAGCCTTTTCATGCTGAGTGGCTTATACCCTTAAATACCGTTTTACATATCCTGGATTTGTATTGTGCTTGGCTCATGAACAGAGACATTAATTTTTAAATCTCAAGAATCTCATTTATGCAGGGTCAATAAAGCTTCAGGTGAAAAACTACTAAAAAGCCCATTTCCTTATAATGTTAGTCGTCCATGATAAATTTGATTGGTATATTAATAAATGTTCAGGGACCAATGGCCCCAACTCAGGCTACACCTGAAACCCTAATGTTCTCAAAGTCCTTTGGGCAAATTTATCTCAAAGCTTGTGAGTTCGATTAACTCTTTTACTAGACGACAAATCCTAGACTAGTCCATGTTGAAAACATTTGAAGACGCCAAATCAAGTGTTACCAAAATGATGGAAATTATCTTTGAAAGGGTAGAAAAAAAATTGAGGGTTAACCCTTTACCACACGGCAAAATTTAAGACCTATCCAAATTGAAAGCATTTGCAGACGACAATTTCATAGTGGCTCAAATGACGCAACTTTTCTTTGATAGGGTAGAAAACTTTGTGAGAAAAGGAGAAAATGCTGGTTACCAGCATTTTCTCCTTTTCCCACAATGTTTTCAAAAGGCCCCTTCTTCAGGGGCGTTAAAAGGCGTCATTGTGTGGTAAAGGGTTGAGGAGAAAATGCTTGTTACAAGCATTTTCTCCTTTTCCCAACTGTTTTCAAGAGATTTCTCCCTTAAGGCTTTTAAAAACATAAATTGTACCACCCTGTACCACACAATACTGATATTTACCAACCCTGAAGAAGACGCCTTTTGAAAACATTGGAGGAAAAGAAGAAAATGCTGGTAACCAGCATTTTCTTCTTTTCCCACAATGTTTTCTCCACTATCAATAGCGAACCCAATCATTTGAGTCACATTTACTTTGTCATCTGCAAGTGCTATCAATTAGGACATGTCTGAAATTTTGTTGTTGGGTAATGAATTGGCCAACTCTGAAGCCAAGTTGTAGCGAAATTATTGATATCATTGTTTGTTTTGGGCCTATTTTGTACTCACTCTACCATCGATGATGTGATTTTTCACAATCTCTTCAACTTTATCTTTGTTCTGCAAAAAAAATAAAATGTATAACACTTTTGACATGTTAACCTACAGCAAACAACTTTCACCTTACAGCAGGATATATTTGATAACGATCTGACAAAAGAAGAAATTACTCATAAGCACTTTCTTCCTTTGCCATGTTTTTCACATGTATTGGCCCAGGATAATGTGTTAACCTTTTAGCAACAAAAATGTTTTTGACTTTTCTAAATTGAAAGCAATTGTAGACAACAAATTAATGTGTTTCAAAAACTGAACTCTGATTTGGGAGAGTGGAGAGAATTGTGGGAAAAGGAGAAAATGCTGGAAATGCTGAAACACCAGCATTTTCTCCTTTTCCCACAAAGTTTTCAATAGCCACCTCCCTCTGATTCATTGAAACAGGCTTCTTTGGTAAATTCTTAAAAAGAATAGGCTTAAAAACTAAAAATGTTTAGGTGACTGAAGCCTGGAAGCTCAGTTGGTACTGAAAAGGGCTTGAAATCCAGGGATTCATGTTTCAAAGGATCCATGATAATTGTGACAACAAGATTCATTCTTCTTTCACCACTGAACAGTGTTTCAAAGATTTTTATGAGGGAAAATAGGCAGTCACTTGGTAAGACTTTTATGCAAAGAACAAGTAAAACTAGGTCACAATAGAAACATTCGAAATTATTTGAATGGCTTTGATTTGCCACTTGTAACGCTATCATAGGAAGGGATAAAGTTAGTAAATGTTGCCAAGACTTTTATGCAAAGAACAAGTAAAACTAGGTCACAATAGAAACATTCGAAATTATTTGAATGGCTTTGATTTGCCACTTGTAACGCTATCATAGGAAGGGATAAAGTTAGTAAATGTTGCCGAACCAACAATTTCAGTGTCTAATGGTATTTTGGAACATGTCTTTCACAGACTAATATGTGAATAAGATTATCGAAAGTCTTGACTTTAAGGAAAAACTCATTTTAGCTGTTAGTAAAAAGTCATCTTCATTCTGACACATTTGCAAGATTTTACAAACAGCAAGATTTTACAAACCTCATAAATATATTTGACTTCGACGTTTCAGTTTCAAATCCTATGAGATACATGATATCAGAGTAAATGGTCTTTAAGCTACTTAACTATCATCTTTTAACCCTTAAACCTTTAACAACTGCAGGTCAAAATCAGACTGCACAAAATGTGAAGTCTGATCTATATTTACATTGTCTACTTTGCTGAGACACTCTGGACATAAGCAACACTGATACTGCAGTAAGTAAGGTCTTACTTCTAGACTTCAAACATTTTGTTGAAATTATATGGTACTATAGGGGTTAACTTTTTTTATGTGTGTCTACCTCAGGTTTTAGTAGGTATTCTAGGGAGTCCCATGGCAATTTGTCCCAAGCTTCATTTGGGGGTGCAAACACAGTCACTCCTGGCTTCTGTAACAGTGTCTTTATCGAAGGACCTACAAGCTGAAAATAGCAGACAACTTTTTAGTTTTGAAAATGCCATATTCAAATCTTCTTAGAACAATGATATAAACTCAGTACAGAGAAATGTTACTAGCATTTTCTCGTTTTGCCATGATGTTTTCAAAGCCCTTCTTCCTCAATGTTGTTAAAGGATTATTTGGTAAAGGGTTCAACAGCCAATTGCTTGAAGATGATGGTATTGCTTTTTCCATTGGCTGCCACTTTTAAAATGGATTTTGACATTGTTTAAAGTACATGTTCCTGTACCTTTATTGACAGCAACATCTGGAAGAGCTAACATGAAATGAAAACATTTTAGACATATCCAACTTGAAAGATGAATCAGATGACAATGTCATGGTAAAGTTGGCTCAAATTAATTGGAACTGTCTTTGACTGGTATTGACAGATATGACAAATACTCACCTCAATTAATTGATCAAAAATACTGTAAGCATGTAAGGAAGAAATGTACCGATCTGCTGTCATCTGTTTATAAAAGAAAGAAAGAATGTGTATCTTTAAGCCAAAAAGCAATTCAAAGAGGTTTTCTTCTATATTTCATGCTTCAGGTATTAATTTTCTACCAGATAATCCTGACAAAGGCTTTTGAAAAGTTTGTGGGAAAAAGAGAAATAACTACAGTGGAACCCCGTTAGAACGAACTTCGCTAAAGCCCTGAACCTATTGTAACGCGGGTGTCCTATGGCTCCCAAACTTTCGGGGGATTGACAAATGTATTCGGACACCCTAAATATTCGGACACGTTAAATTACTGTCAAAAAATATTTTATGTCAAGTTCTAACTTAACATAGTCCAAATATTAAGGAATAATTAATACTTGGACAGGCTGAAAAATATATTTTTCAAAACACCTGTCTTTTAATTTTTGGAAAATACTGTAGATAGGATGATCGGCTGCATGGTGAACGCACAATTGTAAATCGTGCGTAAAACCGTCATGTACATGAAACCTTCGAGAGTCGAGTCGACCAACAGTAATTCTCAGTCTTGAAATTACACACACAAGAAATGAGACACTCAGTTATTTGTTATGTAAGAAATACCTCTTCACAGCGGAAAGAGAAGATTACGATCAGAGATCAGACAAGATATTTAGTCTACAGTCTGATCTTGATCTACAGAGGCCCCTACGTTCAGCAACTTAAGTCCTGAAAGAAGCATAAGGGTTTAAATCTTGCCCGACTTTTTGATGTTATGTAAGCAGTTTTGTCATTTTTCACAACGTTTTCTAAATGCATCTTCTGCAGAAGCATGAAAATTCGTTCCTTGGAGGGAAATGGTTGAAGCCCTGTTTTGTCCCCATGATTACAAAAATAAAGCATTGTTGAATACAAAACCTTGTTTCTCTTCTTCATTTATCGGTAACTAATCCATTTAACTTTAGCATCAAATCATGCATTTTTTTTTTTTTTTTAATCTCAGTCACAACAAAATTTTCAGAAAATAGCCGAATGACTCTCTTTCTACCGACTACACAACATACAAGTGACACGACTGGGGTGTTCTTGCAATAATCATTACGATACGCAGAAGGGCTGTATCAGAACATATAAGGCAGGCGAGATACTGGCGTATTGTGTGATCGTTTAGTCTCGATTGGAGGTCAGCCCATAACCAGGTGTAAATTCTTTGGGCGAAAAAGTTTAACTGTGTACGACAAACGCTTGCACTTACAACCCTCTCGCTTTCAATTATCGGCGTGTTACGTCATACATGTACCCCTAATGCAAACTTTACTGCAAACATTAATTGTGTGGATACATGACTGGTGTGAAATCTTTACAGGTGGAAAGTTAAATTTTTATGGTCGTATTTAATCATTCACTGCCCGTGGTAGGATGACATTTTTAACTCCTTACCAAACTACAGAATTTTAGACACGTCCAAATTCAATGCATTTGCAGACGACGAAAAAAGTGAGCCAAATTTGAAATCCGTTCGTTGAAGGGTAGAAACAATGTGAGGAAAGGAGGAAATGCTGGTTTCCAGAATTTTCTCCTTTTTTCTACATGCTTTTCAGAAGCTTTCTTTCTAAGGGTCGTTAAAGTGTGGTAAAGGGTTCAAGTCTTTGCGGACGGTGTAAATAAATATCAGACTTCATAGAGCATGCAGTCTGATCTTTGATCTATACCATCCGCAGGTGAACTGTGATAGAAGACCCGTCCACACAGGATCTATATTACAAACAGTTTAGATCCCTCCATCGTAGTCTAATTTAAAGGCCCTGTCGCACGTTGTTTTCCATTTTGTCTTTCATCATGTACGGGGGTCTTGTCTCGTTTGGTTATTGAAAGAGATTCCGTTAGTCATAGTCGATTAGGGTTCGTTATGCAATCGTTAGCATGATTTGAAAAAGATGGCGGCGGCACCGTCTGCAATCCAACATGATACCGTTTTATTTAATTTCGGAATGAACCTGTCTGTAATTCAGCAAAACAGCGGCTGAATAATTTCTAATAAAAATGGTCCTAAAGGTAAAATCGGTTCTTTTACGTAGTTGTAACGTTATTTGAATGACTAGATTTGGTGATAGAAAGTAACTGGGAATCGTTTAGACGTTACGTGCAAAAGAATCTAAATCGTTTAAAGTACGATAAATAAATGTTTAACAGTAAATACGCATGTCTATGTTTAAGTATTTGGAACATTACAATTTCATTTTTGTCAGAATATATTGGTGAATAACTGTAATAATTAAAGCCATGGTTCTGGCAATGGTTTGCGGGGGGGCGCGACAGCGTTATATACTTAACCCCGGATATAACGCTGTTGTCGATCGTGGCTCCCACCGACAGCGTTATAACGGGGTTACACTGTAGTAACCATCATTTTCTCCATTTTTCCACAATGCTGTCTGACCTTTCAAACAAATCTCATTCTTTAAGCCACATTTTATTTGTCAACAACAAATGCTTTCAATACAGATTTGTCTAAATTTTGTTGTCTGGTAAAGAGTAAATAAGTTCATTTATTGTATACCTGAAAGTTTTCAGGAGAAAATACATGCGTTGCACATGGGAAAAAAAATTGCACAGGACAGAAAAAAAAATCAGTACACACTGTGAAATATGGTTCCAAATATGGTATGATGACATCATAATGATGTAACTCACATGCGGTATATGTATGTATTTATTTGCAATTCGATTGGTCAAAATTTTACTCTGTAATATTCATCTGCCATTCATAAAAATGAAGTTACTGGTTTCTACACCATTATTTTGTTCTATTTTGTTTACCGTTTTCCAATAAAACTTCAATAGTTAGCAATATCTTGTCGTTGAAAAGGTGTAGGTATATAATAAAAGGAATATTATGCAGTAGTGACTTTCCTGGTGCTTGCATTAACTCTCGCTGAATAAGAAAATTTTGGCATCTCACTCGATCTTCAGTCTCTCGCGATACCAAATTATGTCACGCTGCTCAAAGTAAATACAAGCACAAGGAAAGACACTATAGCATAATATTCCGTATGTATTTCCTATAACTCTCTATGAGTAGTTATTGTCCAACCAATGATTTTTGCTAGACTAAAGTAACAATAGCTGTCAAAACTAAACAAAGTGGGTGTTAATCTGCATTTAAATTTAAATCATACCATTTAAAAGTATGGAAAGTATTGTAAAGATGACAATCTGCTATTGTACAGTCAGTCCAACTGTTAGTTGCTGGCGGAGAAATTAATTTCAAAACTAGGTTAAAAGTTGCCAGGTTACCCTATTGTTTACTTTTAGCCTGATAATAAAATTTGTTTTTTCTGCCAGCGACTGATACTTAGACCACCCACAAAATAACAGATTGCTATCTTCAAAATGTTTTCAATACTTTTAAATGGTATAAATGAAATTTAAATGCATTTAAACACCTACAATATATTTTCAGCTGCTGTTGGGTCTTTAAAAGAGAGTGAAAATTGCTATCTCCCATTTTCTGCTCCTCCTAAAACCCTAACCAAATGAAACTGTTGTTGTTGTTTTGAAATATCATGTCCAATGGCCTATAGATCAAAAAGGTAAAGAAAATGGCATCTTAGTCAATGGTCTTTTGTTAATTCTTAAACAAAACCAGAGGTTCTTTCTGGTTCTAGACCATGTTCTATTATGTTGTCCTAAGTACCAAACTATTCCCCAGGAAATAGAAAAATTGCAGATATGTCAACCCGAGAAACACATTTTAGACATGTCATCCCACGTTTTCTGATAAAACAGTTGAGCAGAAGTGCTTGACAGAGAAGCATAACCTTGTGTACAAAATTTACCTGTGGATTGCCTAATTCTCCCAGTGAATCAACAAGTAGCCTTTTTGTGATATGAATTATGCCATTGCTAGCTACTATGTCACTTTTCAAAATTCGAGCCTGCCTTTTACCTCCAGAAATGCCAAATGTTAGAAGATTACGTCTCTGAAAGAAATTAATGTTACATTTACAGGATAGGATTCATATGTATGTGTGGCATGATATTAAATCAATGTTTTCTGATCTTCATTTAAGTGAAATATTCAGACCAAAACAGCCATATACTTTTGTCACTTTATTTCATTGAAAATATTCATTTCACTTACAGGACCTCAAATGGTGTAAATTTTGGATGAAAGACTACACTCTAAAGCTTTAAAGAGTACCAATCAAACTAGGAGAGATAAAACCTCTGTGTAGACGTAACTAAGAGAACATGTTTCAAAAAAGAGAGAAATTTGTCATTCTTAGGCATTTTTCAATATTATCACAATGTTTCAAAAGTCTTTCAGTTGAGCAGCATCAAAAGGCACTTGAATGGTAAAATAGGTTTGATAATGCCTTGAGTGCCTAAATAATTGAGCCATGCTCTGTGAAAAGGGAGCTTAATGCATCTGCGAAAAGTATCGACCCAAGTCTGCCTGCACAGTCCATGCAGGCTGACCTGGGCCAAAACTTTCTGCTTTTGGTAAATTTTCTGTATGTCCAAGGATCACTCTTCCTCCAGATTCAGTCATTCATTAGACTTGGTGGATTTTATGGATCCCTAATTATGTCATGACTTGCTTGGTATAATGCATCATGGAGATGCATGAAGCCCCCTTTTGCCAGAGCATGGCTCAATTATTTATGTGTCAAAACTATGATTGTTTTTGCTGCCTTTGTAGATCAACATCAGAGAATGCAATCTAGTCTTAGACCTACACTGTCAGCTAAGCCGGGACATTCTGGCAAAAAAACAGCCTTCAGATTGCATTTATTTAGGCATTTTTTCCATGACTAAAAATGTCCAAGTTAACTGCTTGGTGCTCTAAGGCTTAAAAAAAAAAAAATCAAATGTAGACTTACAACATTCGCAAGAATGACCTCTGCCCCTGCACCATCAAGTGTATAAAAAATGGTCTGGTTGTGCAGATACTCCAACATGTAGTCACCAACCAAAATATGCTGACGCAGCAAGGCTTTCACTTTTTGCTCATCCAATAGCCACTTTTGAAACTAGCAAATAGAAAACAATGCTATTTGTAATAATTGAATGATTGCATGATATTTATGATTGTAATTCAGTAATTTATCATTAATAATGCAGTTTATCAATAGCAAAAAGAAATGCTGGCAAAAAGGTCAGCATCCATTGTCATGTATAAAAAACAATATATAATCTCTCTGTAAGACACATACTAGCAGTTCTTGCCATTAATTTAGAATACAAAGATAAGAATTCATAATAAGCTATGCCTTCATTCTCTATAACAACCAATCTTTCAGTGGTTTTTTTTTAAACAAATGTCTAAGCTTTCTTCCTTTTTGAAGAGTAAACATGAAGCATGTAAGAAAAACATTACTTCAGTTTTATCGACAATGTAGATGACAAAGGATTCTTCATGGATCAGAGACAAGGTGTTGGATTTGCAATCAAGAGGTTCCAGGTTGAATCTCTACTGACAGCACTGGTCACGTGAAAGAGTCCTTGGGCAAGACATGGCAGAGCCCTGTCCTAGTACTGGTGATGCAAACAAAACACGTAAAGAGAGCTGCTGCCATGATATTGCTGAAATTTTGCTGACAGCAGGATGAAATACCAAGGAAAAGTAGACAATAAGTTACATCTACAGCTCCAATGGTTTTGAAGCCTGCATCGACTGGTACAAAGATAGTAATAGGTGAACTCTCCGCCATTTCTTTCTTGTAAAATGTTTCAATGGCAGTTTGTATCAAATTCAGCTGTCCTTTGAAGTCTGGGTCATCCATGTTAAGGTCCTTCAGTGTCTACAACAAAGGTTAACTCTTCACTAAACGACAGAATGTTAGAGTTTTAATCCTTTACCAAACAACAAAATATTAAAGTTACCCAAATGGAAAGCATTTGTGAATGACAAATTAAGCGGTTTGAATGATAAATTTTGATATTAAATTGAAGAAAACATTGTGAGAAATAGAGAAAATACCAGCATTTTCTCCTTTTTCCACAATGATTTCTACCCTTCCAAAGACAAATTTCAATCTTTGAATCACATTTATGTAGAGGATTTTACATGAGTGTTTATGTATTTCATTTTTATCAAATAAGTTGACTGAAATTATGTCAACTCGTTTGAAAAAAATTATAGTACATAAACACAAATGTAAGATTCTGTTTATCACATGAAACAAAATGACAGACAAATAAGTATCCTTCATTATTACCGTAGCTTATATACCATTCAATGTATTCATCTTTACAGATGTAGTTCAGTTTGAAATGTGTACATACACAAGAAGAGAGTTCTGAGACATTTACATCAAAGTAGAATAAAATGTTAATAAAGGGAGTAAATGGTAATATGTTCACAATTTTGTTGACTTTGGAGATACATCCTTATAGCTAGAGAGAAAAAACTAGTGTGTAGAATGATTCAGCTGTGTAAACATAGATAAATTACCAATATATATGGTGTAAGGGATAGAATAACTCAAGGGATTTGTCCTCATTCAAAATCTGAAACAACAACAGCGATTGCTATGAAGGCCTCCAAAACATGAAATGCATTTTGTATTCGTCATGATCTGTGAAACCTTGCACCAATTAGGGCCAACATTTGGCGTGAAGATACAAGAATGATTATACAGTGGAACCCCGCTATAACGCTGTCGTTGGGAGTCATGCTCTATAACAGCGTTACAATTCAGTTTTTTTGTAAACGATTCCCCCAATTAGTTCTATTACCAAAACATCGGTACAGGTACGTAAAGAACTTTGTTTACCTTTAGGACCATGTTTATTAGAAATTATTCGGCCGCTGTTCAGCTGAATTACAGCCTTGTTCATTCAGAAATCAAATAAAACGTTATCATGTTGGAATGCAGACAGTGCCGCCGCCATGTTTTTCAGTCATACTGACGATTGCATAACAAGCCCAAATTGACTATGACTAACGAAATGTTTTTTCATAATCAGAGATAAGACCCGGCGTACATGAAAGTCAAAATGAAAAACGTGCGCCGGATCTATAAATAAAGACTATGGTGGAGGGATCTAAACAGTTTGTAATATAGATCCTGCGTGGAAGGGTTGTCAGTCTTGAAATAAACGGATCTTAAATATGCTCTTACCTTGTTTAGGCATAACAGAAGTAGCTTTCTACGAAAACGCTTTGGGTCATAGTTCAGCTGCGGATGGTATAGATCCAAGATCAGACTGCACATTCTTTGAAATCTGATGTCTTTCTACACCAGCCACAAGACTTTAACCCTTTACCACACTTTCAAGACCCTAAGAAAGACAGCTTTTGAAAAGCATGTGGAAAAGAGGAGAAAATTCTGGAAATCAGCATTTTCTTCTTTCACCACATTGTTTCTACCCTACGATGAACAGATTTCAAATTTGGCGCACTGTTTTTTTTTTCGTCTGCAAATGCTCTGAATTCGGACATATCTAAAATTTTGTAGTTTGGTAAAGAGTTAAAAATCGTCATCCTGCCATGGGCAGTGAACGATTAAATACGACCATTAACAGTTAACTTTCCATCCGTTAATTTAACACCAGTCGTGTAGCCACAAAATTATGTTTGCAGTAAAGTTTGCATTAGGGGTATGATGTAACGCGCCAGTAATTCGAAGCGAGAGAGTTGTATTGTAAGCATTTGTCGTACACACAACTGTTTCGCCAGAAAAAATATACACCTGGTTATGGGCTGACCTCCAATCAAAACAAACGCCAATATCTCGCTAGCTTATAAACTCGCTCAAAAATCTGCGCCATTGACACGGGTTCGTACATTCGATACTGATGTTCGCGCATATAAACCAATGAAATTTCTCGTTCCAAACAGTGTCACCGTACTGTCATGTGACAAAAAGGTGTGAGCAGCTGTACAAAATTTCATTGGTTGAATTCACCACTGTTAGTACATATCAACCGATGAAATTTCTCGTTCCAAACAATGTCACATGACAGAAGATGGCTGCAGCTGTTCGAAATAAGAACGTGGATCACAAATTCAACGAGTTCTGAGGCATTTCGTCGTTATTGAAGATAAAGACTATAGGTCAGTAGTATTTTTAAACATGTTTAAAGGGTGGGTGCCGCTAATGCTGCGTTTCATTGGATCTAAAGTGCATTTTATATCTTGAAAACAGATGTACGAACCCGTGTCAATGGCGCAGATTTTTGAGCGAGTTTACAAGTTCAAGTGAATGTATCAGCCAGACTGCATTAGCCACTGACAAACAGTTGTGTTTTTCTGGTAGAAAAATGTTCTAGCTCTCAGCTGTAGAAAAAATTAGGAGAATAACTGATGGGGTAGAAAAGATACGTTGTTTTTTGTAACCGGAGGCGAGTAACAAACTGCATACAGTTAAATCCCTTGTTTATAATAATATATAGTCTATGGGTGCCAGGAATCAAACTACGGACCCCTATGATCTGATACAGCCTTTTTGCGTATCGTAATGAAAATTGCTAGAACACCTCAGTCGTGTTACATGTACATTGTGTAGTCGGCAGGAAAAAAAAAAAAGTAATCCGGCCATTTTCTGAAAATTTTGTCGTGACCGAAAGAAAAATATGCATACGCTAACTTGAAGCATACGACTTGAAGCATAAGTTAAATGGATTAATTACCGATGAATAAGAGAAACAAGGTTTTGTATTCAACAATGCTTTATTTTTGTAATTATGGGGACAACACAGGGCTTCAACCATTTCCCTCTTATGGACCGACTATTCATGCTTCTGCTGAAGATTCCTTTCGAAAAAGTTATGAAAAATGCCGAAACTGCTGACAGAACATCCGGAAGCCGCGAAAGAATTAACCCTTACTCACCTTTCAGGGCTAAAGTTGCTGTTGCGGCCTCTGTAGATCAAGATCAGACTGCAGACCACATGTCTTGTCTGATCTCTGATCGTAAACTTCTCGGTCCGCTGTGAAGAGGCATTTGTTAAAAACAAAAAAAAAAACTATCTTTCATTTTTTGTGTGTAATTTCATGACTGAGAATTACTCTTGGTGGACTCGGCTCTCGAAGGATTCATTCTCATTAGGGTTTTACGCACGATGTACAATTCTACTTTCATTATGCAGCTGATCATCCTATCAGAAATATTTTCCAAAAATTAAGTCAGATGTTTTGGAAAATATATTTTCAGCATTTAGTATTCTTGAATATTTTGACTCTCTGGAGTTAGGACTAGACATAAAATATTTTTGACAGTAAATTTAACGTGTCCGAACATTAAGTGTGTCCGAATACATGGGCGAATTACGCTACATCCGACATCGCTATTAACGGTCCACATACAGAAATTTATTGATATTAAGTCTGCCTAATGTAAGATTGTGTATTTTATGTGAAGACAATTATGGACTGAGGTCCTTTTGTATTCAACTGTGCGCGTATTTGTCAAACAAAGCAATTGGGCACAGCCGTAGTTGATAGAAGTAATCAATAAGGTGAAGGTGTGAAAAATTGTCACATTATGTGCACAGTATCGATTTTACACCAGTATTAGGTCTATAGGTAATGTTTTTACATTGAGGACTTGTATCAGCGGGTCAGTGGATTCGGATCAGACTCGAAAATGGTCAACCCCCCGAAATTTTGGGAGCCATAGGACACCCGCGTTATAATAGGGTCAGCATTTTAGCGAAGTTCATTTTAATGGGGTTCCACTGTAGTTTCATAAAATAAGGATAAGAAGGGTTCAAAACTGGCTGAAAAAAAGTATAGATGTATTTTTAACTAACTTATGTTGTATTTTTTGTTGTTATTAAACATGAAAATCATGTGGTAAAATAAGTCATGGGTTTAATACACTGCTGAAGGAGGTTTTATGTAATAAATTGTCATCTTTCAATTTGGACAAATCCAAAATTTTGTTGTCTGGTAAAAAATTTGAATAATTTTGATGCCTGGAGAAGAGCTTAGGTACATCACCTGTAACTTTAGAATAATTTCATGTTTCTTGTAGTTTAGAACAAGCCAAATCAAAGTTTTCAGTCAAATTTGGAACACTCGAATATGCAGCCTGATCAAGTCATTGTTATCAACCCTTAGAGCACAAAACACGCTGGGATGTTTTCAGTCTAGAAATCAGACTCGTATAATTGCAATTTTAAGATTGCACTATTCCAAATTGTCTCAGCAAAGCAAACAGTATAGATCAAAGATCAGGCTGTGTGTTATGTGCAGTCTTATCTTTGATCTACACCAGCCACAAAGGCACCTATAGTTGTAAAAGGCAATTTAAGGGTTAATTTGATCATCATTATCATAAGAAAATACCTGTAGGATATTTCCGGTGCAGTTTATGCCATCACCAACATAACCATCTTTGCATGTACAACTATCAAAAAAACAAACAAATAAATATGCAGAATGTTTCAGGTACATTATAAATGTTCCGGACCATGCCTTTTCACATCCACCCTAGGCAAGGCAAACAGTCATGCAGAAATCCCAACCCCTTTGTATCGTGCTCTGTTTAACCCTTTATATACGAGAGACGCGAGAGAGCGTCGAAAAATACTACCCCCGAAATCCCAGTGCAGCGAATACGCGTTGTAATTTACCTGGCTTGTAATCCGAGTGACGCTATGCTGTGCTGTGTTTTCCACTCTAGGAAATCCCAGTGACGCATTTTCGTAGGTTCAAGAAGACCGATGTTAAAAAGAGGCCGATTGGTTAAAACCTACCCAAAATGCAACAAATCTGAAATCATTATCCAATCAAATAATGTTTCTCATTTCTTTGGTGTGTAAAGGTACTATTTTTAGCTCAAATCAAAAGAATGCGAGGTATTTTCCGACCTTTATTACACGGCATGTGTTCAGAGAATTTCGAAAACAATGGCGAGTTATGATAGTTGAAGTTACAGCGAATTCGAGGGGTTTTTGCACAGAGATCGACTTTCTATCGGTGGATAATATGTTTGAATAACTAAATATTGTTTTGATATTGATATTAGCCCATATTTGACAAAAGAAATCAGACAATGATGAGTCGGAGAATGAGATCGACACGACCGTGTCGAGTTCAACCGTCGGAGGTTCAAAGCGAAAGTAATTCTTTTCTGGTGACCGTTTATGCAAAGGTTTTTAACTCGGAACAGCAGAGAACAAGAGAATAAATGAAAATTTTTTTCTGCAATCCTTTCAAAATCATCTGATGCAATATAATGTCCCAGAGACCAACAATTGCGCTGTGAGAATGAACTCTGAAAAGGCTGACCATATTTAGCACCCAACGACTCGGGTAGAAATACATGCGCTTGTGGGAGAGTTATTTCATTTTTCATGCAGATACCTAAATTCCCCTTGCATGAAAAAATAATATAAACAATATTGGATGTGTGTCAGGAACAATTATACTTTAAAACATGCTACAGAGTGTCAATAGTGAAAAACAGAATCCACCTGTGGATCTCTATGTCAGAAGGAATTTGTACAGAATATTTGTACATTATCATTGCTTTTTTGACTGGAAACACCTTTGGATTAAAAAAGATTAAAAGTCTGTAAGTACGAAACTTTAGTTACTTTGTCAAATCATCAAAAAGCTTTGAAAAACAGTGTAATGTGAAGCTGTGTCACTTTTACTTTGGCAGCCTGTTGGAAGCCATTTTGAGGCTAGTATTCTACCTGACAATCAGCCTGCATTGCCTATCAGTGAATACTGGGCAGTACTTAGTGTACATAACTTGTGTAGTATATAAAGGGTTAATCTAGAGTAAATTTTGGCACTAAATGAAAGACAACATCAGCTTTTTATCATCAGTACCATGATTCTGATATCCATATGAAACTAAAACAAAGCAGTAGATTTGACGAGAAATACAGGTACTGTATTGCATAAACAATTTGAAAAAAATAAGCACCTTTGTTTATTCTTCAGACAAGATGACCAAGTTTTAGGCTGGTCCATATTGCACAATTATTTTGCGTACAAGCATAATGTTGCTTTAATGGTAAAGTTTGTTGAAAGCATTTTCTCTTTTTCTCACAATTTTTCAACAGCCTACTTCCTCACATTCTTGAAGACAATTGTGTGTTTGATTAACCCTTTATAAAACGAACTTGTGTTGTAACAACCCTCAGGAAAAAGGATTTTGAAAACATTCTAGGTAAAGAAGAAAACTAGGGTTTTTTCTTTTTTTCCACAATGTTTTCTACCCTTTCAATAACAAATTCCATGATTCAAATCACATCTTACTCTTAGTCTGCAAATGCTGTCCAGGTGTAAAATTTTGTTATATGGTAAACGGTTAATTCATACCTCATAGTAAATGGACTGGTCATTGTACAGGTTGCTCGCGGATGACATGTATTTCTGTCACAAATATCAATCAAAGAACATCCATGGTTTGGTACAAATTCATGGAAGCCATATTTACACTTGCACATGCTCTGTAAATAGAGTGAACGATAGAAATGAAAAAAGCATACATTTTCAGCCATGTCTTTTTTGAAAATTTGCCTATGTAGCAATTTCTACAATAGCATATTGGTTAACCCCTAGACTGTGAGGCATAAATTAAGGACATATGGCCTGCAACAAGTGAAAAGGGGCTTTCGGACATTTGCGTAAAGTGTCGTCCCGGATCAGCCTGCGCAGTCAGCCCAGGCTGATCCGAGACGACACTTCCCGATCTTGTGTGATTGTCTGTTTCATGCAAGTATACTGTGGGACAAAATCTTATGTTAACGTAAAGTGCCATCTCGGATTAGCCTGGGCAGATTGCGCAGGCTGATCCGAGACGACAATGTACCCAAATGTCCGAATGCCCCTTTTCGTATGTTTCAGGCCATATAACACCATTAGTAGCACCCATATTGTGCCCATGTGTAAATTTCATGTGTTGTAATACAAATGGAAGATGAGACAGGTCAAGCTGCAGTGTAATTTGATGGCTAATTATTACACCTATCTCTGTTTTCTTCTTCAAGAGAAACAAATAAGGACTCTTTTCTTCCAAGAAAAAAGTTCAGGCTTAACCCTTAGAGCCCTGGATTAATGAAATGGACTGTTTCAGGTAGGAAAAGCATCCATTATACTGTCCTTTCATTGTTGTTTTGGCCAGAATATGTAACAAAGTAGCTTACAGTGTAGATCAAAGATCAGACTGCACATTCTGTGCAGTCTAATCTTGATCTACACTGTCCGCAAAAACAACTGAAGATGGTTCCAGCGCTTTAAGGGTTAAGAAATCAGGCAACTCTTTGCAAAAACAAATTGTGAGAGCCTCAGTCAATGTGTGTGTAATATTTCTTATGTGAAAACAAGTGACATCGCAAAAGGTCCTGATTCTGCAGAGGAATAATTTTGTAAATCTGTGAAATATATAAGCGAAATGTTATGTTGCTTAGTTAACTCTTATGCTGCTGAGTGATCACATCTGTCACGAATAAATATTCACAACCATATATGACAATTTTTAAACTCTACTGACCTGAGCACATGAATAGATAACAGTCTTCAAGAAGTTCATCTGTTTTACAGTACCATGAATGTCTATCAGAAATCAGTTGATCATAAGAGTCTCATTTATCCGATTTAATCACTGATTTACAATCAAGTTTAAGTTCACATTGGCCACAATTTTATTCTAGGAACTGAGTAGTTAATCAGACCTCCTTCATTATTTCTCATCAACAGATTGCAATAAGCTACATGCCCAAACAAAGAGCTCACATGTAATGACATGGGGCACATATTTTTTCACAACCTGCTCTAACCCCATTGGAATGCCTTTCATGGTTATAATTCCTTTGTCCACTATTTTAGATGATATTCAGATGGCACAAAATATGCAATCTGATATTGTATCTACACTGTCCGCCATCTTGATAAATTGCAGCCATAAAGAGACTAGAAAATGAAAATATTCGGTTTCTTTTAACCGGCAGCAAACACCCACTTTGCTTGTTTGCACTACATAACAGTTATTTTTTACCAAAAGACAAAATTTTAGACTGGTTCAAATTGAAAGCATTTGCAGACGACAATTTGATGGAGGCTTAAACGGTAAAATTTTTCTTTGATAGAGTTGTAAAGAAATTGCGGGAAAAGGAGAAAATGCTGGTAACCAGCATTTTCTCCTTTTCCCACAATTTTTTCAAGAAGCCTTCTCCTTCAGGGTCAATAAAACTCAACATGATGATACTATGTTTTGTAAAATTTGTATTATAGGCCAGAGGCCTAAATGACTGATTAAAGCATTGTATTGAATTTCATTGATTGTGTGGTAAAGGGTTAGGAGCTTTGGGGACATCACAAGTCAAAATCTTAGAGACCAAAGCACCAAAATACCTTTCCTGGTGAAACATACACACAATCTGTCGAGTACGGATCACAACCACCATCGTTGATCTGACATGGATTATTGGGATTGCAGTCGTATCCATCCCCATGAAATCCCTCATTACATGTACAGTTCTTCTCACCAAGCTCTAAATTCTGTGCACAGCTGGCATTCACATGACATATGGGTGGAATAACACAAAAATCTGCTTCTGAAAAGTACAAAAATCTGATGATTTAACACATTACAGTATAAACACAATTAGCATTTTCTCCTTTTCCAAAGATGTTTTCTCTCTTGTCATAGATGTATTATCCCACCATTTGAGCAATATTTTCATCTGCAAATGCTTTCAGTTTGGACCAGTCTATAATTTTGTCATTTGGTAAAGAGATAACTAGTCTGTGGTCAGAACTGACTTTTTTCCTTTTATGTACCTATGTCTCTGTAACCTTCCATTTAATACAATTGTCTAATACTGATAAGTTTGCACATGTCTGAAATTCTCATGAGCTAAAAATCATTGCCTCTGTAATTTTACATAAAAAGGTACATTCAAAAAAGCTCCTTTTTAGGACCAGTCTTAGATGTTGTTGTCTAGTAAACAATTAAAGACATTTTACGCAACTGTATTTAACCTACAGCATGTTATTGGTGTTTATTTCACTATATTGTAAAGTTTTGACAGAGAAAAAAATTTTACTTCATGAGAGCATAATTACTATTTTCAATGGTGTAGGGCATATTGCTAGCAACTAAATGCATCTCTGCAAAAAAAAGGGAAGTAAATCAGTAATCTGTTATAGGTAGAGATTCCTATGACTTTTGACATGGTTACTATTTTCTAGCTGCGCGATAAAAAGAAGCCAGGTAGTCTGTATTCCCACCCAAGACAAGGAAATCTCACCTTTACAATGAATTTGATCATCATCATCTGAGTGGTCAACATAGGGCCATTCACACATACAAACCAGCTCTCCGGCTAACTCAGCACATTTAGAATTATTTGGACATGTCAAATTGCACACCAGACTCTGGATATCTGCCAATCAATGTTAAGCATTTTACCCTTTACCAAATTATTACTTGTTTCAATGAATCTGGCAAAGAGGACTTTAGCAAACATTCTGGGAAAATGAGAAAGTGCTGGTTACCAGCAATACTTTCTGGTAAATAATATTTTTAAAGACAGAAATTATTTCTTTTAGCTACATTTAATTTGTCCTCTATAAATGCTTTCAATTTGGTACTGTCTAAAATTTTGTCACTTGGTATAAAAAAGATTATAGATTATAGATCAAAAGTAAAGATCTTTTGTATAAGTTTATAGAACACAGTAGCCCAAAGTCTGACTTTCAAAGGCCAACCTACAGAAATACAATGTAACATATCAGCCATACTCTGGCAAAACAGGTTTAATACACCTCCATGATGCATGATACCAAGCAAGTCATCATATAATTATGGATCCATAAAATTTATTTTCTATAAGAACTGACTGAATCATGAGGTAATCTGGTCCTTTGACATGTGGAAAATTGTCTAATAGCACAAAGATTCAATCCAGATCAGCCTGTGCGAACCTTGGCTGATACTTTTTGCAGATGCAGTTAACTCCCCTTGCACAGAGCATGGCTAATATATAATTTTGGTGATTCTCTTGATACAGATTATCCATTATAATATTTCAGTGTCATCTCATAACATAGCCCCCTCTCTTACCTCAGAATTGTAAAAAGCATAAGGTTGTTTTTTGGCAAAAGAGTAATCAGAATGCAGGAACTTACAAGACAAATTGAAAATTATATGACAAAACTGCTTTTCTATAATGACAAAATACATGTAATAATTGTACAGAAAGATTGTCTAACATTAGGACATAAACAAACAATTTCTGGTGTAAGAATGGAGTAGCCCATGACAGAAAAACTTACCAGTACAGTTTGGATATATCAGAGAAGAATTGGTACATAATTCACAAGAGTAACCCATCCATAGAGCCTGAAATTGGATAAAGCTCTATTTAACCCCTAACCTGCTACATTACTAAAATGAAACTTTCAAGTCAATACTAAAAATCCAAATATTGCTGCCAAAGTTACCTTTCAGGGGGGAAATATCTCCTTATCGGACAGTGCAGATCCAAGATCAGACTGCATGTTCTGTGCAGTCTGATCTTGATCTACACTGTCCGCAAAAGGTCATTGAGTTGCGCTTAGCAGCATCAGGATCAGTCCATGCAGGGCTAAATAAATGAAAGTACTACAGATGCAGATATAGCAATTTCAAAGCTGTTATTGTCAGATTATATGAAATATCTGGCAAAGAAGCAGATAAGAGTAGATCTCAAGATCAGACTGCATATTTGTTCATACATGTAAATAAAGCATAAATCTGATTATATTCAATCATCTTTATAGAAATCCTTGTATAACCCTTTACCAAACAATCCCTGGTTTTTACAACCCAGAGGAAGAAGCCTTCTGAAAACATTGTGGGAAAAGGAGAAAATGCTGGTAACCAGCATTTTCTCCTTTTCCCACAATGTTTTCTACTCTTCTAAAGTCAAGTTTTAATTTTTGAGTCACGTTCATTTTATCGTCTGCAAATGCTTCAATTGGGCCAAGTCTAAAATTTTGTCGTTTGGTAAAGAGTTAATATGTATAATCAAATTGAATTATAGATTTGAGTCACACTCTGGCAAAATTAAGTTTAATGCGTCTCCGTCAAACATCATACCTAGCAAGACATCGCATAATTATGGATCCACAAAATCCATTTAGTCTGACAATTGACTGGATATGGAGGTAGAATGGTCCTTGGATATGCAGAAAATTGACCAATAGCAGAAGTTTTGACTGCACAGGACTCCCATTGGTCAATACTTTCTGCAGATGCATTAAGCCTTCTATTCATGGAGCGTTGCTGATTTATGTATGAATATTCTGAAAATACGGCAAAACAAGAAATTGTTCCTCCCTTTCGAAACAGCATTTTGTCTGATAGAAGTTACCTGCTGAAAAACATAAAATAGTTATTTGCAGCAAGTAATGAGTCTAAAAGATAACATTTTTTGTTCTGTCTTCATATTTATTGAAAATAGATTAACCCTTTACCACACAATCCCAAGTTTTAACGACCCCGAGGTAGAAACCTTTTGACAACATTGTTGGAAAAGGAGAAAATGCTGGTAACCAGCATTTTCTCCTTTTCCCACAATGTTTTCCACCCTATCAAGGGCAAATTTTGTCATTTGGACCACCTTTGATTTGTCGTCTGCAAATGCTTTCAATTTGGACAAGTCTAAAATTTTGTCGTTTGGTAAAGAGTTTAACAGCTTCTAAGGAGATTCCATTCCGAAAACCCATCCAAATGAATAGACATTACTTGATAAGCACAACCTACCTCACAAGAGCACTGACCAGTACCATTCAAACCATCGGAACAGTTACCGTGGCCATTACAGGGTGCATCAGAACCTCCAGGACATTCTGAATAAAAGACAAAAAAAATTATCATACATCATTTTCATGCACATAGCTACCTATACATGAGTACAACGTTGAATCCACATGATTCTGTCAAAAGAAAACTCTGCCCAGAAAAGTGTTCGAGGCATGCTCCTGCAAAAGGTTTTTTTTTGTATCTCCATGATGCATTACACCATGTAGGTCATCACATGATTATGAATCCATAAAATCAAGTGTCTAACAACCGGCTAAATCATGCGGTAGAATGGTCCTTGAACATGCAGAAAATTGACCAGCAGCAAATAGTTTTTACACAGATCAGCCTGTGCAGAATGTGCAGGTTTGACCTGTGTCATTACTTTTTACAGATGCAGTCTTTACCAAATGACAAAATTTTAGACTTTAAATTCAAAGCTATTGCATATGGGAAATTAAATGTAGCTCAGTTGATGATTGGTCACGCCTTCTAACGCCGGCCCAGTGTAACAGTAGGATGCACAGGTAGCTGGTCAACTCATAACATTAGGTTCAAGTTGGCTACAGTACGAGTTTTCAAATGTACGGGTTGACCAGCTACCTGCACATCCAACTGTTACACTGGGCTGGCTTCAGAAGACGTGACCAACAAAAGGCAACAGGAGGAAGAGAGAACCTAACACAGAGACTATGATTATTTAAATTCAAATATCCTGATGATTTAACTTAATAGTAAAACATGGAGGACAGCACTATCTCACTGTCTATGGCCCCAGCTTGGACACTAATTTTGTCAATATTCTCTCGGAACGATTTCTCCACCGGTAAGTTTTTGCTTATTTATCTTTTTTCATGCGTGATTTTATCAGGGATGGTGCTTCAGGGGGTCTGGAGGCTATATATTTGAAGGAAAATGAAAAAAACCATAGCCCCTGAATCTCCGTGTTGAGAGAAATTGGTGGATTTTCAGTACGGTGCTTTAAAGTTGTGGCAAAATTATATTCAAACCCTGAGTGTTTCTATGGCCAATCCTAACTGGAAATAAAGTTAAATGATATCTACATATGATAGCATTGCCAGATTTTTCCATAGATCACCAATAAAGAAATAGATATTGATCTAAAGTTCTTCGAGACATGGCTTTGTTGACTGTTTTTCTGTTGAAGGCTCTAGCTTACTAGTTTCAGGATGTGTTGAGGGCAGGAAATTTCATTGTCTCTTTTTGCAGCCAGTTCCCCTGATTACCAGCCGTGAATATACAGCATTTGTGTAAGATTTCTAGATGCATTTTTTTAAACCTTCCTCCAAGTAAAAACTACCCTTTCATTCTGAACATTATTCTAAATTATGAAAACCAAAGAAAACGACAAAAAAGAATTCAAACAGCTGTCCCTTGTTTGTTGTTCGATATAAGATAAAATTGATCTTTTGTTGGTTTTTCTTTAAAATCACTTTGCAAAAAAAAAAAGCTTAGATCTAGATCTATCTGTTCTTCTGACTCTATCAACCAAATCTTCCACATATTAGATCTAACCCTTTACCACATAATCCTGAGTTTTAACGACTGAAGAAAGACAGCTTTTTAAAACATTTTGGGTAGGGAAAAGTTTTGTCGTTCAACACGGTTTGAATATGGTCGAGTCCAAAATTTTGTGTGGTAGACCTATAGAATAATGAATTTGCAGTAGGCCTAGATCTAATTGGCTGATCTGTTCGAACACTGTTTGTTCCTGAAGTTTCTGTAAAACAGCATTACTGGAACTGAAAATGCAACTACCTGATTTGTCGGGAATGGATGATTGGACCTCACTGGCTGCATAGATCTCCTCATTTAAAAGTCGTAATGGCGCGAAATTCGAACGTAAATTAATAACTCGAACTTGGAAATGGAAATCTGGTTCTACACGTTGAGCTTTTGAAATTCAAATATTCAAAAACGTCAAGACTTGTATGGTCTATGTTAAAAATGCTGTTCAAATCAGGGTGGGGGAATACGACCAAATCATTACCAGCAGACGAATTTTTCTAGGCGGCAAATTGAAAGATATTCGAAAATCTCGGTTGTTGTCCCAAATTTATGTGGAAAATATCCCTCTTCTTGAGAACTCCTATTTTACACAGAAAACAATACTAATTTATTACTTCAACGAGAAAAGTCACCTATAATATGATAAAATAGATCTAGATCTAATTATAAATCAATTAGAAAAATAATAGCAAAAAATTAGGGAACCAGGTACTTGTAATTAATGCTGTTCACGCAGGGCACCAATATATTGTAAACAATGGGATCAGAATGGAAAATGAAAGTAAGAAAGAGTTTCTATGCTACAAATGTGGTTTGAAGCAAAATTATAACTATTTTGGAACAAAACCGTCATTTGCAAAGTCAATACTGTAAGTATATTTAGCTATGTATGAATATTAATGTTTCTCATATGATAAAACTTGTGTTTACACCATTGTAAATAAACTTGTATAGCTGCAGTTGAAATCGTCCCCTTGAGAAATCGTCCAAAAACTGAACGGGGACGATTTTCTCTTGGAAAATCGTTTCCAGGGGACAGTATTTCTGGAGAAATAAATACATTATAGATAATATTTAATACACTATAGAACAAATCGTCCCCACATACAATAATTCATTATTGCATTGGTACAGAATACAGTACTGTACCTTCAGTCTGAAGGGTTGCTCCAATGTTATTTTTGTGATTGTGTCTCTGCACCTCTTCAGTCACAAAAATAACATCGGAGCTAGTCACCAAATCAGAGGTATAGTACAGATAACTGTCACCAAAGGCGATTTTACTTTTTGACTGGTTGCATCTGGGTACAGAGACAATTGATAAATAAACAGTTGAAATCTCCGCACAGATTTTGTGGGAAAGTTTTAGTTCTCATAATTTCACAAATAGAGCACAAAACTAGGATTTAAACATACCTGTTGCTTAGGTATTCAATATCCCTTTGTTTGAAATACAAATATTTTCAATTTACTAAAAGCATACCCGAGGCAGATGTTGTAAATGAGAGACGTCACCTCCAAAAGTGTATCCAGAGATTTCGACCCCTGGGGGATGATATCTTGAGAGAAATTGTCCCCATTCAGTTTGTGGATGATTTCGTTAGGGGACAATTCTCTAGCATATTCTTGTACATGAAGATACTGGTAACCCTGATTTTGAGAGTAGCTCCGATGTTATTTTTGTGACTTTGAAGGTTAACACTTTTAAACACAACAAATTTGGGATAATTCCAAATTGAAAGCATTGGCTGCACCCATGGTTAAAAACTTTGAACTTGGTACTAATAACTTTAAGCTGCAGTTTGTTAATAAAGCAGAAAATGTTGGGAATAGAAGAAATTGCTTGTTACTTGTGAGAAATTTCTCCTCCAACAACTTTTTTAAAGGCTTTCTTCCTCAGGGTCATAAAACACTGAATTGATTGGTAAGAAGTGAAATCAATCAATATGCTATCATTCTTATGCTTGGATGGCTGATCCATTCTGCTGCTTTTCACAAAATATATCTGTTGTAACCCTTTACCAAACAGTCCCAAGTTTTAACGACCCTCAGAAAGGAGCCTTTTGAAAACTTTGTGGGAAAAAGAGAAAATGCTGGTAACAAGCATTTTCTCTTTTTCCCACAATGTTTTCCACCCTCCTCAAAAGGAAAAAAAATCAATTTTGAGTCAAATTTATTTTGTTGTCTGCAGATGCTTCCAATTTGGACAGGTCCAAAATTTTGTCATTGGTAGAGTTAAGTTTTTATCTGTGAAGGGAAGACTTTATTGACATTAAGATGTTTAATATTTTTTATGACTTTTTTTCTTCAGTTTGTTGGAAGAGACCTACATAATGAAAGATCCCTTTTCCAGCGAATCTG
This sequence comes from Hippopus hippopus, assembly GCA_946811185.2. Lineage (NCBI taxonomy): Eukaryota > Metazoa > Mollusca > Bivalvia > Cardiida > Cardiidae > Hippopus > Hippopus hippopus. Next base: position 40,292,523 of record OX328102.1, on the reverse strand, counting down.
GTATCATTTGCCTTGGCTCTCATTGCAGCTTGTGCCAGAAATCAGTCTGTGCTTCATTGGTAATGTATATACATCTTCCATTTGTTTTCATCATCATCAGTCCTCAGAAAGAAATTGGCCAAGCTGGGGAATCAAACCAGCTAGTCCTGTGTATCATCAATTGAGCGACTGGGATCAGCATTGTGTATCTTTGAACTCTGTCACTTAACTCTTTACCACACAACAAAGTTTTAGATTTGTAAAAATTGAAAACATTTTCAGACAACAAATGAAATGTGGCTCAAATGATGGGATTTATCTTTGGTTGGGTAGAAAATTTTGTTCATACATTGTTTCAAAAGCCTTCTTCCTCGATTTTTGGGTAAAACGTTAAATACTAGTGTATTATATGGCTAAAATTTTCTTCTGTACTGTAGTTTGTCTCCTTTTGCAGACATTTTTTTTTTTTTTTTTTTTTCAATTTAAAAAAAAACATTACAGCTAAAGGAGAAATGAATCCTTTATTGTGAGAAATTGCTCCTTTTTATCACAAGTTTTTCACATGTAGAATAGGGGAAATGAGTTAAAGCTGAGCATTTAACCCAGTACCAAACATTCTGTGTCTTAAACAACCCTAAGGAGAAGGCTTAGGAAAATGTTAGATTTGTCCAAATTAAAAGCAGACAACAAGTTAAATGTGGCTGAGGTAATGAAATTCATCTTTGAAAGAGTGGAAAACATTGTTGGTAAAGGAGAAAATGCTGGTAACCAGCATTTTCTCCTTTTCCACAATGTTTTCTACTCTTTCAAAGACAAATCCTGCCATAAGAGCCACATTTTATTTGTCATCAACAAATGCTTTCAATTTGGGCAAGCCTGATATTTTGTTTGTGCTTAAGAGTTAATGCAACTGAAGATTATAACTTTTGGATGCTAAATGCAGATATAACTATCCTGTTTTCAATTCTTGTCAGTATTTCATTTGTGACTTTAACTTTTTCAGGACTGCAGCCTTTTCTACAGTAAAAGATTTTGTTTGACTTGTGTTGAAGAAAACATCGATGAATTTCCTATTGAAATTCAACAGGTATGGATACATAATGCTCATATTTTTTTGTGGATAAAAATGTGGAAGGACCTAGAATATTTTTAGATTTAACATGTCCAAGGGTAGTTTTCATAAAAATATAAAAAATGGCAAAGAACTAATATTTTCTCAGGAAAATTTAGATGTAGTTCAAATAATGGAATTTGTCTTTGATTCGGTACAAAGCATTGGGGGGAAAAGGAGAAAATGCTGGTTTCCAGTATTTTCTTCTTATCCAAATAGTTTTCAAACAGCTTCTTTCTCAGGGTCGTTAAAACTGGGGAACTGTGTGGCAGAGAGTTAAGACTCTCAAGAAAAAGGCTTTTTCTGTATGTTACATGGATGTTATCAAAGTGCTCTGAAGGAAATTTGTTGAAGGGGGTTATGAGTATGAAAAATAAGTAAACAACAAGCTAGGTTGATATGGCTTAACCCTTTACATGTACCAAACCGTCCTGATTTTTACCGATCCCAAGAAAGCAGGTATTTGAAAGCGTCGTGGGAAAAGAAGAATATGCTGGAAACCAGCAGTTCCTCCTTTCCCCATAATGTTTTCTACCCTTTCAAAGACAGAAGTCATCATTTAAGCTACATTAACCCTTTACCAAACAACAATATTTCAGCCTGGTTCAGATTGAAAGCATTTGCAGAAGACAGATTAAAGATAGCTGAAATGGTAGAATTTGTTCTTGATAGAGTAGAAAACATTGCGGGAAAAGGAGAAAATGCTGGTTACCAGCATTTTCTCCTTTTTCCACAAGGTTTTCAAAAGGCTTCTGTCCAAGGGTTGTTAAAACCGGGGATTGTTTGGTAAAAGGTTAAACAACCCTGAGAAAGAAGGCATTAGAAAGCATTGTGGGAAACAGAGGAAATATTGCCAGAATTTTGTCCCTTTCCATAATGTTTTGTACCCTTTCAAAGGCAACTCATATCATTTGAGCTACATTTTATATGTTGTCTGCAATTCCTTTCAAAATGAACAAGTCTGGTAAAGAGTAAAGAAAAAAGAAATCAACTCACCATCACAATAAGATCCCCAGTAACCAGGGCAACAAGATGTCACATTGACTTCCCGTCTACATGTATGATGACACCCTTCTTTGGTAACATTTGGACCCGGCCCTAAACTTTGTTCATATGTACAACCAGAAATACCGTTCATTTCCGTGACTTTCTCTGTTCCATTAGGACAGTCCATGAACATGTTTATGTGACATGATGTACAAGACATGTCAAACACATGGTACTTCTGTTCTACGTGAAAGCAGGAATCATTTACTTTGTTCACTAATACTGTACTGATGAAACTTGGCACAATGCTCAGTAGCAAGAATCTATCCATAGTTAATGCCATGATGAATTTCAGGTGAAGTCTCTTGTGTACTTCTCTTTAAAAGTAAGTAACTGTTCGAGAGGCCCAAGTTAAATATTACCAAACCTGTATTTAACCCTTTACCACACAATTCCAAGTTTTAATGACCCTGAGAAAGAAGCTTTTTGAAAACATTGTGGGAAAAGGAGAAAATGCTGGTAACCAGCATTTTCTCCTTTACCACAATATTTTCTACCTTTTTAAAGACAGAAATCCTCATTTGAGCTACATTTAAAGTGTTGTCTCAAATTGCTTTCACATTTGACCAGTCTGAAATTTTGTTGCTTGGTAATGAGCTAAAGACCTTCCAAGGGGAAGAAAGAAAAGTGGTCTCTTAAAAAAGGTGGTCTTTTGATACAGGTTCATTGAATTTAACTTCAGATTGATTGATTGATTGTTTGGTGTTTAACGCCGTTTTCCACATTATTTCAGTTATATCGCAGCGGGCAGTGCACCTATCCATGCTTTCCTGGAGTCTCTTTTACCAGTACTCCGCACAATTTTTCCTTCCAAGCCACTGGCTGCTTTCCAACATAACCAATTGTCGAAACAATGATCAGCGGTGGGAGAGGAATGAATCCTGTCGCAATGACTATCATCAATCCTCGGAAGGAAATTGGCTGAGCTGGGGATCGAACCCACGACCCCCTGTTCTCAAGTTCTGCACGCTACCGACTGAGCTACCGGGGTTCGGCGAATTTAAATTCAGAAGGGATATAGAATCAAATCAGTGGTCTTTTAACCCATTACCAAACAGTCCCATATTTTAAAGACCAAGAGCAAAAAAGCTTTGAAAAATGTTGAAGGAAAAGGCGAAAATGCTGGGAACCATAATGTTTTCTACACTTTCAAAGACAGGTATCAAAATGTGAGCCATAATCAATTTGTCTTCTGCAAATATTTCCAATTCTGACCGGCATTTTTTTTCTTTACACATAATGATTTCTGCCTAACCAAAGACAAAACATTGTCCTGTAAGACATATTTAATTTGTCATCTGCAATTGTTTTCAATTTGGACAAGTTTGGTAGAGTTAAAGCAGTGCCTACAACAGGTGATCTTTTAGACAGGTTATATCTGTTATCCTGTTTTAACCCTTTACCATACAATCAGAAGGCTGGTAACCAGCATTTTCTCCTTTCTCCTGAATGCTTTCTACCCATTTAAAAACAAATCTCATCCTTTGAGACAAACTAAATATGTTGTCTGCAAATACTTTCTACATGTATTTGCAAAAGTGTTAGATTTTGTAGTGTTGTAAAGACTGAACCCTTTTACCAAACAATTTTTTGTTTATTACATTCCTCAGGGATGAGGCTAATTGTTATGTCAGCCACCTGGATATGCATTCCTGGAGTTCTCTTTACCACTACAATCATGTTCTTTGTGTTTTAAACCAATTACTACTTTCCCACATTACCATTGTGGAAGGAATGGTCAGTGCAGAGAAAGGAGTGATTCCTGTCACAATACCTATCAAAAAATCCTTGTAGAGTTTTCGACAAAACATGAATACAAACTTAACTCTTTACCAAACAACAAAATTTTAGACCAGTCCAAATTGAAAGACTTTGCAGACGACAAAATAAATGTGACTCAAAAATTGAACTTTGTTTTTGGAAGAGTAGAAAACATTGTTGGAAATGGAGAAAATGCTGGTTACCAGCATTTTCTCCTTTTCCCACAATGTTTTCAAAAGCCTTCTTTCTTAGGGTCGTTAAAAGTCGGGATTGTGTGGTAAAGAGTTAACCTTTTAAGTGCCAAACTCTGCTTTATTTTTTCTTGTGGACAGAACAGGCTGTCTGATTTTATGTCTTATCTTTTTGCTATATTGCATGACACTTGGGCAAAAATTAATATGCAATTTTTAAAAAGGAAGGATTTGTATCAATTTAAAATATCCATTTTTCTTTTGTCAACAATACAAGAGCTCATTCTTTGTCTGATGTAAAACTTTTAGACTTTTCTAAATATAAAGCATTTTGCAAATGACAAATTGGATGTGGCTCCATCAGTAGGATTTGTTTCTGGAAGTGTAGAAATATTTTGTAAATAGGAGAAAATGTTGATTACCAGTTTTGGCTGGACTTGAAAATTTCTAATCATAACATTTTTTTCTCACATATAGTTATCCTTTTCAAGTATTATTTTACTTAAATAATTGATTGTTAAATCACTCACTGTTTCACAACTTACAATCCAAGTACAGAAATCACCATATAATGAGACAGAGATTTTTTGCCTACTTACTGGACCCTTATCCAGTCTCGTGGTCTAATGACCTCAAGGGCAAAGGCTTTTGGAAAACATTGTGGGAAAAGGAGAAAATGCAGCCAGCATTTTCTCCTTTTCCCACAATGTTTTCTACCTTTTCACAGAAATGTCCAATTGATTGAGCCACATTTGTAGTGTTGCTTGAAAGCGCTTTCAGCTTTGATGAAATCTAAAATTTTGCCACCTTGTTAAGAGTTAAGTCTTCCTGATGACAAAATTTAAGACTTGGAACGCTAAATTAAATATTGCTCAAATGATAATATTTAAATGGGTAGAAAAAATAAAATGCAGGTTACCAGCAGTTCGCCTTGTTCCAAGATATTTTTGAAGCATTATTCTTCAGGGTTACTGGAACATGGGCTTGTTTGGTGAGGGGTAACACTGTACAAAATGACAAATTTTAAGACTTGTCTAAATTGAAAGCATTTACAGATGACAAATAGAATTTGAATAAAAAGCTGGTGTTTGTCTTTGAAACAGTAGAAAGTAGTGTGGAAAAGTGAGAAATTGCTGCTTACAAGCATTTTCTCCTTTTCCCATGATGTTTTTACAAAACTTTCTTTTCTAGGATTGTAAAAGTACAGGCTTGTCTGGTAATGGGTTATCTCATTTCCTCTTGAAAAAAATGCAGCAAAAAAAATCTGATCAGATTGCTTTGACAGAAAAAAGAATTATGATTTTTTTTTTCATGTCAGATGTTTGCTTGTTTATTTTTAACACGTCACCTTATGACAAAATTTCAGACTGAAAGCATTTACAGACAGCAATTATGGTATTACTCAAATGATGAACTTTGTCTATGAAAGGATGGAAAAAATTGTGAGAAAAGGAGAAAATGTTGGTTACCAGCATTTTATTCTTTTTCAACAATGTTTTCAAAAGGCTTCTGTTTTTCAAGGTTATTAAAGCATGAAATTGCTTGGTAAAGTGTTAACTGTGTGTTAAGTAGGCAAGGCATCAAAGAAATTCTCAATTGGTGGCAACAAATGCATTGCTATTACCTATTACTTTACAACTATGACTTTTTGAGCCATTGAAGACTGCCTGTCAATTTTTCATAAAAATGTTGTTAAAGAGTGCAATTGGTTGTCATAAAGATTTGCTCCTTTTTCCACAGTGATATCTTACTTCATGACATTTTCATTTCCTTCAGATATTTTTCCTTTGTGTCTTTAAAACTTAGTATTTTTTCTCTGCTAACTAAACTTATTGGACTATTTCGGAGGTCTAACCGCAGATTTTCACTGTAATTTTGAAAAATGATTTTGATCAAGAGCCTGTATTCATGAACATTTTGTAAACGACTTCTCAGTCCAAAAGAATTTTCTAGATTTCAGATTCAATTTCTGATTGGCTAAATTGTATTGGTCAGAAATTGTGATACTTTCTCAATCTAGAACACGACTAAGAATATAAACGAAAATGGTGGGTGAATATTAAAATTATTATGGGCCCTGGTTTGGCATCAGGTAACAATGTAGATCAAAGATCAGACTGTGCACTCTGTGCAGTCTGATCTTAATCTAGGCTGTCAGCAAAAGCTGTTGACTTAAAAGTCGCCATTGGCAGTGAAAAAGATTAAGTTAGCCTTCACAGTAAACTAAGCCTGAGAGTTATTGGAAGGATTGTTAGGGACTGGTTCTACATTCAGGAAGTACAGACTTAATTATTTCTAAGGGCTCTTAACCCTTTACCAGACAATCCCAACTTTTAACAACCCCCAGGATGATGCCTTTTGAAAACATTGTGTAAAAAGGAGAAAATGCTAGTTACCAGCATTTTCTCCTTTTTCCACAATGTTTTCTACCCTATCCAAAACAAGTTTCCTCACTTGAGTTACAGTTAAATAATGCTTTCAATTTGTACATGTCTACATTTTTCTCATGTGGTAAAGAGTTAACCCTTAGAGTGTAGAATAAATGAAATGGAAGTTTTTTGTGAAAAAGACCCAATTGTCAGAAAAAATACCTCTTTTGAGTAGAATGTCTCACAAATTATTAAACAGCATGGATCAAAGATCAGACTGCACAGAATTTTCAGTTAGATATTGATCTACAGTGTCTACATGGGTAGCATCAATTTCACTTGGCACTCTAAGGGTTAAACTCATGGACAACAGTTTGATGACTGCTTGCACAGTAACCATTTATGCTTTATTAACTCTTTACCAAATGACAAAACTGTAGGCTAGTTTAAGTTGAAAGCATTTACAGAGGACAAAATTAATATGGCTCAAAAATTGAAATTTGTTTTGGGAAGGGTAGAAAACATTGTGGGAAAAGGAGAAAATGCTGATTACCAGCATTTTCTCCTTTTCCTACAATGTTTTCAAAAGGCTTCTTTCTCAGGGTCGTTAAAAGTCTGGATTGCGTGGTAAAGAGTTAATAACATCGTAATGTCTCCTGATATACGGTAATAGGATGATATATACAGAATATTATGTTGTAGTAACTTTCCTGGTGCTTGTATTTTATTGAAGCATTGTGAGAAAAATTGATATTGCACAAGACCAAAGGTCGAGCAAGATTTCAAAATTTTCTTATGACGCAAGAACTAAATACAAGCACCTAGAAAATTACTACAACAAAATATTCTTTTTATTGTGTACCTACAACTTTCATGGGCCAAATTTGGCAATTATTTACATTTTTTTTTTCTAAAACAGTAAACAAAATAAAACAAATAATGGTACTGTGATTGATTGAATTTGCACTTATTTATAGTCGCCACTGGTTGCCCATATGGGCGACGCCGCCTGAAGGCTGTTAGTATTGTTACATGGGATAGTGCAGATACAGGACGAAACCCATCTTAAGTTACGCCTGGTTCTTTTACGTGCTCGGTGTATAGCACTGTCACACAGGACCTCGGTTTAATGTCTCATCCAAAAGACTATTAGTAATTTTAGATGGCCAGCCGTGGGGATCAAACCCACACCCTCAAGTGACTCGAAACATCACGTTTACGAGTCCTACGCTCTACCTATTGAACTATGCGGGCTGGTCTAATGGTACAGTGACCAGCAACTTTGATTTTATACATGGTTGATGACTATTAATAGCATAACATTTGACCAATCAAAGTATGTGTTCTGCATGTGAGATAGATCATCATACTCTATTTGGAACCATATTTGACTCAGGGTAGATACAGATTTTTTTTCTGTTGTGTGTGATATTTTAATTTTTATCTGCGTGCAATGCATGCACATGTAATTGAGCCAGACAATTTTCAGGCTAATATAAAAAAAATTTCCGTCTCCAGGGCCCGGGAATAAGTACAGTACATTTGCATGCATCTTCGTTTTTTGTCTGCTGTCCACAACTTCAGTTTGGGAGATGGCAATTTAGTTGTAGAACATCAGACTCTCACATTCAGAGTTTAGGGTTAGAATCCAGTGATCAGGAGGGTCAGTCTTTAGAGCTATCTTTACCTTTGCCTTACTGATAATTAACTCATTACCAAACGACAAAATTTTAGTTTTGTTCAAATCGAAAGCATTTGCAGACGACAAAATAAAAGTGACTGAAAATTTGTAGTTTGTTTTGTGAAGGGTAGAAAACATTGTGGGAAAAGGAGAAAATGCTGGTTACCAGCATTTTCTCCTTTTCCCACAATGTTTTCTAAAGGCTTCTTTCTCAGAGTCGTCAAAAGTAGGGATTGTGTGGTAATGGGTTAAGTTATAGGAAGTTATAATGTAGAGTGATAAATGTAAGCTGTTGAACTTGTTTCATAGTAAATGTTATTTTAACCCTTTACCACACGACCAATTTTAGACCTGTCCGAATTGAAAGCATTTGCAGAGGACAGTTTCAATGTGGATCATATTAAATGATTTTTCTTTGATAGGGTAGAAAACATTGTGGGAAAAGGAGAAAATGCTGGTTACCAGCATTTTCTCCTTTTCCCACAATGTTTTCAAAAGCCTTCTCTATCAGGGGTGTCAAAAGTCGTCATTGTGTGGTAAAGGGTTAAATAATAGGTTTAACCCTTTACCACACAGTCCCAACTTTATCATGACCCTGAGAAAGAAAGCTTTTGTAAACTCTGTTACCAGCATTTTCTCCTTACCCCACAATGTTTTCTACCCATATCAAAACAAATTTGTATTTTTGGGTCACATTTATGTTGTCATCTGCAAAATAATGCTTTCAACTCGGACTGGTCTAAAACTTTGTTGTTTGGTAAAGAGTTAAACCGTAACTGAACAATCCCAAGTTTTCATGACCCTGAACAAGAAAGCCTTGGAAAACATGGAGGGAAAGAGAATTAAGGTCTATGGCCCCTAACTCTCGTATTAAAAGACGGAAGCTGTCGAGATTGGCCGAATAGCCTTTACAAAAACGTCGATGTTACATGATATTTACCAATGACCTAGTGAGTCTACGGCCCCTAACTCTCATTTTAATAGACGGAAGCTGCCGAAATTGGCTGAATAGCCTTTACAAAAACATTGATGTTTACCAATGAGTTAGGGGCCGTAGACCTCAATGCTGGTAACCAGCATTTTCCCACATTTTCTGTTCTGCCATAGATAAATGCCATTATGTGTATTGGAGACCCATCTTATGAACTATTGTGTTCTGCAAATGCTTGCAATATAGATCTAGACAAGTATAAAGTTTTTTGTCTGGAAGAGAGTTAATCCTTTACCACACAGTTCTGACTTTTAACAACCTGACGGAAAAGGCTTTCGAAAAGATTGTGGGAAAATGAGAAAATTCTGGTAACCAGCAGTTTCTCCTTTTCCCACAATGGTTTCTACCCTTTCAAAGACACAAGTCATGTTTTCAGCTATGTTTAATTTCTCGTCTGCAAATGTTTTCACTTTGGTTGAATCCAAAATTTTATCATTTTGTTGAGAATTAAAACTTAAAACACAATTCCATGTTCCAAGTTGAGAGGTTGACAATATTAGTTGTACGGTCAGGTGGCAGGGGACTTGGAAACTTGTTCATGGCTGTGGAGAATAATGTCGCCTTCGGCTCGGGGCGACATTATTCTCCACAGCCGTGAACAAGTTTCCAAGTCCTCTGCCACCTGACCGTACAACGAATTTATTATACTGCAAAGTTTTACCATTCCAATGTGTGTTAAGTGAAATTTACTTGGTTTTTTGGTTTAAAAAATTGAGTACGCTGATGAGGTAGAATTACCCTTCTTAGTGCCCCAATTCAATGAAAACTGACGTCACTGGGAACTGACGTCACTGAAACCTTGGATATACGTGTTAAAACGTGCAGCTTGGCGCATAATCTTGATGTTAATCTTGATCGACGCCGCCAATTTGAATGTTGTGTTGAAAGTGTAGTCATGTCTACGGGGCTCCCGAAAGGGAAACTGCTTTTATGTGGGTTTTGCCAGTGGACATGATATATATGTTCGGGGCATATTATCCAATCAGATCACGAGAAATTTCTTTGCAGTATAATAAGATTTTCTTTTCTTTTTCAGGAACTGAGAAAAAGGGCTCTCCAAAACAGATAGTGGTGGATCAACACTTTACCAAACAACATAATTCTAGACTAGTCCAAACTGAAAGCATTTGCAGATGACAAGATAAATTTGACTCAAAAATTGAAACTTGTTTTGAGAAGGGTAGAAAACATTGTTGGAGAAGGTTACCAGCATTTTCTCCTATTCAGACAATGTCATGAAAGCTTTCTTTCCCAGGGTCCTTAAAACGTGGAATAGTGCCGTAAACGATTTATTACTATGTATATTTTCTGGTCCAGTGTGTGCATGCTTCAAGGAGAAGATAACTTGTGTTTGTCCGAGGCATCACACTCTTTCCTTTAGTACAAGACTTTAGAAGTGCAATTATGGATGTGAAATCATTTCAGTTTCTAGTTCCATAGTGCCACATTTTCAAGACTCCACCCACCACTGTGGTGTGATACTTATCTGTAAAAAGCTTGTGGTTGGGATAAGAGTTACTATTCTTATATATAACTCTGTACTAGATGACAAAATAATATACTCATCTTAATAGGAACCATATGAAGACAACTTTTACGCACAGTCCAGAGTTTTAATGGCCCTGAGGAGAAAAGCTTTTGAAGATATTGTGGGAACAGGAGAAAATGCTGGTAACCTGCATTTTTTTCCTTTTTCCACATTGTTTTCTACTAAGTTAAAGGCATATTTTATCATTGGGCCATGTTAAAATTGTTGTCTGCAAATGTATTTTCTCCTGTTTCCACAATGTTTTCAAAACGCTTGTTCTTTGGGTCATTTAAACACAAGTTTGTATGGTGAAGGTTTAACCACACCCTTATTTAGGTTTGGTGACAGGCATTGTCGGAAATCATTGCCTTGTAAGAATTGTCAAACTTACATTTACTAGTCACTAGTCAGCCAAGAGACAGGGCTAAAATGGTCAACTTTCTTTCCAAGTTACTGCCTGCTTTTCTCACGTGCATCACAGGTGAGAGGCAAAAAATCCCAGGAAAGAAAGTTTGCCTCAACCGGGTATCAAACCCAGGTAACCACCAGGTAACCAGTCAGATCAGCTAACCACTGAGCTACATGGGCAGATTACTATAGTAGCAATGGTTCTTACTCAAGGTTGTCAAAAGTCAAGATTGTGTGGTAAAGGGTTAAGTGAGCTATTGCTATGACATTTTCTGAAATATCCTTGAATGCAGGGTAGAACACCTTTCAGATACAATACACATATAATATGATCTGACACACATGGAAGTTGGCATACGAGATAAAATTTTATTAATGCTTTACCACACAATCCTGACTTTTAATGACCCTGAAGGAAAAAGCTTTTGAAAACATTGTGGAGAAAGGAGCAATTGCATGTTTTGAGTAACATCTAATTTGTCATGTGCAAATGCTCTATGTTTGGACAAGACTAAACTTCTATTATTTGGTAAAGACAAGTTAATTTAGCCTTTGGCGAGCTTAACCCTTTTTTACACAACAAAATTTAAGACTTGTCCAAATTGAAAGCATTTTCAGACAACAAATTACATGTGAATCAACTTTTTCAAGTTGGTAACCAGCATTTTCTCCTTTTCCCACATTGTTTTGAAAACTCCTCTCCTTTAGGGTTGTTAAAACTCAGAATTTTGTGGTAAAGAGTTAATGGCCTTTTTTTTTCCTGAACAAGTTTAACAGAAATTTATCTCTTAGCCCAACAAAGGTCAAATTCTTTTTATCATGTACCATATTTGTATATCAAAAAATACATTTACTATCATTATTTGATATTTGTATGATACTGACATACTTATGACATATATTCATGTGGAATGTTTCGCATCATAGTGATAAAAGATTGTTAATTATGCCCCCCTTCAACGAAGTGGGGGTATATTGCTTTGCTAATGTCTGTCGGTCGGTCGGTAGACCTTACCTTGTCCGGATGATAACTAGACACAGAATTGACCTAGGTTCGTCAAATTTGGCACAGACATGCGTCTTGGAGTGTAGATGATCCCTATTGATTTTGAGGTCAATCGGTCAAAGGTCAAGGTCACAGTGACCGTCAACATGTTGATATATAGACCAAACCTTGTCCGGATGATAACTAGACACAGAATTGACCTAGGTTAGTCAAATTTGGCACAGACATGCGTCTCAGAGTGTAGATGATCCCTATTGATTTTGAGGTCAATCGGTCAAAGGTCAAGGTCACAGTGACGGTCAACATCTTTATACATAGACCAAACCTTGTCCGGATGATAACTAGACACAGAATCGACCTAGATTCGTCAAATTTGGCACAGACATGCGTCTTTGAGTGTAGATGATCCCTATTGATTTTGAGGTCAATCGGTCAAAGGTCAAGGTCACAGTGACCGTCAACATGTTGATATATAGACCAAACCTTGTCCGGATGATAACTAGACACAGAATTGACCTAGGTTAGTCAAATTTGGCACAGACATGCGTCTCGGAGTGCAGATGATCCCTATTGATATTGAGGTCAAAGGTCAAGGTCACAGTGACCGTCAACATGTTTATATATAGACCAAACCTTGTCCGGATGATAACTAGACACAGAATTGACCTAGGTTCGTTAAATTTGGCACAGACATGCGTCTCAGAGTGCAGATAATCCCTATTGATTTTGAGGTCAATCGGTCAAAGGTCAAGGTCACAGTGACCCTCAACATGTTGATATATAGACCAAACCTTGCCCGTTTGATAACTAGACACAGAATTGACCTAGGTTCGTCAAATTTGGCACAGACATTTGTCTCGGAGTGCAGATGATCCCTATCGATTTTGAGATTAATCCATCAAAGGTCAAGGTCACAGTGGCCTTCAACTTAATGATATTTAGACCTAACCTTGTCCAGATGATAACTAGACACAGAATTGACATAGGTTCTTCAAATTCTGTACAGATATTCATCTTGGAGTGTAAATGATCCCTATTGATTTTGAGATTAATCCATCAAAGGTCAAGGTCACAGTGGCCTTCAACTTAATGATATATAGACCAAACCTTGTCCAGATGATAACTACACACAGAATTGACCTAGGTCCTTCAAATTCTGTACAGATATTCATCTTGGAGTGTAAATGATCCCTATCGATTTTAAGGTTAATCCGTGAAAGGTCAAGGTCACAGTGACCACCAGATGATTCAGGGCCGGCGCTGCTGTTGGCCACTTGAGCCATTTGCTCAAAAAAAATTAAAGTGTCTCAAAAATCATCATATGTGGCTCAACTTGTGGCTCCAACATTTTATTTGCGTATTATCGGGGACGTAGTAAGCATCGAAGTTGACTGGGAAAAAGCGGAAGTCGAACGTGCGTGCCGAAAAGAAAATTGATAACCCAGTCTGTGTATCGGCGACTGTTTGCAATCTTGTATGTATACACATGGCAGTGTGTATAATTATGCGAACTGTTGACAGATTATCACATTTAACAATTGAAGTGGGCTATAAATCAAAAAGATGACCCTCAATCAATTCTTTTGATATCAGTTTATGACCTGTGCCACTTCCTGTATCAATGTGGCAGTAGGGGGGCATGACTGTTTTACAAACAGACATCTTGTTTTGCATTGCACTGCCACTTTTGGCATATCTAAAAATCAATGAAAATCATCAGATCTCATACCATCAGACAATAAAATGAAAGTTTGTAAATTACATGCTCATTGTGTTATAACTCCTGTAACTGTTTCCCATAAAATGGTGTGCTGAGCCCCAATAGCTCAGTCGGTAGGGTACAGAGCTTGAGAACAGGGGGTCGCTAGTTTGATCCTCGGCTTGGCCAATTTCTTTCTGATGATAGATAATAGTCATTTTGACAGGATTTCATTCCTCTCTCACCACTTACCATTGTTTTGACGATGGTTATGAGGGAAAGCAGCCAGTGGCTTTGAAAGAATATTGTGCAGAGTACTGGTAAAAGAAAATTCAGGAAAACATGGATAGGTACACTGGCCACCATGATATAACTGAAGTAATGTTGAAAACAGCGTTAAACGCCATACAATCAATCAATCAATCTTAAAATGGTGAGTTTTCTTCATGCAGAATGTCTTGTCCCTTTCACTACAAACTCGGAAAGTCCACTTCTTTTCGAGAGATAACTTAGGTTTTTACTGCTCCTGTTCATTACTTTGGCCACAGTTTAGTATCAGGTAGCAGGAGATAGTTTAGATAAATGATCAGACAGCACGTTCTGTGCTGTCAAATCTTGATCTAACCCATCCACCAAAAGCTAGTCATCATGGAAATGAAAGTTTTACAAAAATAGTCTGTGCATAATCCTTTACTCTTTAACAAACTATGACGTTCTGGACTAGACCTAATTCAAAGCACTTTGCAGACCATATATTAACCCTTTAAGTGCCTTTCACATCTATAGTTGCCATTGTGGCTAGTGTAGATCAAGATCAGACAGCACAAAAGACGCGGTCTGATCTTTGATCTAAACTGTTGGCTTAGCTGAAACATTCTTAACTAAATCAACTGTAATATAGCAAATATTTTGGTCTTATTTCTCAAGTGAAAACATTGTGGATAAAGGGGAAAAATGCTGGTTACCAGCATTTTCTTTTTCGTCAGTGTTTTTAAAAGCCTTCTCCTTCACGGTTGTTAAAACTTGAGATTGTGTGGTAAAGGGTTAAGATATTATTTGTTGGGTTTATTCTGCACCCTAGGGGCTAAATACTAGCCCTGTATGTCACAGACTAAGTGACCCAGCCCAGCAATAGGAGGGAGGAAGAAACAGTAGAATAAACAGACTTCAATAGTGTCATAATTGTGCTCATACATGAGGGTATCCATCATAAGTTTGCCTTATACATGTGTACAAATGTATTCTACATATCATAAGTAACACATTTTTTGAGTTTTTCAAACCTTTTATTCAGAAACCAAAAATAAAATCTTCCAAAATTATCAGACCCTGACAAAACAATTTTGTCACATAAAACATCAATAAAAGGAAACTCTAAATCAACAAAATCCAACTATTTTGTGTTAGCAGATAGCTCTAAATCTCACAATTCCATTTTTGTGTCAACTCCTTCCCATAATTATCTTCCATACCTAAAAACCATGAGTAGCTGCTCATGGCATTCACTACCTGATGCTTCTCAGCCCTAAACCAAACAACAAAATTTTACCTTGGTAAATTGAAAGCATTTGCAGATGACATACTAAATGTGACTCAAATAATGGATTTATCTCTGAAAAGGAAGAAAACATTGTGGGAAAAGGAGAAAATGCTGGTTACCAGCATTTTCTCCTTTTCCAACAATGTTTTCAAAAGCCTCTTTCCTTAGGAATGTTAAAACTTGGTGATGTGTGGTAAAGGGTTAAACCTATACCAAACAACAAAATTTTAGACTGGTACAAATTGACAGTATTTGCATACAACAAATTAAATGGGTTGCACCATGGGAAATGTCTTTGACAGGGTAGAAAACATTGTGGGAAAACAAGAAAATATTGGTAACCAGCATTTTCTCATTTTCTATAAATGTTTTCAAAAGTCTACTATCATAGTGTAGTTAAAACACAGGATCATTTGATCACAAGTTGATAATTATCATAGTAATGATGGGAAGATAAATCTATAGGCAAAGAAAAATTATCCAAGAGATAAATTCAGCCATGCTCTGAAAAAAGGGGGTTTAATGCATCTCTAGGATGCATTAAACCCAAGCAAGTCATCACATTATTATGGATCCTCGAAATCCATGTTGTCCAAAAACCGACTGAATCCAGCAGTAGAATGGTCCTTTGACATGCAGAAAATTGACCAATAGCAAAAGTATGGACCAATATCAGCCTGTGCAAACTGCAGTCTGACATTGGTCCATACTTTTTGCACATGCATTAAACCCCCTTTTCACAGAGAACAGCTCTATTATTGTTGATTCAAGTCCATGTATGTCCCTGAAAAAGTAACTGATTTCCTCCTGACACAACAATGCAGCAGATGACCTTCTACAGTACAAATAATCACCATGAATTCTGGTCTACCTCTTATCTATTTATAGCAAACAACAAATATTTTAACTTGTTGAAACTGAAAGCATTTGCAGACAACAAATTAAATATAACTCATGATATAAAACTTGTCTGTCATAAAGAAGAAAACATTGTGGGAAAAGGAGAAAATGTTGGTTATCAGCATTTTCTCCTCTTCCAACAATGTTTTCGAAAGGATTCTTCCTTTGGGGCGTTAAAAGTTAGGATTGTGTGGTAAAGGGTTAATCCTTTACCACAAAATCCCGAGTGTTAACAACCCTGTCAAAGATAGATTTTGAAAACATTGTGGGAAAAAAAGAAAATGCTGGAAACACCAGCATTTTCTCCTTTTTCCACATGTTTTCTAACCTTTCAGACAAATCCCATTGTTGCCGAATTATTTCGTGTGCAAATGCTTTCAATTTGGACCAGTCTAAAATTTTGTTTTGGAGAAAAGAGTTAAATATGTTTTAAAACAATGAGGCAAAAAAAGATATTTCTTGTCAGAAGCTTAATGTCTTTTTACCATAATGTTTCTTAACCCGTTACCGCACAATGCCGACTTTTAACGACCCAACGCCCCTTGGAAAGGAGCCTTTTAAAAACATTGTGGGAAATGGATAAGATGCTGGTAACCAGCATTTTCTCCTTTTCCCACAAAGTTTTCTACCCTATCAAAGAAAAATTGCACCATTTGAGCCACAGTGAAATTGTCGTGTGCAAATGCTTTGAATTCAGACAAGGCTAAAACTTTGTCGTCTGGTAAAGGGTTAAAACAGTCTGTTGCAAGATGACAAAGTCATCTGCAAAAGGAAATAAATGAATACCATAAATCATTTCCCACTGTACAAATACTGTTAATATAAACAAACAAACAAACCCTTGTTTAAAGGCCCAGTAAAGGCTGAAATATCAAAGCAGGTGTCATAATACATTTAAATCATACCATTTAAAAGTATGGAAAATATTGTGGAGATGACAGTCTGTTATCATGTGGTTGAGCCATATACATGTATTAGTCGCTGGCAGAAAAAAGAATTTTAAAATCAGGCAAAACGTTGACAAAAGACACAGCTACCTGGCAGGTTTTAACTTAGTTTTGAAATTAATTTCTCTGTCAGCGAATAACGCTTGGACCAACCTTTACAATGACAGATTGTCATCTTCAGAATAATTTCCATACTTTTAAATGTTATGATATAAATTCAAATGCAATTAAACACCCACTTTGTTTACATTTGGCCTTTATTGTTACTTTAACGTGAGATATTAACACTTAACCAAACAAGCCCATGTTTTAACCCTTTACCAGACGACAAAAATTGTAGACTTGTCTAAATTGAAAGTAGTTGCAGACTACAACTCAAACAAGACTCAAATGATGGAATTTGTCTCTGAAAGGGTTGAAGCCATTGTCAGAAAGGGCGAAAATGCCGGTTACCAGCATTTTCTCCTATTCCCACCATGTTTTCAAAAGGATACCTCCTCCTCAAGTTAGTAAAAAAACGCCATTGTTTGGTAAAGGATTAACGACCCTGATGAAAAGCTTTCAAAAACATTGTGGGAAAAAGGCAGTTTTCTAAACAAATTTGAAATTTTGAGTCACATTTACTGTAATCTGTCGTCTATGAATGCTTTCAATTTGTGTAAGTCTACAATTTTGTTGTTTGGTACACGGTTAAATATCGAATAATATAATAAAAGATTGCAATACAGCTGTGCATCAACCAAATAGATAACCTTGACTAACTTGTGTCCTACCTCATCGACCTGCCCTAATAGCTCAGGTGGTAGAGTGTGAGACTTGTGATCATCAAAGGGTGTGGGTTCCATCCCCACAGCTGGGCACCTAACATTACTAATAATCTTTCGAGCGAGAAGTTAAACCATGGAAAAGTGCTATACACTAAGCACTTTAAAAAACTCTCACATAACTTAGGATGGGTTATCCTGTATCCTGCACTATCCCTGGTATCAAAACTATCTGTCTTCTGGGGGTGTCACCAATATGGGCAACCAGAGGCAACAACAAATAAGGGAAAATAAAATTAATGTCCCACGTCATAAACTCCACAACACAACAAAATTTCTGACATCTCGATGTTGAAAGGATTCGCAGACAACAAGTTAAATTCTCACCCAAATTATAAAATTCTTCTTTGATACAGTAGAAAATATTGAAGGGAGAGGAGTTTTCTCCTTTTCCTTCAATGTTTCCAAAACCCTTCTTCCTTGTCATCCAAATACTAGATCAAGGAACTCTTTACTAAACGACAAAATTTTACACATGTCTAAATTCAAGGCTGTTGCAGATGTCAAACTAACTGTATTTCAATTTATTAAATTTGTCTCAGAAAGGGCAGGAAACATTGCAGAAAAAAAGCTGGTAACCAGCATTTTCTCTTATGCCCACAATGTTTTAAAAAAAAGCTTCTTTTCCAGGGTTGCTAAAACTCAGGACTGTGTGGGAAAGGATTAAGAACATAAGCTTCTACAAAGCTTTAACCCTCCACCTCAAAGTATTGCATTTCTAGCAAACTATTTGCATGAAGTACCTAAGTGCAACAAATGGTGAAAGTCCTCATTGTCAGAAATTTCTTCATTTCCTTCAATGTTTAACCCGTTACTAGACAAACCCAAATTTTAGAGACCCTATTGGAGAAAGGCTTTAAAAACTTTGTGGAAAAAGGAGAAAATGCTGATAAACAGCATTTTCTCCTTTTCCTGCAATGTTTTCTAACCTGTCAAAGGTCTTTGATTCATTTGAACAACTTTTTTGAATTTGTCATCTGCAAATGCTTTCAATCTGGAAGAGTCTAGATTCGGCATTTGGTAAAAAGTTAACCATCTACATGCATTAGGCTTCATACACAATGATGTGGTTAGCCTCTTACCATGTAATTCTGAGATAGCAAGACTTCTGAAGTGAGATATGCAGAAATGCCTGCATTTTCTTTTTTTTCCAACAATGTTTTCTACCCTTTCAAAGGCAGATACCATTATTAAAGCCACATTAAAATTGTCAACTGCAAATGCTTTTAATTTGGACAAGTCTAAGATTTTGTTGTGTGGTAAAGAGTTACAAGAAGAAAAGTTAGTTGCGCTCAATTTTAACCCTTTACTCAACAATCTCAAGTTTTAACAACCCTGCAAAAGACAGCTTTTGAAAACATTGTGGGAAAAGGAGAAAATGCTGGTAACCAGCATTTTCTCCTTTTCCAGCAATGTTTTCTACCCTTTAAGACAGAAATCATCATATTAGCTACATTTGTTGTCTGTAAATGCTTTCAATTTGGTTGTGTCGAAAATTTGGTAAAGAGTTAAGCATTTGCAGCAATACAAAGAGGATTAAAACATGTGGCTGAACCATGCTCTGGTGAAAGAGGGCTTAATGCATCTCTGTGATGCATTATACCAAGCAAGTCATAATTATGGATCCTTTAAATCCACTTTTTTCAAGAACTGACTGAATCATGAGGTAGAATCATCCTTTGAAATGCAGAAAATTTAACTATAGCAAAAAGTATTTACTCAGGTCAGCCTGTGTGGACTGCGCAGGCTGACCTGGTTTGATACTTTTTCAGATGAACTAGGCCCCCTTATCACAGAGTATGGCTCATCTTATAATCTTCTGCAAGCCACACTGCGGCAGAGCACTAAAAGGCATTAGCGAGAAAGGGAAAAAAATCCTTGCTCTGAGCAATTTCTCCTATTGCCACTATGTTTTTATCAGTATTCATATTCTGAATATTAACCAATGTTTAAAATTCATATTGTATAAGGATATTTTGAAAGTTGTTTGCAGAGCAATAACTGCTTTATGAGGTTAACAAGTAAGCTCTTAGATGTTAACAACTCGATCTTTACAGAGCCTTTCCTAACCATCGTAGAATGTGACTAGCAGCGATCACGATCAGACTGATCATTACATGTAAACCATCACCACAATTTACCCTTTACACACAAACCTGTGTTTTAGCAACCCTTACGAATAAAGCATCTGAAAACTTTGTAGGAAAAGGAGAAAATCCTAGTATACAACATTTTCTCCTTTTTCCATCTATGGTTTCTACCCTATCAAGGACAAATCCATCACTTTAGCAGCCTTCAAATTTCTGCCTGCATGTTCTTTCAATTTGGGCAAATCTAGAATTATGTCTTCTGGTATAGAGTTAACTCTTTACCAAACAACAAATTCTTAGATTTGTTCAAATTGAAAGCACTTGCAGACTGCAAATTAAATGTGGCCTAAATAATGGGATTTGTCCGTGAAAGGATAGAAAACATTGTGGGAAAAGGAGGAAATGCCGATTACTAGCATTTTCTCCTTTCCCTTCAATGTTTTCAAAACCTTTCTTTCTCAGGGTCATTAAAACTAAGGATTCCAAAAACAAATTGTTGACTCTTCCAAATTGACAATAATTGCAGATGGCCTTGTAGAAATTGTTTTAAACAAGCTGTATTTCTCAGGCAGGGCAAAAAACATTGTGGGAAAAGAAGAAAATGATGGTTACCAGCATTTTCTTCTTTTCCCACTATGTTTTTAAAAGCCTTTTTCCTCAGGGTTGATAAATTGCAGAATTGTGTGGTGAAGGGTAATACCAAGTGAAAAGCAAAACACACACTCCATTAAAGATGGAATAGAAGTTGACCAAGGTTAGATGTCCTCTTTGATTGGAATAATGGAGACACACCCCGTGGACCCAGTATGGAATTCCCTCTAATTACAGTCTAAATTTAGACAAACTTATTGGAATTCTCTGAAACAGAAGAAAGTAACAAAATATAAGCTATGTGTGAATATGCATGCAGTGCAGATGCCACTGTTTAATAAAAGTGCCACTGTTTGGTTAGATGTATGTAACTTGTAGTTCTATAAATATGAGTATTTACTAACTACCAGATGACAAAATTTTAGTCTCCTAATCCAAAAACATTTTACAAATGACAAATAAAAAGTGGCTTAACCCTTTACCACGCAATCCTAACTAATAACGACCCTGAGAAAAAAACTTTTGAAAACATTGTGGGAAAAGGAGAAAATGCTGCATTTTCTCCTTTACCTACAATCTTTTTACTCTCCCCCAAAAATATTTCAATTTTTGAGTCACCTTTATTTTGTCGTCTGCAAATGCTTTCAATTTGGACTAGCCTAAAATTTTGTCCTATGGTAAAAAGTTTAATAAAGGAAATAGTCTTTGAAATGGTAGAAACCTTGGGGGGAAAGGAGCAAATACTGATTACTAGCCTTTTCACCCTCTTCTATGTTTGCTGACCTTTCAAGGACGCTTTTCAGCTACAGGTAATTTGTCATCTGCAATTTCTAATGATATCAATATGGACATCTCTAATATTTTGTCGACTGGTGAAGATTAAAGGTGAACCACTAGCGATACATTAGTGTTATTGATCTTCAGGCTGTTTAATACAGAAAGAAGCAGGCACTAAAAAAGGTGCAAGTTATGGAAAGCTACAAAACTAAATATAACAAACAAAAAATAATTAATAGGCAATAAAAGTACCAGTCAAATAGATTGTTTTGGCTACCAACTTATAAAATAACAAAGTTTGGTTCAGTTTTAATTATCAGAAATTAAAAGAATGGGCTAGTAAAAAAAACAATATATATTAGACTAAAAATCTCAAATATACCCAAAAGTCTTTAACTAGAGCTCAGCTTAAACCAAAAGATTCGGTCTGATTATGTCTGAAAGAACCTTGCACAACCTTGAAAGTTGCCTCTGTGGCCAGCATACATCAAGATCTGACTGCAAAAAACAAGCAGTCTGATCTTTGATCTTCACTGTCCACTTTGCTGAGACAAAAGCAACCTTGAAACTGCAATCACTTTAATCTTAATGTCTTTTGGGTTTATCTGGCAGACAAAAGGTTAAATGAAATATAGGAAACTAGTGTGACAATTTCAGCCTGCAGACAGATGCACAAACTGCAAATTTTTCACTGCTTTTGCTAGAATTTATACGAAAATATTGAACAAAGATCACAATGCACATTCCATGCAGTCTGAGCTAGGTTACAGTGCTATCTTGCAAAGTTGTAAGAATTTTTTGTCATATCAAATGATTAGTCACATTCAAATTGCTAAGAAAGAATCTATTTACACTATAGTTTAGTCTGATTGTCAAAATTTAATGAAGAACATAAGCTGAATCAATAGAGAATGGGACTTTGGCAATTTTGATTGCTGCAAATTTATTTTAGGAGTAAACAAAAAAATAGTTAGAACACAAATATTGAAGTGTTCAATGATGAAAGTCAAACCAAACAGTAACTATTCTACCCCATATATAGCACCATGCCTAAACTGTAAGTGTGTGTAAAGGTATGCAAAAATATAATGTCCAAACCTGAATAACAAAATACTCTGCCCTCAGTACAAAAACAATTCTTAACCAGACAACAAAATTTCAGACTCATCCAATTTCAAAACATTCACAGATGACAAAATGTGTCTCAAATAATGATACATCAATGAGAGGATAGATAAAATTGTGGAAAAAGGAGAAAACCCTGGTTACCAGTATTTTCTCTTTTTCCCCTCAATATTTTCAAAAACATTCTTTATAGCCAGGCTGGTTAAAATGAGGAATCTTTTAGTAAAGGGTTATGATAATAATATACACCATTAGTCAATCCTCACTGTCCCTAAATAACATCTTACATCCTTGAAGGAGACAACATCTGAAACATTGCGGCAAAGACAGCAATTGCATGTTACATGCAATGGGACCTTTTCTCACAATGGAGAAAAAGATATTTTCTTTTTCTTTCCACATTGGTGCCTTGAGTTATTTCTTGTAGTTTATGGCAGATTTAAAATCTGACTGCACAAAGCAAACAAATCTGAAAAGTCACTCTTAACATTCTGTAGATTTCTTTAACTCTTTACCAAACGACAAAATTTAAGACTGGTCGAAACTGGAAGGATTTGCAGACGACAAAATAAGTGTCACTGAAAAAGTGAAATTTGTTTTTGGAAAGGTAGAAAATGTGGGAAAAGGAGAAAATGCTGGTTACCAGCATCCTTTTTTCACAACGTTTTCAAAAAGAGGCTTCTTTCTCAAGTTGTTAAAAGTCAGGATTGTGTGGTATATGGTTAAACCTTTTGCCAGCTCATAGAAATTTAGACTAATCCAAAGTGAAAAGATTTGTAGGCAAAACATCAAATGTAGGTCAAACGGCAGAATTGTATTGGAATGCGTAGAAATCATAGTGGGAAAAGAGAAAATACTGCTTGCCACCATTTCTTCCTTTTCCTACAATGTTATCAGAAGGCTTCTTCCACAGGATCATTAACACAAGGTATTGTTAGGTAAAGTACAGATTAAAGTCATTTTATGACATTACAAAATTAACTCATTGACACAAACACATTCCAATAACTTTATGTTTGACATTATTCTGGCAAAAATGAGCAAGTGCTTTATATAGCACTGCTCAACTCTTTATCAAACAATAAAATTTTAGACTTATCCAGTTTGAAATCATTCGCAGACACAAATTAGATAAGGCTCAAAAGATGGAATATGTCTCACAATGAGTAGATAACAACAGTTACCAGCATTTTCTCCTTTTCCCACAATCTTTTCAAAGGCCTTCTATCTAAGGGTGGTTAAAACTTGGGACTACTACATGAAAAACAGCTCCTTTCACCTACTTGCTCCTTTTCACTGCATTCAAGAAAAGTATTTCCCTTTCTTACACATATATTTCACCATTGCACCATTTTTCTACAGATACTTAACTATACCAAATAACAAAATTTTAAACTTGTCCATGCTGAAAGCATTTACATAATTCCAAATTTTAACGAGCCTGAGGAAAATGGTTTTTGAAAACACTGTGGCAAAAGGAGAAAATGCTGGTAACCAGCATTTTTTCCTTTACAGACAATGTTTTCTACCCTATCAAGAACACATTTCTTCATTTAGGTCACCTTTAATTTGTCCCCTGCAATTGCTTTCAGTTTGCAGTAGTCTAAAATTTTGCCATTTGGTAAAGAGTTAACCCTTTACCAAACCACAAAGACTCATCCAAATTGAAAGTACTTGCACAAAACAATTAGATGAGTCTCATTGATGAAGATGTTTTGGAAAAGTAGAAAAACATTGTGGGAAATGGAGAAAATACTGGTTACCAGCATTTTCTTCTTTTCCTCCAACGTTTTCAAAAGCACTTTTCCTCAGGGTTGTTAAAACACGAGATAATTTGGTTAGGGATGAAACATGATTATTAAAGGAGGGTCAAAATGCACAAACGTAATAAAAGTGTTCAGATGCATGAATTTACTCACTAAAAAACTTGCAGCAGAGAACTTTATAAACACCCATGTAAAATAGGGAGATTCAGTATTAATCATGGTTTGACTCTTTACCAGGCAACAGTATTTTTTGACAAGTCCAATTTCAAAGCATTCAAGATGGTTAGTCGAAAGCGGCTCAAATGACCGGACACATCTTTAAGGTTAGAAACCACTGTGGGAAAACAAGAAAATGCTGCTGACCAGCATTTTATCATTCCCAAGATGTTTTCATAAGTTTTACTGTTAAAAATCAAGATTATTTGGTAAAGGTTAAAACATAAATACTGGTGAAAAATGTGGCAAAATGAAGAAATTGCTAGTAACAAGCACTTTTTTTTTTGTTTAACTAATCGCTTTCGAAATTGGTCTGCTGCAAAATTAAATAAGCTATCTGCTGGAGTTTTAATCATTAAACAATAGAATCATTTGTTTTAGAAGACTCATTACGGACATTCTTACTCTCATTCAGAGGCTCCTGGGCTTCAACTTTAACCTCTTGTAAGTGCTGCGATTTCATTTCCTGTCTCTTCACTTCTGTATACGCTGCAGATCCACCAAGTACTGTGAGATTACTAAACCACCACAGAGAAGATTTGACATCATGGAAATATAAACAAGCTATCACTGTTTGCGCTGCTGCTTTAGCTGTCCCTGAGATATTGTGTGTTAAAGGTGACGTGACCTGGATCTGAAGTCCTGTGATTGTTCCAATGGCAAATCCAAAGAGGCCGCTACAGCTCATTAATAGCCAAAATCTTGTGTTGAACAACAGCGGAAAGTTAACCACTTCATTGTACTCCCCAAATATAAGCATTAAAGGTAGAAACAACACAGTAGCGTTGATATTGTTATACAAAGTAAGTCTCCAAATATTGTTGTCCACTATAGGTAGCACTTTCTTCGTGTAAATTGCGTTCAAGGCTACGCAACAGCTTGCACACACTCCAAACAGAACACCAGTCACTGATAGAGAACCTAGAAATACAAAACCAGAAATCTTACTAAATCAAACTACATGTAAAATACATTACCACCTACAGACAGCTTTCTTCACCTTTTAACACTCTACAATATGACAAAATTTTGGACTCCCTCAAAGCCAAAGTATTGGCACACAAACAAACTTTGGATTGTGTGGTCATAGGTTAATAAGTCGTCTGCAAATACTTTCAAATTGTACAAGTCTAAAATTTGTCACTCAGGAAGGAGTTAACCTAAATTTACCCTTATTTCACAAAGAGGTTGTCTCCAGGATATACATCTATGTTTTAGGAGATAATAACTTTATTTGTTTTTATGATATTTAAAACAATTTTATAAATTATTTGTTACATCAGGGCATTTAGTGCACCCATTCATGCTTTCCTTGTGTTGCTTTTCCCAGTACTTTGCACCATATTTTTCCCGGCTACTGGCTGCTTACCTTGAATCAACGTTCAGCAGTGAGAGAGGAATGAATCCTGTTGCAATGACTTTCATCAAACCTTAGAAAGAAATTGGCTGAGCTTAAGAATTAACCAGAGACCCTCTGGTTTCAAGACCTGAGCCTGTATTCACCAACCATTCTTAAGAACGTTTTTAGTTTCATTCTACAGACTTTTCTAAATTTGAAAGTAACACAACTTCTGATTGGCTAAAGCAAATCTAGCCAATCAGAAGTTGTGTGACTTTCAAATTTAGAAAATCTTGATGAATAAGACTTGAAATGTTCTAAAGAATGACTGGTGAATACAGAACATGAGGGTTACTTATTGAGTTACCAGGTTTCGCCCAGGAGATCATGAGGTTGAATAACTGATTGAATGGTGTTTTACGCCTCTTTCAACATTATTTTAGTCACATCACAGCGACAGTTCACATATTCATGTATTTCCCAGGTTTCACCAGTACTAGGCGAGGGCTCTGCAGTGTCTGTCCCAAGGACACTCCCTCGAAAAACCCAGTGGATCTAGTGAGGCTTGAATCCAGGGCCTCCTGGTTACAAGTCCCACACTTTATCATACTTTATCACTGAGCCATGCAGGACCAAAGGAAATCATGAGGTAAGAGTTTAACCCTTTACCATACAATGCCGACTTTTAACGCCCCTGAAAGAGAAGCCTTTTGAAAAAAAAGTGGGAAAAGGAGAAAATGCTGGTAACCAGCATTTTCTCCTTTTCCCACAATGTTTTCTTCCCTGTCAAAGAATAATTGCACCATTTGAGCCACAATGAAATTGTCGTCTGCAAATACTTTCAATTTGGACAAGGCTAAAATTTTGTTGTCTGGTAAAGAGATAAACTACTATATTGTTTGGTATTACCTGATGCCCCTTCCTGATCTACTCCAAGAAAGAAACCTGCTATAATGACACCACAACATGCTAATGCTTTTTTAGAGGTTGACTGCTGGAGAATGATGTATGACAGCAACTGTAAGAGAAGGCTTATCTTAAGCTCATGAAAGGAAAATTGGATTTGAAAATGACCCAACTTCACGAAGAAATCCTTCCAAACCTACAGCATCTTTTAAAACTGCACTGAATAAGAAAAAAACCTTACTATCACCCTAGGTCACAGAACTCAACACCGCAGAATTACTGAAATTTGGTGCAATTACCTCTGCTAGCAGGCAGTAGAAAGCTCATCATACGTAAATTGAAAGTCTCCAAAAAGGAAGAATTTTAAAAATCATTTGTATATTGACTTATGAACTCTTAAAACTAACAGAACACATTGCAACTTTCTCCTATGTTGATAATGGAATAGTTAGTGATAGCCTTTAACTCTTTACCACACAATCCCGAGTTTAAACGACCCTGAGAAAGAAAGAAAGCTTTTGAAAACACTGTTGGAAAAGGAGGAAATGCTGGTAACCAGCATTTTCTCCATTTCCCACAATGTTTTCTACACTTCCAAATAGAAATTTTAGTTTTTGAGTCACATTTATTTTGTCGTCTGCAAATGCTCTCAACTTGGACAGGTCAAAAATTTTGTCGTTTGGTATAGAGTTAATGTTGACAAATAGCACAAAGTACTGACCTAGGTCTGCCTGCATGGATTCTTTCTACAGACGCATTAAAACGCTTTTTTACACAGCATGGCTCATTTATCATTGATTGATAGTAACCACATTGTTTGAAAATAACTGACAGCTTGTAACAAAGGAATGCTCCAATTTTAACAATGTTTTCATGTTCTCTGTAGTTCCCTATCATTGGAAAGGGGGGGGGGGGGGGGTTTAAGGCAGTTGTATATGCAAGGTATAGAACTTCTTTGTTTACTTACCACATTAAACACAGTAGTTAATGAACGCCCAACATTGTAGAAAGCCACTCCAACATTTTTCAAACAGAGGTTATTAAATGTTATCATTCCAACGAACACTATTGACAATGGCAGAGTCTACAATGTAAAACAGTTAATCAATTTCAGATCTACCTTCAACCTAAACTCTTTACCAAACAACAATATTTTAGACTGGTCCAAACTGAAGGGAGAAAATGCTAGTTACCAGCAATTTTGTCCTTTTTCCTACAATGCTTGCAACGGCCATTTTTCTCATGGTCATTAAAACTTGTGTGGTAAAAGGTTAACTCATTTTCAAACAAGCCAGCGTTTTTACACAACACAGAAGATTTGAAAACAAGAGGGACCAAACATGACCCATTTCCAGTCTGTTCCACGATATAATGACAAACATTCTGACAAACTTTCATTAGTACTGGACTTAATATATGGCCTCTAGAGTATACACAAGCTTTTTCTAGAATTTGTCTCAGTGACTTACTTTATAGCTCAACATGGCCTATTTTCAAACTTGTAGAAATGATCCTGACAAACATTCTGACCACCGTTCATGAGTATTTGAGTGAAAATTAGGCCTGTAGAGTGTACACAAGGTTTTTCAAAGATTTGACCTTGTGATCTACTTTTTGATCCAACATGACCCATTTTCAAAATAGTAAAAGATATCATAAAGACAAACATTCCCACCAAGTTTCAAGATTATCAGCTGAAAATGTGGAATCTAGAGCATAAACAAGCTTTTCCAAAGATTTAACCTGGTGACCTAGTTTCTGACTCAATGAGACACATTTTCATACTCCTACAAGAAATTGACAAAAATCCTGGCCAATTTTCAAGAGTATTGTACCAAAAATTTGGCCTCTAAAGTGTACACAAGGTTTTTCTAAAATTTGACCTTGTTACCTACTTTTTGACCCAACATGACCAATTTTCAAACTTGTCTAAGATATTATCTAGACAAACATTCTGACAAACTTTGATTGATATTGGACTGAAAATGTTGCCCTTAGAGCATACACAATATTTTTCAAAGAGTTGACCTTATGTTTTTGATCCAACATAACCCATTTTCAAACTCATCCAAGATTTAACCATGTGACCTAGTTTTTGACCTGACATGACCCGTCTTCAAACTTGTCCATAATAATAATCAGGACAACCATTCTGACCAAGTTTCATGAGTATCAGACTGAAAATGTGGCCACTAGAATGTACATAAGGTTTTTTAAAATTTTGACCTTGTGACCTAGTTTTTGACCCAATGTGACCCATTTTCAAACTCATCAAAGATATCATCAACATAAATATTCTGAGAAACTTTTAGCAAAACAAACATTCTGAGAAATTTTCATGAGTATCAGATTGAAAATGTGACCTCTAGAGTGTACACAAGGTAAAAGTTGACAATGCACCAACGCCTGACACAGCACGATCACAAAAGCTCACGTTGAACACTTCATCATGCCCATTGCTCAGGTGAGCTAAAAATGTGGAAATAGAACAAAATGTTGGTGACCACCATTTTCTACACAATCTTTTCTATCTGTTTTCAGGAATATCTTATCACTTGAAACACATTCAATTTGTTGTCTGCAAATGTTTTCAATATGGAAGGGTCTAAAATTATAGTCTGGTAAAGAGTTAACTCTTTACCAAACAATTTTGACTTTAAACAACCAAATAAAAGAAAGCCTCTGAAAATGCTATGGGAAAAGGAGAAAATGCTGGTAACCAGCACTTTTTCCTTATTCCACCATGTTTTCTACCCTACCAAAGACAAATATCAATTTTTGAGTTACATTAATTTTGTCATCTGTAGATGGTTTCAATTTGGACAAGTCTTAAATTTTGTCGTTTGGTAAAGAGTTATGAAACAGTCACTTGTCTTTATTACCATGAGAAAGGAGGCTTTTGAAAATACTCTTGGAAAAGGAACCTCATTTTCTCCTTTTCTCATGATATTGTGTATTTTACCTTATTTCCCCTTTACCACACAATCCCAAATTCTAACAACCCGAAGCAAGGAAGCTTTTGAAAACAAAGTAGAAAAAGAAGAATATGCTTTTAACCATCACGCTCTCCTTTTCCCACCATGTTTCTACTCTAAAAGCAAGTTCCATCATTTCAGCCACCTATGATTATATGTCTGCAAATGCTTTGACATTTGATGACTATTAAAGAGTTAAAGACTAGCTGCTGTACTACCGGTACTTAAACATTGTCAAAATGAAAGAGGAACAAATCCTGCGGCAATGAATATCATTAAGCCTCTGAAAGAAACTGGTTAAGGATTTGAACCAAGGACTCTCCGTTTTCAAACCCTATACATCATAGACAGACCTACCTGGTTTGGTTGTTACCTATGGAGGCAAAATGGTAAAAAGGAGTAAATGTGAACTTACACCACGACAAAGCTTTGGGTCCACTGTCATCTCTGGAAATTTGACAACATTTGGTAGAAACTTGGCCAAGAAACTGAGGAGAAAGCAGAGTATCCATGTGACAACACACTGGTACCATGTGACAAATAGTGGAGCATTTAACTGAAATAAACAGTTGTAATGATAACGACGGGATAACTATTCATTTCTCTGAAATAAGAAGCTGACTGGATTATATAAACAGTTCATTCTTTGCCAAGCCAATGTTTCAAAGAGGATTGTTAAAACTCTGCACTTATTCTTTGTTTTTTTGTTTTTAACTCTCTACCATATAATCCCAAGAACCCCAATGAAGTGGGCTTTTAAAAGCATTGTGGGAAAAGAAGAAAATACTTGTAACCAGCATTTTCTCCTCCTTCCACAGGGTTTTCTACCCTACAAAAGACAAAAATCATCATTTCAGGTACATTTCCTAGTAATTTGTGGTCTGCAAATGCTTAAAACTTGGTCTCATCCAAAATTTTGCCGTTTGGCAGGGAGTTAATGGACAGATCAGCAAATTTCAAATGACTGAGAAATATGTTTTTCTTAAAGCTAATGTCTAATCAATTAAATTCAGTTACTGCACAGATAAATCTTTTACCCTTTCACATCCTTTGTAGATATTCATAGCTTGGCAGACTCACTGCAGTTAACAGCTTTGGAAAACATTGTGGAACAACTTGTAACCAAAAATTGCAAAGTTTCCAACAATGTTTTCCATACTGTATGAAAAAGATATATATATTTCTTTTTAAATGCTTTTCCTTTCTGCTATCTGTAAAATCTTTAATTGGGTCAAGAAACAGCCTGTACAGTCATCAGTTAACTCTTTACCATACAACAAAATCTAGACTTTTCCAAACTGCAGACACTAATTTTGATGTGATACAACTGAAGTTCTTTGACTGGGTAGAAAACATTTTGTGAAAAGGAGAAAATGCTGGTTACCAAAATGTTTTCAAAATTCTTCTTCAACAGGGTTGTTTTAAGTCGGATTGGATGGTAATGGGCAAAAGGATGTAAATACCTGAAATAGTGTTGTACATATGGATCAAGTAAACCAATACTAACAAAATATGGATCAATCAATTATTCATGCAGAATTCTGAAATTAATTATCATGTTAGATGAGTATAGACGTTATAAACAGCATGTTTGTCTAAAGGGTATCAAACCTTCTACTGCTTTATAATTCATTTGGCCATCACTCGTGTATACAATTTTGATTTTCAGATGTGAACTCTTACCCCCTAATAACTCTTTACCCTGTACTCTGATTTTTCAATGACTATTAACTGCTAGTTTGCTAGAATGGGGTTTTATGTCCTGTTACAACAAGTATTTCTGTTACTTCAAAGTGACAGCTCTCTCATTTATGTCTTATGTAGATATTTATACTGTTACATATAAGAATTTATAACATCCACTCTTTTTAGCTGAATAAACCCACCACACTTTTCAGCCTAGAAATAAAACCCAAATAATTGCAAACTTGCTTTTTTCCTAACATCCTCGGAACCCAGGTTTGAAGCATTATGTTACTCTCCATGCGATTACAGAATGAATCGAAACTGGGTCACTGAGGATGTTTTCCTAATAGTCTCAGCAAACACAGACACTGTAGGTCATAGATCTGACTGCACATTCTGTGTTGTCTGATCTTCATTTATAATTGCAGAAACAGCAGCTATAAGGTGTGAAACGTGCCTTAAAGGGGCATTTAACCTGATTTTGACAAAAGAATTTAAAAGGGGGATGGGGGATAAAGGGGAAGTTGACAATTATTTTGTAAAGAAAAATCATATGGGCTAGACTGTTTACCAATTGTTGGGTAAAAACAAAAATTAAGGAACGCTGAAAAGCATTGCCTCTGGTGAAACTCTACCCCTTAAACTGTAGTCCGAGGTTCTATTGAGCTATAGGGGCAACCAATAATTTGTTGTGTTGAAATGTATGTATCCCTTCTTATGAAATAGCGGATATACCATTACTAATGCTAAAGGAAATTTTACAGTAAAAATACAAAATAACTGGTAATTTCTAGTGTTTCCTACATATCTTTCTATCTAAGTTTCACTTTTAAAGCCATAGTTGCATGTGAATGAAAATTAGCAGCCTTTGTCAAAATTTTCTACAAAAACATGATCAAAATGGATGCTCTGTTGACAGACCTAATACATGTATATACAAGCTTCCTACCTTCAAATCTTGACTGCTTAACAAATATTTGTTCAGAAACACCATTGATATTGAAATAACCCTGAAAAAAAACAATTGTATAAGTTGCCAATCTTAAACTCTTTATCAAACGACAAAATTTTAGACTTGTTCAAATTGGAAGTATTTGCAAACTAAACCTTAAGTGTAGCTCAGATATATTTGTGAAAGGGTAGAAAACATCATGAAAAAAGGAGAAAATGCTAATTACCAGCATTTTCTCCTTTTCCTTTGATGTTTTAGGGAATCTTTCTACTTAGGGTCGTTTAATGCGGTAAGAGCTTTGCTTATCACCCTCTGAAATGAATTCGTAGGAAACAACTTTTTGTCTATTTACTATCTAAATGAAATCATTGTAACTTGTGAAAAAACTGACCCCTGTTTTTTGTCTATAGGACAAGTGAACCCAAATGAAGGACATGTAAGTTTTTCAATTCACTCTTCCAACAAGGCAAGTAGGTCTTGAAAACATTTTTTAGTCCTGCATGAACTAGGTTGGTTGAATGGTATTTTACATTGCTTTAAACATAATTTCAGTCTGGATTTT
This sequence comes from Hippopus hippopus, assembly GCA_946811185.2. NCBI lineage: Eukaryota > Metazoa > Mollusca > Bivalvia > Cardiida > Cardiidae > Hippopus > Hippopus hippopus. Next base: position 40,259,556 of record OX328102.1, on the reverse strand, counting down.
GCAAATACTAGGCGAAAGCTCTGAAGTGTCTTGTCTCTCACACAAAAATTAACCCAATGCCTTGAGTGATGATCAAACTCAGGAGCTCCAGATAAAATGTTTCTCCTTCGGCATCTGTCAAATTTACTGTGCTTGTAACAAAAAGATCGTGAACTCTGTTCTTTGTGAAGATCCCTTAGTTGTCAAATCTTCTTTTTTCATTGGAACTTTGAAGGGCTCCGTACCTCAGTTGGTAGCATGGGGCATAAAACCAAGGGGTTACGGATGTCATTCCTTAGCTAAGTCAAATTCTCTTCGAGAATTGATACTAGTCATTGCTTCCATATTAATTACTGTATCATTGCTGAACACTGTTTTGCAGAGGTTTAAATAGGGAAAGCAGTTGGTTGCTTGGAAAGGATAAAGTGTGAAGAGTAAAGTACAGGTATCTACCAGAATTTGGCTTAGCTAGGAAATCAATCTTGGTTTTATGTAATGATTTCGTTCCAAAAGGTAATTCAAGTAATTGTTTGTTTTTATATTACGCCACCTTCAACATTTTCCAATTCATATCATGGCGGACAGTGAATCTGACATTGCGGCATAATACCAGCAACTCCCCACTGCCAGGGGTGTGGAAATCTAAAAAATTTTTACTTGTCCACGGACAAATTGGTTCCATGGTTTTATGTCCAGGTGGCCAGAGCTGAAACTCTTGAAACCCCGTGACTTAGAGCAACAGCGTGCAAGGGCTACTACCACTGATAGTGTATCCAGATACTACCAGGAACTGGGCTCTATTCTTGACAAGTACAGCCTCAAAGACAGCCCAGAACGCATTTATAATGTGGATGAAAAGGGCCTTTACACTTCACATACTCCACCAGCAGTAGTTACAAGTTGTGATTTCAAGCCTCAAGCTGTTACCTCTGGGTCAAGATCGCTGGTGACAGTTATAGGATGTGGTAATGCCCTGGGACACAGTGTACCTCCCTTTTTTGTATTCCCAGGTGCAAGAATGCGACCAGAACTGTTGGAGGGAGGAACTCCTGGGACTGATGGTACTGTGACAGAAACAGGATGGAGTAACAGTATTGTATTCCGGAGATACCTTGAGCAACATTTATTGAAGTATCTTCCTGAACGCTCTCCTAATAACCCAGTATTAGTGCTGTATGATGGACATAAATCACACATCAATCTAGGTTTGATAGACTGGTCTAAGAACGAGCGTATCATACTCTTCATACTTCCTGCACACACTAGCCATGTTTTGCAGCCACTTGATGTTGGATGCTTTGGACCATTTGAAAAGATTTACAACAACGTCAGCCACAAGTTCATGCGTGAAAACATTGGACAAAGAATCACAAGATACAATGTCTGTTCCCTTGGATGTACTGCATATTCTAAGGCACTGACTGCCAGTAACTTGCAATCTTCATTTCGTAAAACTGGCATTTATCCTTATAACCCTCATGTTTTAGATTCTTTCAATTTCAAGCCATCTGAGGTTCTGCAAGAAGATAAAAGTACTGACCTCAAAGGTAAGCAGAATTCTACTGAATCATCAAGTTTCTTTTCTGAAAAATCAAAAAAGATCACTGAGAAGAAGGCAGTTACCAAGAAAAGGCAATACCTTAGTAATGTTGTCAGTGGAAAAGCCATCACAGAAGACTCAACAATTGACAGAATAATACAGCATGAGGAGTCCAAGAAAAAGCCAAAATCTAAGAAAAGAATGCTTGAACCCCAGCCTGGAACTTCTGGCACTTACAAACCTGTAAGTACAGAACTTCATCAAGCGAGTCCTCTTCAGTCAGAGGAGGAATCACTTGATGATGAATCTGAACTGTACTGTGTATGCAATTTGTTTACCCCTGCAGAACTTAGGCATTGCACATCACTTACTTTTGTCAAATGGGTACAGTGTACAAAATGTAGACACTGGGTACACCTTGTTTTCTGCATTTCTGTGAGAGTTGTGAGAAGGGGAGATGATTTTTTATGCAAGCACTGTGTAACTGAAGAGTAGACAGGAAAGGGTATGAATTAACTCAAACAAACTTTGAATTTACAGATGTTTATTTTCATATTACACGCTTATTATCACATGAAATAAAGTGCACAAAGGTGGCAAATGTTGAAAAGATCTAAAATCCTTACAAAATGTGTTGTTTTATAATTTTTCATTCCATACCCTTGTTTACAATATTGTCTCTGAAATCCACAACGTACATTATCTCACACAGTGAAAATGAGGCTTAAAATAAGCAGCCAATCAGATGCGTCGAAATAGGTTACTGTCAACAAAGATGGAGGCCTTTACCCAGTCCGATATTCTGATGGACTGTGACAAAACAAACTTCAATGTCAAGCCACATTCATCATCCCTCAAAAGCTGAAAGGTTAATTTAAAGAAAAATACATTTCTTCGGTCAGAATCATTTAGTTTGAACCGTGTTTAATAAATACTTCTTAGGTGCGTCGAAACTGGTCACTCGAGGATAAATTCTTATTCTTTTCACTCATAAAAGAATGCCACATGTGTGCATAGAACTGTATAGTGGTGGGGATTTCCTGTTATTATGCGACAGTATATAGTGGATTTTGTTCTATTTACTCAAATTTCCTTCTGGAACGAGATCATTGCAACGTGTGGATACTACTGGGAAGAATAAACCTAGGCTACATTTACAAACCGTCTGCACTTATGCAGGGATCGTATATACACACGATCCCTGACTTATGGTAATTTTCCGCACAGCAAGAAATATGATAAATCTAAGAAAAATTCGATAAAACAACCCGCAAAATAACGTATGTAGACCACTGAGTGATTCTGTAGGCCAGCTTATACAAAACTCACCAATATGCAGCAACTACGGCTGCTATCTTTACGGACTTGTACCAGAACGTCTCCATCTTGTTGTGACAGGTGGCAACCAAAGGTACAAGGTATGTCGTAAAATTTTTATGCCATGTATATATTATGAAACTGTGAGAAAAAGATTGAATTGCATTTTAATATCCCCAATGATACAATGCCAATATTCTGATTTAAACAACTAGATTACTAAACACTGTAGTTTAAGAAAATAATAATACCTTGTATTACGACATGGGATTTTCCAACCTTGGAAATTCCCTGCCATAACACGTCACCAACAACATTAGCCGTTTGGATTTCAGGCGAATATTGCTTCAAGCACAGCATACGAATGGTATATGCAGATAAAATTATTTTTATCAAACAGGCATTTGTTTACAAGCTTTTCCTGTAGCCGATCGATTTATCACAAGAGAAAGGTTATTTGATGTCCAAAAAATGGTTTGTCATTAAATTTCGCGTGTTTTAGGTGTTGCGTCATACGCAAATGTACCCACCGTTTTTGGTCGTTCCGAAAATACAATTTTTCATTTGTCATATAACGGAGAAGCAATTGCAAAAAATTAACATCTGAGCTTCCCAAAGTGACGGGTAAGGTTGATAGGCAAAGAAGACTTAGAAGAGCTACACAGTTTAAATCCAGGCATGACAGATTCTTGCAGTCAGGTAGGTATGATCTGGCTGATATATACTAAATAAGACGTGATAAAACCGCCGGAAACGGAATACGCGATAAAATATAGAAAAGAAGTAGAGAGAGAGTATACAAGCATCAAAACTGAAGCTTACAAGACTCTTAAGAATCACGAAAAAGAATCAAGAAAAAGAATCAAGAGCTAACTTGGGAGTGATACTTTCTGAAGTATTCAGTTGTGATGACTTTTAACCCTGCAGGCTTATTTTTTCAAGTGTGCCAAACTTTTGCAAGTTAATTCACAGGAATAGGTTCTTTAATTAGTGGTAATAGCTTGTTTTTGCTGAAATGGATAGTCTCCTTTTTAACCCTTTACCACACAATCCAGACTTTTAACAACCCTGAGAAAGAAGCCTTTTGGAAACTTTGTGGGAAAAGAAGAAAATGCTGGTAACCATCATTTTCTCCTTTTCCCATAACGTTTTCTATCCTTCTCTAAACAAATTTCAATTTTTGAATCACATTTATTTTTTCATCTGCAAACCCTTTCAATTGGACCAGTCTAAGATTTTGTTGTTTGAGAAGGGTTAAATAAAACAGTATCTGTTTCGGCCGACAACAAGCTATTTTCACCAATTAAAAGGCAGATTGCTGTGGTTGATGTAAGGGCATATTTTTGAATGTTAGAATGAATAAGTTAGTTCAAATTTTGAGACATTCAGTGTCTTGCAGAAGACTCTTTTTTGGAATAATTGTGGAAAAATGAACAATGTCACCAGAGTCCCTTTACAACAATGTTTTCATTGGTATTCACAGTGTCTATTCCAGGATGCATGAACTAAGGATTCACTCTAATGTTTTTCAGGTTCCGCATATATTAAGACCCAGTGTGTGACAGTTCCATGTAAAAATGAAACAATGAAAAAGTCCGGAAACAGATCATTTACTCTCACCTTGCAGAAAATATCACTGTTTTGAATAAAACTGCATGATTGCCGAAGCTGTTTTTGCAACATGATGTCCATTAAAGTAGCCTCCCTTAACAGGGAATGCTGGAGAAACTGTCCCCAAAGTTAATGGGAACATTTTCTATAGAGAAATTGTCCGCAGGGGACGAAATGTGTTGAGAAATTAAATACTTTTTTAGAGAAATCGTCCAGACATGCACCTATTATATTCCATTTGCTCAGGGATCCTATATACCATCCCTGATTTGCTTGTAATTGAGAAGAAGTTGTAGAAGAAGAAATTGTAGAAATTTAATTTTTACTTTGAATGATTTGAGAAGTAGTTCATATCATTAAATGTTTGTCTGATAAGTGTTACTTAAATTGGTTGTTCACACCTTTCTCGATATAGATTAGTCAAGTCAAAATGAAAAATGAATTTACTTTGTAGAGAAGGATACCCCAGAAACTGTCTTTTGACATGTAAACAGATCAGTAAAGATCACTTATAGCACAGGAATAAATGTCTGTTATATGAGCTACATGTACATGTATATACTTTCTATCTGTTTGAAAACTGTACCCCCTTTTTTTTTTGAAAATCCCCCATTATATCGATGGGGGGGGGGGACCCTCCTCATTTTCAGTTTCTAGATTATAAACTGTGTTCATATATCAAACAGCTATCTTTTACCACACATCCTAATCTTTAATGATTTTGAGAAAGAAAGCTTTAGAAAATATTGTGAGAAAAGGAGAAAAGATGGTAACCAGCATTTTCTCCTTTTCCCATTATGTTTTCTACCCTTCCCAGGACAAATTTCCCTTTTTGAGTCACATTTATTTTGTAATCTGCAAATGCTTTCAATTTGGGCTGGTCTAGAACTTTTATTTTTAGGTAAATAGTTAGTGATGGTTATCCACAGTTTATGCTTGTCTGTAGGCCTCTGCTGCAAATTTGTTTCATGGGGTGATAAGGTGATGTTATGCAGGCTGATAATTAAAATTAGCACAAAGGTGTTTTAGAGCCCCTGGCATTGTTCTCTTAGATAATATGAGTATATGCTTGTTAGAGTGAAAATGGAATATTTCAGATTCAGTCGAGCATTGGTAATATCATCAGTTTTCATTCAACTAACTCGGTTTCAAATGACAAAATTTTAGACTGGTCCAACTTTTAAGAATTTGCAGACAGTAAATTACAAAGTTCTGTAAATTTAGCTCAAAACTTTATTTCTTTCTCTGTAATGGGGGGGGGGGAAATGTAGGAAAAGGAGAAAATAGCTAGTTACCAGCATTTCTCCTTTTCCCATGATGTTAAAAGCTGAATTCCTCAAGGTCCTTAAAATTCAAGATTGTTAGGTTAAGGGTTCCCTCATTGTTTCTGATACTTTTCTAATTTTTTTGGCCGTGCAGTTTTTATTGGCAGAGGTAGATACAGCATTTAGATAAGTTTGTGCTAAGGAATGAGATAAAATGTAATGGTAGATTGAAAGCATTAGTGATTTAAGATTACCAAAATCTAATTTATGGTTCTTATGAGCACACTGCCCTCTTAACTCTCTCTCTCTCTCTCTCTCTTTTTGCTGTATTAAAGGCCCAGTAGTGGCCATAATTAAAAAATTGGGTCATTAAAATGTATTTAAATTTAAACCATACCATGTAAAAGTGTGGAAATTACTGTGAAGATAACAATTTATTATTGTACGGTTGGTCCAACAGTTAGCTGCTGTCAAAAAAAAGAAAAATTTAAAATGTGTTTACTTTTCATCTGGTTTTAAAATTCATTTTTCTGCAAGCTGCTAACACTTGGACTTACTGTACAATAACAGATTGTAACCCTCACAATAATTTCCATACTTTTAAAAGGTATGATTTAAATGTAATGGCATTTTAACACCTGCAGTGGGCCTTTAGGAGACTTGTGACAGTAGAATGTTAGATGCTTACTCATTAGATGATAGTTTTTTGTTACTATTCCATTTAAGGTTCCCAAGCTATTTCAGTGGTTGATAGGTGGAGGTGCATTTATTGCTGTTTGGGCAGCAATATTATTGGAATATATTGCCTTAGACCTCAATGATTCTACAAAAGATGTAGTCTTGTTTGTAAGTAAAATTTAATTCTCTTGATAATGACTAGTGATAACATCATTTTGGAAAACATATTGTAAATTTTCATTTATGCATATAAATGTAATTTATGATCAGAATAAAAAAGGATCAGTTTTATCTTTTTGATAAGTGTTTGATACCTTATTACCTTAACCCTTTACCAAACAACAAAGTTCTAGAATAGTCAAATTTGAAAACATTTGCAGAGGACAAATTACATGCAGCTCAAATGATGATATCGGTCTTGTTGGAGTAGAAAACATTGTGGGAAAAGGAGAAAATGCTGGTTACCAGCATTTTATCCTTTTCCACAATTTTTTAAAAAATCCTTCACTTTCAGTCTTGTTAAAATATGAGATTTTGTGGTACAGTGTAGTGTATTAGAGAATACTGGTCACAAGGGAGTAAAGCCCTTAGCACAGGATACACAACTGTATTATTAATCCCTAAGGCATTACCTCACAGTCAAGAGTTTCAATGACCTTGAGAAGGTTTTTTTAAAACATGGTAGGGAAAGGAGAAAATGCTGGCAGCCAGCAAAATCCCAACATTTCAACCATAATGTGTAATTTACAAATGCTATTGATTTAGGCATGTCCATTTTTTTTTTTTGTTTTGTAAAGAGTTAATATAAAAGTGAATGGGAACAGTTGAAAGATGCTCATATCACTTTAGAGAATATTGTCATTTGCAATATGTCTTGGTAGAGAGTGCATTGAAGTTCTGAAACAGCGGTGAGACCCTTGGATAGTCTGAAAATATGAGAAAAGAGATATGTACTTTGATTCAATACATCTTAATATGTTGCTATTCAAATGTAACTTTTTATACCCATGGATTCCACAGCCTTGGAAATCATCATGCGAAATGGACAAATTCATTGCTACAAGCACTCATGCCAGCTCCCTCAATGTATTTCACACTGATAGAAGACACCATTTTCCAGTATTGAAATTGGTGTAGTTTTACTATATTATTGATTCTTTTCTATTTACAGTTTCCAGTATTTATAGCTGTAGCATTCGCCGTAAGTATTCTTCTTCAGTAGCTAACTATTTCTAGTTGTCTTTATTTACTGGTCATTTTATCTTAACCCTTTAACACACAATCCTGAGTTTCAACGACCCCAAGGAAGAAGCCTTTTGAAAATATTGTGGGAAAAGGAGAAAATGCTGGTAACCAGCATTTTCTCCTTTTCCCAGAATATTTTCTAATCTTTCAGAAACAAATTGCATCATTTAAGCAACATTTAATTTGGCAGCTGCAAATGCTTTCAATTTGGACCAGTCTATATTTATGCCGTGTGGTAAAGAGTTAAACTTTGTACTCTTTTCTAGGTGACTTTTCAGACTGGTCAATTTTGAAAGCATTTGTAGGTGATAAAGTAAATACCGCTGTCATGGTAGGATATGTCTTTGAAAGGATAGATAGCATTGAGGAAAATGGAGAAAATGCTGGTTACCAACAATTTCTCCTATTCCCACTATGTTTTCAAAAGCCTTGTTTCCCAGGGTTGTTAGAAGCCAGGATCGTTTTCACTAATGTTTTCAAAAGACTTCTTGCTCATGGTCATAAAAATATGGGATTGTTTGGTAAAGGGTTAATTATAAATGTTCAGACTGCTTTTTTTCTGCAAAGTGAATTTGATGAAGAATTCTCTATAGTAATAAGCAGAGCCCAGTAGCACAGAAGGTAGTGTCCAGGACTTGAGACCAGGCGATTGGGATCGCTGATTGGAATCCTCATCTCGGGAGTATTTTTTTCCAAGGATAGATATTAGCCATTGCAAAAAGATTCCGTCCTTTTTCACTGTTGATCATTATATGGTTACTTTGGGAAGCACTATAATGAGGATTACTGGTAAAAGAAACTTGAGGAAAGCATTGATAGATGCACTTGCTGCCGAGATACAACTGAAATAATGTTGAAACATTGTTAAAAACCATACAGTTTAATTTAATCCATATCATCTTATCCACATAATAGATTTTTTCGATTAGGAAAAAAAAGCTGAAATGTTGCAATTTGATTTATTTCAATGCTGTTTTGGCCAGAATAGGTAACTTGTGTAACACAGTAGTAGTCAGAATAGGTCTAAGATCAAACTGAAATTTCTGAGCAGTCTGATCTTTATCTATACTGTCCACAAAAACTGCATCAGTTGTGCTTAGTGCTTTAAGAGTTAACCCTTTCCCAAAGTACAAAATTTTAATCTTGTCCAAATTGAGAGCATTCATTTTGCAGACTACAAAGTAAATGTGTCTCATAAATGGAAATTTGTTTCTGGATGGGTAGAAAAAAACTGGGGGAAAGAGAGAAATCAGAGAAATAATACTTGTTGATTTAGCTCAACCCTTTACCACACATTCTCAGTATTTAAGTACACATATCCTGAGAAAGAAAGCTTTCGAAAACAATGTGGAAAAAGGAGAAAATTGTTGTAATCACCATCTTCTTTTCCCCCAGTGTTTTCTACCCTTGCCAAATCAGGTTTCAATTTGTTAGTAACATTTATTTTGCCGTCTGCTAATGCTTTCAATTTTAAAAAGTCTAAAAATTTTTTTGTATGGTAAAGGGTTAAGGTTACTCATTTGATAGGCTATAAGTAGAATAGTATTTTGTTGTGTTTTAAACAAGCAATTTTATTACAGTTTTATTCTGTTGCTGTAATTGGTTATAGAGTGGCAACATTTAATGATTGTTTAGAAGCTGCGGAAGAATTACAGACGGTAAGGCTACATATGTATTTTTTTGTGTTGCTTAATTTTTTTTAACACATTATTAGATCTGCACATTACTATACAAGTACAACTTAATCACATGATTTGCAGATTACAGCCACTAAAAACATGTGCAATTTTGTGGAAAAATTAACAATTGCTTTTAAAAAATGATAGTTCCTTTTTCCCTGCAATGTCTGCCATATTGCTGAAAACTAAGCTTTTCCTTTCCTTGAAATTTTTGTTCTTTGTATAATTTGTAGTCCTACTATTTTGTGGGTTTACTTTTTATAGTCATTGGATAACTAACCTTGTATCATTAAAGTTTCTTCTAATAACCCTGTGGGGTCCTTCATGTCTTAGTGGTAAAGTGTAGGACTGCTGATCTGGAGGTCATGGGTTTGAGCCTCACTTGATCCACTGGGTTTTTTGTGGGAGTGTCCTTCGGCAAGACACTTCAGAGCCCTAGCCTAGTACTGGTGAAACCCAGGAAATGCATGAATATGTGAGCTGTCGCCGTGATATAATTGAAATAATGTTGAAAGCGGTGTAAAACATCCGCATTCAACGCATTTATTAAGGATAAACGAAAGATGATTCAAATGATGAAATCTGTTTGTGATAAAGTAGAAAACATTGTTGAAAAAGGGAGAAATGCTGGTTCCAAGCATTTACTCCCCCAAAAATGTTTTCTAAAACCTCCTTCCTTAGGGTTGTTTAAACTCGGGATTGTGTGTAAAGGGTTAAACCACTTCTCTGTAAAAGATAGACAGTTGTGGCAACATAAATTTTCCAAGCTTTGCTATCTAGAGAAGCTGGTGAATTTGAGCCATGCTCTGTGAAAAAGGGGCTCAATGCATCTGCAAAAAGTATCGACGCAGGTCAGCCTGCACAATCTGCGCAGGCTGACCTGAGTCAAAACTTTTTGCTATCGGTCAATTTTCTGTATGTCCAAGGACAAGTCTACCCCAAGATTCAGCAGGTTGTCAGACAAAATGGATTCTATGGATCCATAATTATATGATGACTTGCTTGGTATAATGCATCACAGAGATGCATTAAGCCCCCTTTTGCTAAAGCACAGCTTATTTGGGTATGCATTTGTGAAAAAATAAAACAACTAAATGAAATGATTCAAAATACATTTAATATCATAGGATGCTTTTGTCTATATTTTCTCACATAGATCTACTATAAAGACATACTTTTTCAAGGTCTGTTTTTGGAAACTGATAAAAAAACTGTCTGTGGTGATCAACCCTTTATTATATACCAGTAAATTTTCCGGCTCAAATACATGCGTCACAATCGGATAAAATAACACACATGACAGAAAAAAATACTGTATCTACACACTGTGAAATATGGTTCCAAATATGGTATTATGACGTATCTCTTGTATGGCCTAACTATGCATTGATTTGCGATTTGATTCGTCAGAATGTTGCGCTGTAATATTAATCCGCCATTCATAAAACAGAGTTACTACCTTCCACAATATTAATTGTCTCATTTTGTTTCCTGTTTTCGAATAAAAGGTCATTAATTGTAAACTGTTGTCATTGAAAGTTGTAGGTATATAATAAAAGGAATATTATGTTGTAGTGACTTTCCTGGTGCTTGTATTTACTTCGCACTGCATAAGATTTTGACATCTCACTCAACCTTTGGTCTTGCGCATTATCAAATTTTCTCATACTGCTCGAATTAAATACAAGTACCAGGAAAGTCACTACATAATATTCCATATTTACCACACAATCCCGAGTTTTAACGACCCTGAAGAAGGAGGCTTTTGAAAACATTGTGAGAAAAGGAGAAAATGCTGGTAACCAGCATTTTCTCCTTTTCTCACAATGTTTTCTACCTTATCGAAGACAGAAATCATCATTTGAGCTACACTGAATATGTCATCTGCAATTGCTTTCAACTTCGGCCAGTTTAAAACTTTGTTGTGTGGTAAAGGGTTAACATGTGTTCGACTAATAAGAAATATATTGTTTTCTTTTGCAGCAAATAAAAGATGCAAAACTTGATTTGAAATCCAAAGGCTTCAAGTTTGACTGACATATACTACAGATCTTTAACTGTTTTATACTGTTATGATATAATACTGTATGTGATACATGTAAATTGTTGTTTGGCAAGTTTTCATGTCAAAGTTGTTTTTACCATTCATTTCCATGGTAACATTTAGCAACCCTGTATGTTTTTCATACACTTTTTATTGGTGGACCAATGTGAGACATCTTGAAGATTGTTTAACCCCTTACTACACTGTCCCTAGTTTTAACAACCCTGCAGAAGAAGTCTTTTCAAAACACTGTGGGAAAAGGAGAAAATGCTGGTAAACAGTTTTCCCACAAAGTTTTCTTCCTTGTTAACCCTTTACCAAACAATCCCAGGTTTTTACGACCCAGAGGAAGAAGCCTTATGAAAACATTGTGGGAAAAGGAGAAAATGCTGGTTACCAGCATTTTCTCCTTTTCCCACAATGTTTTCTACTCTGCTAAAGTCAAGTTTCAATTTTTGAGTCACGTTTCTTTGTCGTCTGCAAATGCTTTCAATTTGGACAAGTCTAAAATTTTGTTGTTTGGTAAAGAGTTAAATAATTTTGGTTCATTTGTGTCACTTTAGAATTTGTTGTCTGCTGAACCTTTGGCTTTGGAAAAGTCTAGGGTTTGTTGCTTGATGAAGAGTTAACGCTTTACCAGACAATGAAATTTTGAACCCATCTAATTTGAAAACATTTGCAGACAACAAATAAAGCATGGCTGTAATGGTGAGATTTGTCTTCAGTAGTGTCAAAATCATCATGGGATTAGGAGAAAATGCTGGTTACCAGTATTTTTTTTTTTTTTAGAATGTTTTCAGAGGCCTTCTTCTTCAGGGTCTTGAAACATGATTGATTAGTAAAGAGTTAGACCTCAAGCATACTGTGACCTGCTTTGGGTGCTTTTGCAGAAGGCATAGATCAAGGCAACGCTGCATAGATGGTGCATAGAGTGTCAATCCTATATGGCTTGCAACATGCGAAAAGGGGTATTCGGACGTTTGCGTAAAGTGTCGTCTCAGATTAGCCTACGCAATCCGCACAGGCTAATCCGAGATGGCACTTTACGACTACATTAGATTTTTTGCTACAGTAGACTTGCGCAAAACAGAAAATTACATAAAAACGGAAAGCGTCGTTTCGGATTAGCCTGTGCGGACTGCGCAGGCTGATCCGAGACGACACTTTACGCAAATGTTCGAATGCCCCTTTTCGTGTGTTGCAGGCCATATTTGGTGCACTCTGATAGAATTTGAAAACTTGCTAGGCAACTGTTTTTCAAATTCAGTCATTTAAGAGTTTTCTGTGAAAGAAAAAAACATGTTTTGTTATAAAATAAAGACTCAATTTAACTCTTTACCACGCAATCTCAAGTTTTACCCTGTGGAAGAACCTTTTGAAAATGTTATAGGAAAAGGAGAAAATGCTGGTTTCCACAGACGATTATCACTAACAAATAATTTGAGCAATATTGAAATTGTGGACTGCAAAATACTGTCTAGTTGGAAGAGTTTTGTGTCCTTTGGTAAAGAGTTAAAAGATGAACTCTTAGAGCACTAAGCACTACTAAGCACTGGTTATCTATGCAGTTAATTAAGATCAAGATAAGACTACCTTTTATGAACAACAGATCAAGTTCAGTGTGAATGCCAAGCATAACTTAAATCATTCTTGCAAACAATATAGATCAAAATCAGACTGTCTGAATATACATGTACAGTGTAGATCAAGATCAGAATGTACAGATGTGCAGTCTGATCTTGGATCTATGCCATTTGCTATTTTGTGATATATTTTAGGGAAAAAAAAAAAAAAAATGTAAAATTAGTGATCTGGTCTTCTTTTCAGCATGGAAAAAGACAATTTTGGTATTTTAAGTTTTCTTTGGGTTATATTACTATGTTTAGTAAGTGTCATACTCTGTTTATTACTATGTTTAGTTAATGCCATACTCAGTTTATTGCTATGATTTTTCTGTAGAATAGGAAAATTTGTAAGTTTTGCAAGCTACTACTTCTGTGAACATTAAATAACATTTATGTTTTAAAAAAGAGCCTTAAATTATGTATGTATTTGTAATAAAGATGACACATTTTGGCTTGTTCATTGTTTTAAATTGTAATGTTGTTTTATATGATCAGGTAGGTATGGTCAATTTCAAGAACATTCAGCCAAGCAAACCATCAACTATAATTCCCTATTGCCAGTAATATAATGCTCATTAAGGTAACAATAGCTGTCAAAAGTAAACAAAGTGGGTGTAAAAATGCATTGAAATTTAAATCATATCATTGAAAAGTATGAAAATTACTGTGAAGATGACAACCTGTTATTGTATTGTTGGTGCAAGTGTCAGTTATTCGCAGAGAAATTAATTTCAAAACTAGGTTAAAAGTTGCCAGGTCACTCTGTCTTTTGTTTATTTTTTGCCTGATTTAAAAATTCATTTTTCTGACAGTGATCAACACTTGGGCCAACCACACAATAACAGATTATTATCTTCACAATATTTTGTATACTTTTAAATGGTTCGATTTAAATTTAAATGCCTTTTAATACCTGCATTGTTTTTTGGCTGCTCTTTGGCCTTTAAAATGCTCTGAACTCTGAAAAATGCTCTGAAACGGCTAACTTTTAGACTGGTCCAATGTGAAAGTATTTGCAGACGTCAAATTAAATGTGACTCAAATGATGTCATGTGTCCTTAACAGGGTAGAAAACACTGTGGGAAGGGGAGAAAATGGGTTACCAGCATTTTCTCTTTTTCCCACATTGCTTTCAAATGCCTAGCCTTGGATCCTGGTCAGTCTTTTCTGTTAAATATTCAGATGCTACTTTGTCAAAAATGAGGAATAATTATGGATGTGATAACTTGTTTTGCCATAGATTAGTGTGGACAATGAAAGGAGACGGCGATAAGGAGTGGTTAAAAGATCATTACTGTCTAGACCCAGGCCATCTAAAGCCATCCTCTTTAGAGTCATTGAAACTCATGGTTGTTGGTAAAGGGTTACAGATGCCATATATTTTAAATATTTAGAAACTTTCCTATTGAAAGGGAGAGATCCAGTTCATGTACTTGCAAGCATCTCATGCATTCTGCACTCCTGGGATTAACTCTTTTCCAAACAACAAAATTTTGGACTAGACCAAATTGAAAGCATTAGCAGACGACAAATAAAGTTTGGCTCTAATGATTTGACTTGTTTCTGAAGGGTTAGAAAACATTGAGGGAAAAGCACAAAATGCTGGTTACCAGCATTTTCTCCTTTTCTCATGTTTTCAGAAGTTTTATTTACCAGGGATATTAAAACTCAGGATTGTGTGGTAATGGGTTAAGTATTGGATAGTCTGACCACTGTGCAGAAGCTGGCAACAACCAGTGTTTGTTTGTGTCTTTGACAATAATTAACTTTAGAGTATTTTCAGCCCAGCTGTTTTCCAAGAAAATGTCAAGGTATTGTCATAGCCCTGTTGTTGCTGTCATCATTGTCATTGTGTAAAAACTTTGACATTTTATAGTATCTCAGTTATTGCTGAAGATACTTACTTCAAACGCGGACTAGTTGTTAACTATCTAAAAGGGAACTCATACAACAGGGCCAGGTAGCCATCAAAATATTTTTAACGCAGTTATACTCCTTTTTTGTCCTAAAATCAATCTTTTTTTACGAGCAACTGCAGCCAAGTGTTGGCAGCTGCACATAGTACTCTTTCCATCATGCGTTATGCTTACAATGGGTGCCCTGGAAAGAATATTGTCCAGACCACTGGTTAGACGATGGCATCAGCCATATTTATGTACTTGCCTTTGACAACATTGTTCTCTCCAGAGTATTTTTATGCATTAATTTCCTACATGCAGACTTACATGGACTTCACTCTTGGGCTGTTAACGACGTATATAACAAATATTCCAGCGCATCCTACTGCGCATGTGTTTTTGTTATGGATAGTGGATGAAAAACGCACCTATGTATTTTTCGCATATATGGTAATACTATTGTTGCACTGAAACAAGTAGCACTTCCTTCGAGTATCATTAGTAAAGAGAAAAATAATGGATCCGTGAACTGTCACTGTGAAATAATTAAAATACTGTTGACACGGCATTACACACCAAACAAGCAAACAAAAGCAGGAAATTCAAAGCTGTGGAAATATAGCTGTTTCCACTTTGAATATCATTGTGGGACCTTCATCCCTGTTTTCTGATGAAATATGCACATATATGTGCCATTTTTATTTTTTCTTAATGTTTAAAATTGTAAATTTTTTAAAAAATCTGTCCATTAGAAAGTATGTATTTATTAAAGATTAACCCTTAATTTGGTCAAGTTATCTCCCTGTTTAACTCAATGGTCCATATATAACATGCATATTTGTGCATTTACCATGCTTTTATATATTGTTTGTGCAAAACTAAATGACTTTCATTAAATTCATATATATTTGTATATTCCTTCGGTAATTTTCCTGTTTAACTGAGTATTAAAGAAAAGTGTGTTAAATCCAAAATAAGCTGAATTTTGGTGCAGTATATGCCTTTTTCAAAGGCAAATTTCCTTGATGAGATTTGTATGTGCAAAGTTTTAAGAAAATCTGTCTGTTAGAAAAATTTGTGATATACGTTGTTAAGCACAGCCAAACCCTCTTTGTGAATAGTGTAGATTAATTTAATACTGCACAGAATGTGTATTCTGATCTTCAGTCTATACTGTTGGGTACCACAGGGTTTTTCAGTGGAAAGTAACTTTCAACTTGCAATATTTAGGATTTTAGTAATGGATGGAAAATTACATTTATCCCTCTATCACACTATTCCAAGTTTTAATGACTCTGGGGAAAAAAACCTTTTGAAAAACATTTTGGGAAAAAGAGATAATGCTGGTCACCAGCATTTTCTCCAAAAGCAAATACAACATTAAAATAATGTTGGCTGTAAATGCTTTGGATTTGGACACGTCCAAAATTTTGTCGTTTGGTAAAAAGTCAATAGTAGTTTAAAGTTTACCTGCAATTATGGATCTTTAGATCAATATCAACAGATATCATCTTCGTACATCTTGAAAACATCCTTTAACTCTTTACCAAACGACAAAATTTAGACTTGTCCAAATTGAAAGCATTTGCAGACGACAAAATTAACGTGACTCAAAAATTGAAGTTTGTTTTGGGAAGAGTACAAAACATTGTGGGAAAAGGAGAAAATGCTGGTTACCAGCATTTTCTCCTTTTCCTACAATGTTTTCAAAAGGCCTCTTCCACAGGGTCGTGAAAACCAGGGATTGTTTGGTAAAGGGTTAAAGAACAATGTATTGATAATCTAAATGAATTAGAATTTTATATACAAACACATGTGGAAATATTGTGGCAATTGGAGAAATTGCTCATTATGACCGATATATCCTTTTGCCGAAATGTTTTCAGAAGTCTTTCTGCATGACAATAGTAGTCCCCTGAAGGAAGTAATGTGATGGTATTCATGAATATCTCAAACCATGTTTATCAGAGGTACCCTATATAAAAGACCATGGATAACATCTGTTACATTGACCAGCCTGCATAGCTCAATTGGTAGAGTGTAAGACTAGAAATCGTGATGTTTCGGGTCACTTGAGGGTATGGGTTCCATTCCCACGGTTGGCCATCTAAAATTACTAATAGTCTTTCGGATGAGATGTTAAACCGAGATCTTGTGTGATGGTGCTTTACACAGAGTACATTAAAGAACCAGGCGTAACTTAGGATGGGTTTCGTCCTGTATCTGCACTATCCCCCATAACAGTACTAGCAGCCTTCAGGGGGCGTTGCCCATATGGGTAACCGGTGGTGACGATAAACGCAAAGTCATTCATTTATTCATCTTTTACTTCTTATAACCATTATGGTGATGACTGGCCTAACTGTTGACAATATAACTTAACAGAGTCAAAGTTGTTTCCATTCATGATTCAAAATAATATTTGCTTATAGTTAGTAGAGTAAAAATAAGAAACATGTAACATGCTGTTTTTAGAATACAGACATGTAATAAATGGCATAGTAACCCTACTCAAACAGCACTTTATTTGTAAGTAAAAGAACACATTTGGTTTCTAATTTCAAAGACTCTACCTTTAACTCCTAGGCCGCTAAGCGTGGCTCAAGGATTTTTTGCTGACAGTGTAGATCAAGATCAGACTGCACAGAACATGCAGTCTGATTCTTGATCTACACTGTCTAATAAAAAAGATATTTTTTCCCCAACAAGTAAGTTTGAAGAAGCAAAATTTGGATTATTACCTTTGGCTGAAAAGTTTCATTCAATTTGTTTAACAGATTAAGGGTTAAGAAAATATATGAGCCATGCTCTGGCAAATTGGGGCTTAATGCATCTCTGTGATGCATGATACCTGGGTCGATACTTTTCGCAGATGCATTACGCCCCCTTTTCACAGAGCAAGGCTCATATCTACTTTGCATGCTCAGTCCTGTTCTTCACGGGAATGTTTTTCGTGAATGTTAGAGATGAGGATCAACACATCACACAAGTTTAACCATTCATGATCATAAGAACATGCTTCCCTAGTTCCTGTATGTTATATTATTGTTTTTAGCTCCACTGGCTGAAGGCCAGCGCGCTAATGTCATGGCCCAGTGTCCGTCATGCGTGCTTCCGTCCGTCCGCCCATCCGTCCGTGCGTTAACTTTTTTTTCAAACTTCTTCTATGAAACTACCCATCCAAATTTGATGAAACTTCACAGAAATGATTCTGCCATGGTCCTCTTTAAAATTTCTTGAAAGAATTTGATTCCTTCAAAAACTGTGGTTGCCATGGCAACAAAACTGAAAAATATTGAACATCTTTGAAAATCTTCTTGTCTGAAACCATACGGCCCAGATTTGGCATGTAGCTTTATCTAATGGACCTCTATCAAATTCCTTCATATTATAGCCCTGGGGTCAAAATTGGCTCTGCCCCGGAGAGCACAAGTTTAACATGGGCTTACATAGTGACTGTAATTTAAAATAGTAATCAAGGGAAATAACTCTTGTTATACAAGATAAAGTTTGTTACTATTTACCTCCCTTGATTATCAAACTGCACTTATACATTATTGGAGTTTGGTATTCAAGTTTTTTGGAGAGGAAATGTTCTGTTTTAAGGAAGAGTGATTTATTTTGATGCTAATGGTTATGCTCACATGAATGGAATGTTTAATTTAAAGTAAGGTTTCTATCACTCAAATTTTTTCAGAACTTTACCTTTCATGCTAATGAATAAACCTGCTTGTATTCACTGACATTATCTTTGCATTTAAAAAGATATGACTGTTTTTGTTTGGTGGGTGGGTAGGAGGTTATGTTTTCAAAGTAAGTTTATTACCATACAGACTTTTTATGCTGTATGTCTCTGTCAATGCCAATTAAGCGCATGATACGTTAATTTTACTCTTTAAGAAATGACAAATTTTTTTTACTGTACCAAGTTTACAGCCACTGCAAAAAGACAAATTGAATGTAGCTTAAATGACTATTTCTGTCTTTGATAGGTTAGGAAACGTTGTGGTAAAAGGAGAAAATACTGGCTGACAACATGTTGTCCTTTTCTCATGATGTTTTTGAAAGCCTTCTCTTTCAGGGTCATTAACACTTCGATTTGTGTGGTAAAGGGTTAAAAAGCCAGTGCAGCGATACAGGGCCATCGTGGCCCTCTTGTCTATTGTACCCATCACAGATTTGGGAAAAAGAGTATTTGTCAGTCTGTCTATCTGTAGATGATACAGTAGTTTATAACATTTTTTTCTCTTATACCTTTGCCAAAGATTTGAGAATAACAGTATTTGTCTTTCTATCTGTAGGTGATATGGGGAAATGAGGTGAAGAAAAACTCACAAAGCAGTTACAGATGCATGAATCTGTTTATTTATTTCTGTTTTACAGATAATGTTACAGGAAAAAAAAAAAAAAAATTAAATTCTGGTGTATTTCCAGTCTTATTCTACCATGGAATAATGGTTTCATCTTTTTCTATCTGAAGGCCACAAGCTGTATTCAGCATGTGTTCTTTGTTTGAATTCTAATTTAAGCTAGAGCTGTCACTAAATGTGACTTAATACCTCCGCCAGCACTTTGACAGAAACAGGCAATCATTTGTGCACAGACGGACACATGGACGGACAGGCTGATTCCAGTATACCCCCGAAAACATTCATTTTGCGGGGGTATAATAAATGTTCTAATTATTCATAAATAAAATGTTTGGTGAACACCAATTAAAAATGTGACATGCTCTGAAAAGGGAGCTTAATGCATCTGCAAAAAGTATCGACCCATGTCAGCCTGCCCTGACTTCCCTGGATCGATACTTTTTGCTATTGGTCAATTTTCTGCATGTAAAAGGATCTGTCTTCCTCATGATTCCGTCAGTTGTTAAATTAAATAGATTTTTATGGATCTATAACTTGCTTGGTATCATGCATAACGGAGATTCATTAAGCCCCCTTTTGCAAGAGCATGGCTCATTAATACATCTAGCACATTAAACCTGGAGATATTTTCAGACGATACTAGTACAAACTGATTTCTGTTAATAGCATACTTTTACCTTTTATCTAAATATAAAATGAGATTTCAATTAAATAATCTTTTTTACAGATGTAAACAAGCTAACAGTAAAATGTCTAAATCACTTACATTGGAAGAAAATTACAATATTAAAAAAAACACTATACATTATTTTGGAATGCATATATATGTAAAAGCTGACAACTTTCATCTTGTTTAAAAATTGTGCAAGAAATCCATCAAACTTAAGGAATCATGCGCTCTTACTCCACTTTGTTTAAGATGCACGAATACAAACTCAAGTTGTATGTATGTACATTAATATGGCCTATTCTTCACTGAAATCTCAGTATTTCTGTATGTTCAGAATGGTAGCTGAGACGTTTGAACATCATGTCTTCTGCAGATGATCTTTTGCTTCAGTGCTCTCATGTATTCATGTGGTAACTTTAAAACAAGCGATAAAATTTTCGATGTGTCCAAAAAGAAAGCATTTGCAGACAGCAAAATAAATGTGGCTCAAAAATGGAAAATTGTTTTTGGAAGGGTAGAAAACATTGTGGGAAAAGAAGAAAATGCTGGTAACCAGCATTTTCTCCTTTTTCCACAAAATTTTCAAACGCTTACTATAAAAAAAGAAAAATAAGGTAAGAATGTTCTTCAAAAAAAAAAATTAAAATCAATAAACGTTGGCTCAAGTCACAAGCAGCAATAAAACAAAACCTCCTTTTCTCAATCAAGCTAACTGTAAATTTCTCCATAATCTAGAAATATCATTTATAGCCAAAGTTTATAAGTATAAATAACGCACTGGATTACTTGCAAATAAACCCAACACTTCAGAAATAGAGAAATGATCCATACTGTGGCAAAAGGGGGTTTAACATATCTCCTTGATGCACTGTATCAAGCAAGTCCTCACATGATTATGGATCCATAAAATCCCTTTTGTCTAACAATTGACTGAACCTTGAGGTAGAATTGAGCATGTATGAAATTGACCAATAGTAAAACATTTCAACCCAGGACTGATGCATTAAATCCCTTCAAACTGAGCATGGCCCAAATATTTACTTCAATAAAATTATGGATGCTGATGGGTATTTTGAACAGCACCATCAATTACAAGGAACAATTCACCTGGTCACTTTGTAATCTTATTAATACTGGTATTTTAATTTACAGCAAAAAGGTGCCAATTCTGTAGGTTACAATATAATATATGGTAGCAAAACAACATGTAATACCTAACCAAACACTGAACTTAAACCAGAGGTAAAGATAGGAGGGAAGTACCCTGGGATTCAAAAGGTAATGCCACCTTTGCTCTTCACTAAAACCTATGTTGTGGGTAATCATTAGAGTCAATTTGCTAAGACAATTATAATGAGTACCCATAATAATGATTTTAGCAATGAAATAATAATTTAAGCACTTGTTTACTCCCACCTACACCTCTGTGGAACACTTTACAATATCTCTTGGCACTTAATCAATATTTAATGTTTAACCCTTTACAACACAATTTCAAGTTTTAAAGACCCTCAGATAGGAAGCTTTAGAAAACATTTTGGGAAAAGAAGAAAATACTGGTTAACGCTATTTCTCCTTTTCCCACAATGTTTTCTTCCCTTCCCAAACCAAATTTCAATTTCTCACTCAAATTTATTCTGTCGCCAATAAAATGCTTACAATTTGCACTAGTCTAAAATTTTGTCGATTGTTAAAGATTTAAACAAAATTTACTGTTGAAATCTTTTGAAAGAAACAGATATGGTGCAAGTAAAATTCTTTTCCTCTGTTCTAACTTTCATTAAAAACACAACAGTTTTCAAAAATGTAGGAAACAATATTCTTGTCATCACCAGTATTTTCTTCTTCCTCTTGTATCCTTTCCATACACTGTTTGAGTTCTACAATATGATGTTTGTGCTCTCCATATTCAGAGTTTGTTAAAAACAGCTGCATGAGCTTTAAATGAGTTGTTCTGCTCTGTAAAGTAATGAAAAAAATAAAGATGTGAAACTCTATCATGAAACAAAAATATCTTGCATTTGTTCCCCATTTAATTCAAACAGCCTGTTTTGAAGAGGGACAACATGAAAATTTGTCTGATGCTAAATACCCATTAATTTGAAGAGAAAACATGTGTACATTTAGTTATTTTTTCACAGTCTTCCTCACTTTTGATATCTCTAATCTACCTAAAACACGAAAGCATTATTTCTTTCTGTTCAACAAGCAACAAAATTTGGCAAGAAGGGAAAATACCAGTTCCGACATTTTTAAATGGTGTTTTACACCTCTTTCAACATCATTTTAGCAGTGAAGCCCTTTTATGTGTTTCCAGGGTTATTATGACATTGGGCTTGGGCTCTAATAAACCTTTCAGTCTAAAAATTACTGGTAGACTTAGTGTAATTGCAATTTCACTGTTGCTTTTGTTCAGGATGTCTAAAAGGGAGACAGTGTAGATCAAAACCCAGACTACATGTTCTGTGCAATCTGATCTTGATCTACAACAGCTATAAAAGTAATTTTCATTGTGAAAGGCACCTTAACCCTTTACCACACAGCAAAATTTTAGACCTATCCAAATTGAAAGCATTTGCAGACGACAATTTCATAGTGGCTCAAATGACGCAACTTTTCTTTGATAGGGTAGAAAACTTTGTGGGAAAAGGAGAAAATGCTGGTTACCAGCATTTTCTCCTTTTCCCACAATGTTTTCAAAAGGCCTCTTTTTTAGGGGCATCAAAAGGCGTCATTGTGTGGTAAAGGGTTAAGGATTAAATGAGGATTGAACATACGGTCCTAGATTACCACCAGTAACTGTACACCACACAGGACTCTCAAACCCTTTACAAATAAACTCTGTATTTTAACAACCCTTAGGAAGAATTTTCTCCCTCTCAAACGATGTTTTCTATTTTGTCAAAGACATATCTTATCATATTTATTTTAAGGATATCTTATCCGTCATCTACAAACACTTTCACCAAAAATTGCATATGAACAAAACTAGAATTGATGCCAGTCATTGTGAATTGATTTCTCCCTCACCCTGACATTGTATCACCAGGTCCACT
Source organism: Hippopus hippopus (assembly GCA_946811185.2). Classification (NCBI taxonomy): domain Eukaryota; kingdom Metazoa; phylum Mollusca; class Bivalvia; order Cardiida; family Cardiidae; genus Hippopus; species Hippopus hippopus. The sequence goes on along the minus strand of OX328102.1, from coordinate 40,236,579 downwards.
CAGGAAACCAGCAAGTGATTTTGAAGGAATGCTTGATACTTGGCATGAGAGACCAAAACAGCCTTGATCAGTTAACTGGCTGCTATAGCATAAATGAATTTTATTTGTAGTTGTTGTCTGACCTTGATCTACACTGTCTGCAACAGGAACTGAACCGGTCACTGTAGAGACTTGTTTCTTAATCAGCACGTCAGTATATTGACAGTAGAAGTATTACAATTTACACAATTCACAAATATTCGAATGAAAGAAGACCTGTTTTCAACAATTTGAAAATCATTATGGGAAATGAGTCATTGTTTGGAATGAGCAATTACTCTTCTTCTACACACATTTTTTTCCAAAGTTCTAAAAAGGTCTAAAAAGTTATTTTTGTGCAGTAATGTGTTACCCAACTTGAGTTTTTTTCTGCAGAGTTAAGATCAGCCTGCATATAATACAGAATACCCAAAACATGTAGTCTAGTCCTGATCTACCTTGTCCTCTATGTTGACAAAGTTTGGGCTAATAAGGCCTTTAATTTCTTTACTACACAATTGCAACAGTTTTAACAACCCTGAGGAAGAAAGCTTTTGAAAACATTGCAGGGAAGGAAACAATATTTTCTCATTTTTCCACAATGTTTTCTTTCCTATAGATAACATATACCACGATTTCAGCCACATTAAATCTGTTATCTGCAGTCGATTTGGAATGGTCTAAAATTGTATTGTCTGGTAATGGATTATATTGCAATATCCCAGTTTTTATTAAATTTGTGCATGGTGCAACACGTCACTCCTATCATCATGACAAAATTTTAAACTTGCCAAAATTTAAAGCAATTGCAGATAACAAATTAAATGTAGCTCCAATGATGGAATTTGTCTAAGAAAGGATAGAAAATATTTTGGACAAAAAGAGAAAATGATAGCTATCAGCATCATCTCATTTTCCCAACAATATTTTCAATATTTTCCTACAAGTTGTTGTAACTGGATTGTTTGGCAAAGGGTTAACCCAAGCTGACATACCTTATCTCCAGGTGACAGGTCCACTAGATGACCAAGTACTATATCAATGAGCACCTTTTCATCATTAGTGTAGATAACTGTGGAAGTTTTGGGATTGCTATACATGTCCTGCAGTAACTTCATCACAGAATTGGGAGGTCTCGGCTCATGATCAAACATGACTACTGGATCCTCTGAAATAGGAAAACAAAATCTGGTAAATTTCCAACGATGCCAAGAACAAACTGAAGGGTATTTTTTTTTTTTTCTTTTTTAGTACTTGAATGAGTCAGTTAAGGCCTGGAACTTTTTCACGAACTCTTTACTCATCCATTTTAATACCATTTGCACACAAAAAAGCCAATTTCAATGAAATTTTCCAAACATGTTCATCAAATGTGCTTTTTATTCAAAACATTTTCTTGTTAAAATTGACAGTGCAGACTAAACCAGTCTCAAAACTTTTGGACTGAAAGCTTCTTTTTAAGCTTCTACTAATTTTTGTCAATAACTGGTGAAGTGAAATAAGGGTGATCTATCAGTAAAAATACCTGCATTTATTCCTATTTCCACAACCTTTTCAAATGCCTTCTTCCTTGGGGCCATTGAAAAATGGGACTGTTGAGTTCAGGGTAGATGAATATCAAAGTTTCCACTGACTTGCAATGATTGTAACAACGAAAACTTACGTTATGTAGTTTCTTTTTTAGGCTTGTAATGTCCATCTTCTGCAAACAACTATTTTATTGAATGGCAGACTACTTTTAAATACATTTTGGCCATTGCTTTTTTCCAGCAATAAGCAGTATCTCCTTTTGGCTTTATGAATTGACCTTTATCCACATATGGTAATGATACTAATTATCCTAACAGCACAAGTATGTTTTCCAATTTGTCTGTTGCCGATTGTCAATTGGAGAAATGAGCCTAAATTTTGATAATGAACAAATTTAAAATTTGTCAAAAAGACAATATTTCTCTTGATCTACAAAATGCTAATAAAATTTCACAGCCCTAATAAAGAGATATCTACCTCCTCTGTTAAAAAGCAACAGAATTTTTTCTGAAAAAGTTTTCACAGTGGACTTCTCCGCAATTACTCTCATGACTAGATTCTCCTTGACGTAACTAAAGTGAAGGTTGAATGACAATATCAAGTTGACTAGAAGATCTGACAGATGTTCTTCATGCTCGACCGTTGGTGGATTTTCCAGTGTGTCAAATATAAATCGAAGGAAATCCACATTTAAGTGATCTAGGATAAATAAAAGAGAATCAATAAGAAAATGTTCCTTTTCATATAATATTTTGTTCTTCATGTTTTTATACAAGCATATTTACTTACCCCATACATAATCATCTAACCACTCCATATCATAATTCCAGTAGCACTTTGAGTAAAAAAACAACATTAAATGGACATCTTCAGCCATAGCAAAAAGACCAAATTGAACTCTTTACCAAATGACAAAATTTAGAAAAAGAAGAAAAAGCTGGTTACGAGTATTTTCTTATTTTCCACTATGTTTTCAAAAGTCTCCTTCTGCAACACAGTCAAATTTTCGGATTATTCATTAACACTTTAAGGATCGTTTGGGGCTATATATCTCACAAAAAGTTTAACAGTATTAATTATGGATCAGAAGGTACATCTAAAACTAGACTACATTTTCTGCAAAAGCAACTAAAGGTGCTCTTGAGTGTTCCTGTTTGTCAGTTGTAACTGCTTAGCTCTTTACCAAATGACAAAATTTTAGACACATCTAAGTTGAAAGTACCAGTAGTTGCAGACAACAAATTAAATGTAATTCACACAAAGATAATTGCCTTCAAAAGGGTATAAAATTGCTGGTTACCATCATTTTTGCCTTTTCCCACATTATTTTCAAAAGCTTCAAAAGCTCAGGATTGTTTGGTAAAGGATTAAGAGCTAATTGAAACTGCTAAATATAAGACAATTATGTAACTATTATAGGAGACGACGTTCAGTTTCTATTTTCATTCCACTTATTTCATTCATAAGCATAATATAAACATTGTTAGAATGACATATTTTGTTTCCATCTAATTCTTACATAAATACATGCAGGAAAGGAGAGTGTTGCATTTCAACAACCAAATAAAACCACACTAGACTCCAGGATTGTGTCCCTTGGAATTCACATTGTCTGTACTTTTAGATATTCCATCACTACGATTTAATAGTTGGTATGATAAGAATTGTTCTCAGCATTTTTTCCAAATTTTATCTATTTTGCTGCCTAATTGTACAACTGTCAGACTGTATCTTACAGACTGTATCTAACAAAAAAATTCTTTACTTTCATCACAAATTAAATCATTATCAATTTTGAACTCACCGTGTATGTTAGCTGGAACAGTTTCCCCTGTAGAAAACAGCATGGCTAATGCAAGTGATACATAGCTAGATCTGTGTATATCTGTAGATAGAAATAATGACAGAAGTTTCTCAACTCATTGCAATCTGAAACACTTTTCCAGCAGAGAACTTTGAAAACATTTTTCTACAATTTAAACTCTTTACTATACAACAAAATTTCAGACTTGTCCAAACTGAATGCAAATGCTGACAACAAATTGAATATTACTCAAATAATTGAAATTTCCTTTTAGAGGTTCAAAAACATTGTTGGAAAAGGAGAAAATGTTGGTTACCAGCATTTTCTCCTTTACCCACAATCTTTTCAAAGGATTTCTCCTTCAGAGTGATTAAAACTTTTTTTTTTTTTTTTTTTAAACTTTATTAGCCACGTATATTGGATAGGGGAGGTCGTGGCCATCCTCCCTCTATCCTTACAACAATCGTTATTTACATCCAACAACATTTGTGACCCCTGCAAACAGTGCAGACCAAGATTTGAGTGTAGATTGATTTTGGAATTCACTGCTCGCAAAGGTGACAAATTGCGGAATAAGAGTTAATAACAATACATGTACTATTCAGAGATACAGACAAAGTTATGTGTTTAAACAAACTACTTGAAATATGTTCATAAATTATTGATTTTATGGAAGAACACTGCGGGGAAAATGTGAAGTCGATCTTTGCGAGCAATTTCACTCCCCTCCACAATGCTCTTAAAATTCTTTTTTCTTCATTGTGTTAAACAGAGCATGAGGGGAAAGTGTCAAACAAACGGCCTATTTAGTTCATCGAATCTGGATCAATGAATAGTTATCAAAGACTAATAAGTTTTACAAAGTTATGGAAAAACAAGAAAAACAATTAATAAGAAAGTGAAGAAAAAAAAAAAGGGAAAGAAAGGGGAAAACAGAAATGACTCATTGAATAAGAGCAAAGAATGGGAATATATATATATCAATGCATTTTATATCAAGAGTGGTTTTGAATAATATGTCGTACAATTGACCATCTTTCTAAGGCAGAGTCTGAAGATTTTGTTTCTTTATAAGTAGTCCAAGCCAAATGTAAACTATTTTGAAGGCCATAAATTGTCGGGACTTTCAATTTAGATTTCCAAAACTTAGGATTGTGTGGTAAAGAGTTAAAATTAGAGCTGTCACTGAATGTGACTTAATACCCCCGCCAGTGCTTTGACAGAAACATGCCATTTTTTTGTACACAGACGGACACATGGACGGACACACAGCCTGATTCCAGTATACCCCCGAAAACATTCGGTATAAATATATTGAAAACATCTTTGTAAAATAATGGTAGTCAACATGTCAGGGTTATATGTATGAATAGAGGTGAAAGAAAATATGACAAATGATGAAACTACGAAACAGGCATTTTCTGCTTTTGCCACCATATTTTCAAAACTGGTCTGCTGCAAAAAAGAGAAATCATCTAGAGGATATGAGTTATACATCATTCTCTAGCATTTTCTTCTTTTCCCACAATGTTTTTTACCTTATCAAAAATAACTTCCATTTATTGAGCCACATTCAATTTTTCATCTGCAAATGCTCTGCATTTGGACAGGTCTAAAATTTTGTCATGTGGTGAAAGGTTTGCAAAAGTGTATACCCTGAGTTTTACATTAGCTTGTGAAACATTTTTTTCAATATTTCAGCCCATGGCATACAACAGGAATAAGAAACCTGTAATTGATCAAAATTAAAGATGCCATTTTTGCTGTTTGTATACAGGATTTGTACCAAAATGGTAAATAGCATGGGTCCTTTCTTGTTGAGAATTTTTGCCTAAATCATGAAAGAATAAAAGCTATAATAGTATATACATGTATGCAAAATGTTTTCAGCATATTAGAAAAAATAATATGTGCCTTTCTAAAGTAAATTCATTGCAAAAAAATGAAAACCAATGATGAAACATGTCGAATTTTAAATTTGTTCCTACCATCAATATTGTTCTGAAGTTCCTCTGCCAGTTCTGTTGTAAGAATTGAGAACAATAAGAGAGAAATAATCTTTCCATCTAGCACACACATAGCATTGAATATCTTGAGTAAAGCCAGTCTTAATTGCACCCTGGTTTCCTAAAACAAAAAAAGAAAAAATGAAGATTATTGCACTGGTATTCAAAAGACAAGGTAATAGTCTTTAAAGGTATACATGTACTGTATAAATTTGTTGATATATGAGCCATGCTCTGTGAAAAGGGGGCTTAATGCATCTTCAAAAAGTATTGACCTAGGTCAGCCTGTTCAGTCCACAAAGGCTAACCTGGGTCAACAATTTTTGCTATTGGTCAATCTTCTGCATGTCAAAAAACCAGTCTCCCTCATGATTCATTTGGGTGTTAGACAAAATGGATTTTATGGATCCCTAATAATTTGGTGGCTTGCTTGGTATTATGCATCACAGAGATGCATCAAACCCTCTTTTGCCAAAGCATGGCTCGTATCCAAGGAACGATTAATCCGACTTAGAATCCTCCCAAACAGGATTTTTTTACTCATTACCTACTGAGTTTCCCAGGAAGAATTAACAGAAAAATAAAAAACCATAACCCTAGTCAGTTTGTCTGATAAATGTGACTAAAAATTCATAAAGTTCCAAAAAAAAAAAGATTTGTAGCAGATGACTTTAAAAATATTCTAGTACAATATGCATCCTGATAGCAAATAAAAGTTCAATACATGAAAACACATCTAAAAAGGATCTTCTGCAGCATCAAAAAGATGTTGTCTACAGGTAGTAAGGTGTAAATATAGCATCTGTAGGTCAGCTTTCAACACTATACTCATTGACTACTAAACAGACAACAGATTTTAGACTGGTCTAAATTGAAAGCATTGGCAGACAAATTATAAAATTTGGCATAAATGATGTGATCTGCATCATAAAATACAAAAACATTGTGGGAAAAGGAGGAAATACTGTTTACCACCATTTTCTACTTTTTTTCACAATGTTTTCAAGAGCCTTCTTTAAAAAAAAAAAAATTAGTCTCGAGTGTGTGGTAAATAATTAAAGGAAAATCTATCAAATGAAACTCTTCAATCAATTAACCTTTTTCTTCTTAATTTGTTAATTTGCATCGGTTAGAGAGAAAAAAGAACACATAAACTTATTAAGATTCAATCTGATTTTAGACAATTGAGTATCTTTGTCAGTAGCATTGAAATCTACAGAACTTAAAAAAAAAAACTGGAAGAGTTAAATTAGAGCAGTTTTTGTCAGTCTGGTGCTTTATGCCATTTTCAGAACTGTTTCAGTCAATTCACAGTGACCAGTGCACCTATCATTTATGCATTGCTAAAATTTCTCTGACGCTTTAACAAATGATAAAACTTTGGAGTCAACCAAATTGAAAGCATTTGCAGATTACTAATTAAATGTTTTTCCAATGATGATAACTATGTTTAAAAGGGTAGAAAACTGGTTACCAGCATTTTCTCCTTTTCCAAATACGTTTCCAAAAGTTTTCTCTTTAAAGGGTCATTTGAATTCTGCACTGCATGGATAAAGGGTTAACCAGTGTTTTACAAAACACTCTTTTTTAGTACTGACTGCCTCCCTGTATAAATATAGTCTAGACGATATTCAGGGGTGAAAAAGAAGTTACACCAAGACTGAGATGCAGTTGCCATTACCATCATATGAAGAATCTTACCATTTGGTAATATTGCACTAATGTATGTACACACTCATAATCATCTTTAGATATTGCTCTCTTTGATACAGACTGTTTTGCATTTTCCTGAAATGATAAAGAACAACAAGGTCATTGCTTTTCATGATGAATCAGGTATATTATCATGATTTAGTCACGGTTTTTCAAATGCATCAGAATAGAGGCAAGCAAAATACAAAAAGTAAACCCAAAATTCTACGACTTTTAGGAAAACTAAAATTGCGCATAAAGTAACAGTACAAACCAATCAGTTTATTGATGTAACTGTATTTTATTGCTTTCAGAAGAATAAACTAGAGGCGCTTGAGCGCCTGTATCGCTCCACAGGCCTGATATTTCTATAATGGCGAAAGGAAGTTTTTAACAATTATCATTCAATCCTGCATCTTAGCTCACTGAAGAAACAATTTGGTAGACAACCACCATAGGAACTTACCTGCAAAACAACAATGAAATCCAATGAATAGTTTTAGAGAAGAAATTTTTCAAAGATTTTACTTTATACCATAAAAGGAAAATGAGTCTCCCATAAAAGCCATGTTTTTTGACAGATCTTTTTTTTTTTTTTAAGGAATTCTGTAAACCTGTATCTAAGGAACATTCCTGCAAAATAATAATGCTATCCAAATAGCGGTTTGGGAGGAGAAGATTTTTAAAGGTTTTTTACTTTGGTTGCAATGGCAACCAGAATTCTTCATGGAACACAATTATTTGAAGGAATTTGAAAGAGGACCACCAAAGGAACATTCCTGTGAAATTTGGTAAAAATCCAGTCAATAGTTTCTGAGGAGAAGTTTTTTAAAGAAAAAGTTTACGGACGCACACACGGACGGACGGACGGACGACGGACACAACGCCATGACAATAGCTCGCTGGCCTTCGGCCAGTGGAGCTAATTAGACAAAAAAAAAAAAAAAAAAAGAAGATGAAAAATGAGAAATGATTCTTTATCACTTTTCCTAAAACCTTCTTGAGCATTTCAAAAAAACTCTTTGAAGACACACCATGAAAACATTTAAAGTGTTCATTGAAAACTGGAAAATAAATATCTTACCAAAATTGACAACATTTCTTCTAAATTACTGTTTATAATCTCCTCATCTTCATGCAGGGCCCAACCTCTCTGCTGGGAATCATCCTTGCACTCTGTGACCTCATTAAAAAGCTCTGTAAGTCGTCTGTAATCAGAGCTGATTTCTCCCTCAGTTCCAGCAGTCTGTGACTGTAAAAAATTTAAGAATCTACCATATGTACATGCATTTATTCCCATTTTCAGATTGACTCTCAGGTACTAATTTTTGACCGTACAATTATGACTTCCAACAACCCTGAGGATAAAGTTTTTGAAAACAATGTGGGAAAAGAAGAAAATGCTGGTAACCCTTTTCTACTGAATCAAAGACTAATTCCATCATCAGTGCCACATTTAAATTATCATCTGCAAATGCTTTCAATTTAGACAAGTCTACATTTTTGTTGTGTGGTAAAAAGTTAGATCGTTGTCTCTGGCAGATGACTTTTTGCATATTGCAGCAGAAAATTTCTTTGAAAATATAGTGGAAAAAAGAAACTGCTTGTTTTCATTACTTCAGCCTTAATCTGTGTTAATCATTCATATTTTACAACAACATTTCCAAACTTTTTTGTCTGCAACTTTGAAAAGGAGTTAGGAAATGGTAAGCTGTTTCACAAGAATGTCATCACTAGTACTATACTCCCAGACAATCATAAAACTGCTTGTCCTTTGTGAATATCTTCATCATTTTCACAGTAAAACAATTTTTTTTTTCTACATGTCTTTGTTTTATATGCATAAAACATGAAATATGAATTCCATGGTGAAAATCTAACTGTGACATCATACCTTAAATTATAATTTACATACTTGTAACTTTTCATATGAACTTACAGTGTTTACAGTCGCAAATATCCGATCCAGAAATATTGATACTTCAGGTACTTTTATCCCTATTTGGCCAAGAACAGTTTCAACAGCAACAATAGACATTGGATAACTTAGTCCTGTATTTCTTCTCACATCCTCAATAAGTTCATGACCAAGACCTTCTGGAATGTCTACTGCACCAAGATCAACTAATCCTTCTTCATCACAATCTGCTTCCTTGGAAACGCTATCAGTTGTCAAAAAATTGATTGGACTTGATGCAGAATCTATTCTATTGATTGTATCTGTTATATGTACACTAAACCCATCTTCAATGCTATTCTGAGCTGAGTTCCACTTTCTATTGCTTATCTCTGACTCGTGGTCCTCATTTCGAGCAATTTTTTTCGTAGATTCTCTTTTATTTTCACCAACACTGCTGATTCTACACGGTGGAGCTGGTGCTACTCTTCTGGCTGACTTATTCCTCAACTGTATATCATCATCTGTAGGAGTAAAGAACATACACATGGACAGGTATGAACATAATTATAATCATTCAGACAGGGAAAAAAAACATACACATTGCAGACTTTAAGGCAGTTTTGATCAGAATGTGCCACAATTTTCAAGACTGTTTAGGTCAAAGTATGTCCCCATTTTTAAGGCTTTTAGGTCAAAATATGTCCCAATTTTCAACACCTTTAGGTCAAAATATGTCCCAATTTTCAAGGCTTTCAGGTCAAAATATGTCTCAATGCTAAAAGCTTTTAGGTCTAAATATGTCCCAATATTGAAGGCTTTTCAGTCAAAATATGTCACAATTTTCAAGGCTGCTTTGGTAGGGAAATGTCACAAAAAAGTGGAAGCCATAAATCGTTCTTATCTTGGACTGAAATTTTCCAAAAAGCAACTTTAGTTATTTCAGGCACCCGAGGGTGAATGCATTTAATAACCCTGTTATAAACAACCATGTACCTAAAGCACCACTAGGTAACCATTTTTTTCTGCAGACTTTTCATAGTCAAATCACATCATATATGACACACAATGAATTGCAGTCTGAAAATGCTTTCCATTTGTACTAAAATTTAAAGTCTAAAAAGTCTAAAATTTTGATCTACACTGTCTGCTTAAGAGATAGAATTACAATATTTTCATGTATTCATATCTCAACCCTTTACTAGACAGCAAAATTTTAGACTTGCCCATTCGAAAAGCATTCGCAGACAACATATTCATTCTTATTCAAATTGTATTAGTCTTTAAAGGGGTAGAAATCACTGTGGGAAAAGCAGAAAATGCTGGTTACCGGCCTTTTCTCCTTATCCCATATTTTTTTCAAAAGCCTCTATCTCCAAGGTCAATGAAACATGGGATTGTTTGGTGAAAGGTTTAATCTTAAAACACTCTGATTATCGTTTCACAAAACGAACCAAACGCTAAAAGAAGACTGTTATGAAAATATTGTGTGAAAAGGAGAACACTGGTATTAATAAGGTTTCTGAGCATACGGTTTAGTATACAACTAAACAAAATGGGTCATGCTCTGTTACTGCATCTGCAAAAGGTATTGGCCCATTTCAGCCCGCGTAGTTCACACAGTCTGATCTGTATCAGACGTTTTTGCCATGGGTAAATTTTCTGCATGTTAAAGGGCCATTCTACCCAATAATTTAGTCAGTTTTCATGCAAAATGGATCCATAGAGCTGACGCCTTCCATTGTATACTGCAAAGATGCATTAAACCCCTTTTTCCCTGAGGGCAACCCAAAATTTAATTTCATTTAAAGTTTATCTTGAATCTGACCTTGTTCCTTGGTAGTGCCAGAAGGTGCTGCCTGATTTCTGAAGCTGTCAAGTACTGATTTCCTATGCTGCACAAGTTTACTGAAATAAATTGTCAAAAGTCTTATCTAAGTTTCATGATATATACTACCCTTTTCTACAGCCAAAAAATTATCCATTTTAGCTTCTTCCCTCCAGCTAACTTTACAAAACACTGTGGTAAGAGGAGCAACAGTTCATAATAAGTAATTTCTCCCTTCACCAAATTTTTTTCATTTGTATTCAAGTTGTAACCCATTACTGTGCTAACCTTTTTAATAAAACAACAACAAAAAAATCTGTAAATCACATGAAGAAGAAAAACTTGAAGAAAAGGAAAATAAGAATGAATTAAAGATAAAGGACAGCTTTATAATCCTGAGTTTTAACAAACCTACAGACAAAGGCTTTAGAAAACAGTGTGGGAAAAGGAGAATATGATGGTAACCAGCATATCCACCTTTTCCCACAATGTTTTTTACCCTTTCAAAAGCAAATCACATCATCTGAATCCCATATGATTTGTCGCCTCTAAACGCTTTGCATTGGGACAATTGCGAAAAATTGTCATTTGGTAAATGGTTAACCATTTCCTCCTTTTTCAAACAATGTCTTCCAAAGCCATTTACCTCAGGCTCATTAATACACAGAATAGTGTGATATGGGATAAAAAAAAAAAAAACTATATCATGCAGGGATATCAAATAAACTTTGTATTTTGTGAAGTAAAGGGGTACTGACTTACTTGAGATTTTCCCTCTGTACATGTGTGTACTGACCTCCCTTACTGCCTGCTTGATAATGAATAGCTTCAATAGCTCTATCTATAGACAGCAATACCTCTGATTGATCAACCTGAAGATATTTAGTAAATACTGAACAAATTCTAATGGACTAAAATTCAATTTCTATGCCTATAGAAGTTGTTAAATAGTCTGCAGAAAGTGTAGATCAAACTGAATAGAACATGCAATGTTATCTCAGATCTATACAGTCATTGTCCAATATGCAAAGACAATATAACCATAACATAGCTTGCACTGTTTGTTTGTTTGTTTTTTTTTTTAATTTCGTCTTGAAAATCTCAAGTTCCATTTACAGTAGCCTAGGTTAAACCTCTTACTAAACAATCCCTAGGATTAAAAACCCCGAGGGAGGATGTAAAAACCATTGTGAAAAAAAGAGATATTGCTGGTAGAAAGATTTCTCCCTTTTCCACAATGTTTTTTCACTCCTTCAAATATGAATCCCACTACCTGAGCCACATTGATTTGTTGTCTGCAAATGGTTTCAATCAGGAGCATTCTAGAACTTTGTTGCCTGGTAAAAAGTTAAACTCATATGCAGGGAAGCTATTGTTTATAAGCAGATTCATTTGTTGAAAAAGGAAGTCATTGGCAACAAAAGTCTAACTATGTTTATGGAAGAGTTAAGCTGGATTTGCTAGCAGTTAACCCTTTACCACACAATCACACCATTTAACAATCCTGAAAAGAAGGCTTCAGAAACCATTGGGGAAAAGGAGGAAATGCTGGTAACCAACCTTTTCCCACAATATTTTCAATCCAATCAAAAAACAGTAATCAGCACTTGCAATATCCAGAAAATCATTAACATTACTCAAGTGTGAAATTAATTATTATCCAAAGGCTACAAAATCTGTTTTCCCCCGGGTTGTAAAAAGATATGACTGTTTTGTAAAGGCCCACTGGCACTGAGGGACAAGCAGTTATAGGCATCCTTAGATTGGCTAGCTCTCTGGCAGTAGGACAATTCATGACACAGCTTACCAAGCTAAGTGATGATTATCTGAACCTCATACTTCCCGTATTACCCCCGATTCGGGGACTAGCTCCGATGTTATTTTTGTGATTGTTTCTCCGCTAGCCCCCACAGCAGCAACTCTTATGACCCATCTGGAGTGAAAAATTGAAATAACAGCATCGTTTCAAATGGCCATATGCGTCGATCTTTTCTTTGTCTGAGAACAGTAAGGTCCTTAATCGATAGACAATTGATTAATCTTTACAAAAACACTGAAATAATTAATCAAAGTGCTGTCAGCACTGTAATCGGTCGACACTGAATAACTACAGTGGTTTGAAATCACAGATCAAATGGCAGTTGTTTGAATTATGTATGGGATAGACATTTTATAACTGAGTCACATAGAAACTCTCCGTCCCTTACAAATTAGTACATGTAGCTTAATGGAATGCTAAAGATGTATGTCTGCCAGTCGACAGCAATAAAACGTAGAATGTAAGTGACTATTCTGACCTGAAATACCTATTTTCAAGCTTTAGATATCACTCATCATGAATAACAGTACCTACCAACCTTTTATAAAAGATTAAGAAAATATAGATACGTACATGTATTATTTTCTGTAACTTTTGCAACTTTTGAAACTATACTGTAACATATTGTCAGATATTATCAATAATATCCATACTGAATGATGGACATGATGAATATGTCGTATAGAATGTGCCTGTATTATGGCTATCAAAGTGATTACTTTTGGCTGCTCGCATTTATCTTGACAAATTGTCCTACCATACGTTTTTCGGCTGGCTAAATTGTCCTTGGCAAGATTGTTCTGTTCAAAACATCGGCTGGCAAATTTCTCCCACATTACTTTCAAAGCATGTAGTATATCTACCAAACCCTCGACCCTTTACCAAATGATGTAATTTTAGACTTGTCCAAAACGAAAGCATTTGCACATGACGAATGAAATGTAGACCAAATTAATGATGATTTGAGTCTTTGAAATGGTAAAAAAAACATTGTGAGAAAAGGAGAAAACGACGGTTATTTGCATTTTTCCACAATGTTTTTAACAGCTTTCTTCCTCGGGTCATCAGAAACGGGAAAGTTTGATTAAAACACTCAGTTTTGGCCTTTTATAGTCAGAAAAACAATATCCAAACATTACAATTTCAGTGTCGAGTTTTTTTTTTCATATGAATTATTCATAAACAGTCAATTAAGATATTCAATATGTATGTCTGTGATACTGATCTGCATTGCATTCAAAGGACAGTCTGATCTTGATCTTCTATTATCTTCAAAAGCGACTATATATATGTCACTGGAGAACATGGGCCATTGTACTGAATCATTGTAATGAGCAAGAGCATCACTACAGTAAACCTTGTGATTTTAATCTGGAATATGGAGAGGATGAGAGTCAACCAGAATGCTGATGAGACAAACATGTTTACTGAGAGTTTTACACTAAAGCGCTCAATTAATGAAATAGATCTGATAAGCGTGGAAAAGCAACCTAATTATTGCAGGGTCATTGCTGTCTTGACTACGATATCTCAAGTAATAGGAATAGCAGATCCAAAATTTGAGTGACTGCATGTTCTGTGCAGTCTGGTCTGAATCTGGTCTGAATCTGTGCTCTCCGAAGAGGCTTTTTCCCTGGTCAGTTGATTCAGACATGGAGAATATGACGTTAAATGAGTTTTTTGTATTGCAGTTTCAGGGTTTTTTCCATCTAAGAAAATGATCTGTTTAACTCTACCAAATGACAAAATGTTGAAAATCTTTCAAATGATGAAAAAACGCTGTGAGGAAAAAGAGAACATGCTTAATACATGTATGCTATTTTTCCCACTACATTTTTAAAGCCCGACAAGATTGTGTGGTCAACAGTTAATAGACTGATTCCAGTCTTAAGAATGTCATCAAAAAGAAACACGTTAGTGAGCGTGTAAAATGGTAGAGCCGTGGTTGGAAGGAGAGGAATAGGGGTTATGAAAACAATTTAACCTTTAACCTGCTAAATAAGTGAAATGAAACTTTCAAGCTGACAGTAAAAACCCAGTTCTTTACTATTTCAAAGGTATTTTTGTTTTGGAAAAAATATCTTCTTGTCGGACATTAAAGATACAAAATCAGACAGCATGTAGTATACAGTCTCATCTTGATCTACAATGTCCGGAAAAGGTCATAAATTCGCACTTAGTAGCCCAAGGTTTAATACATCCTATGCTGAAAGATGCATAATCAAATATATGCTGGGCAGTATAGTGAATGGACAGTCTGGTTTCTAAGGTTGAAAGCGTGGGATAACCAGACCATTCTGAAAATGTTTATGTAATGGCTTCTCCACTAGGGTAATAACTCTTAAACAACTCTATGTCCTTTGTCCCACACTGCTTCACACGCTTCACCTTGCTTACATTAAACTACCAACGGCGGATTACTTTTTTAAACAGCTTTCACCACCAGCATGTACATCAGTTTGCTCCAAGGCAAAACAATCTAAATTTTCAAATTCTTTTAAAGCAATGTTTCCTTACAAATTCCGTTTCACTGCAAGTTTATCCTTGCTCCAGGCCAAATGACCTATCATCTTTTCAACACAAGGTGTGCTCGTAACATAATCCAGATACTCCTGGATTCGCTCTTGTTTCATTCATAAGTTGTTGCTTTATCACTGACACCATTCCTTATGGCAAATTAGGGTTAAAAGTTCAACGTAATAAGGTCACAACAGCTAGTATTAGTGTTATTAGACTGTAGGAAAAAGCTGTCACGAGTTGCAGTTAGATTAGTTTGCCCTCAGCAGATGGATTTCCAAAAGTTGTGGTCTCTCTAATCGTCCGGCTCACGCCGACTGATTAAAAACTGACAATGTTACCTCCTTGTAATTCCATCATTTCGGAATGTAAATATCCATTGACCCACTTCCAAGGAAATCAAACTAGGCTTGACATTTACTGCGCATGTTTTGGAAGTAACTTCCGGTACAGTAAAGTTCTTTTTTTTTTTCACAATTTATCGGCTTTGTGTTATCAGCATTGGCAATGAAAGGAAAACTAAATGTACTGGATGTGTATTTCATTTACGAGGAGTCATATCCATCACTCAAACTGCCGATCACACAGTATCATTTTTTCAAATCACATTGACCATGCATGCACAGTTAACTGAATTTATAATGAGTGTTTGTTTACAAATTAGCCAGATGTGTTTATGTCAAATAAATGGTAAATTACAGAAAGGTCAATGAAAACCTTGCACTTAACTTGGTGTCAACGTGAAGTTAAATCATTTATCTATCAATTCATGTCCATTTTCATAGCTGACAAGCAGATTAAAGACACATTAAGCCGACTGAAAAATGACCGGTAAGATTTTGAGATTTCTAAATGATGAAAGAAGGGCTGCAATGAAGGGGGGCGATCAAATCACAAAAATAACATCGGAGCAACCCTTCAGACTGACTGTATTCCCGTATATGCACCACCGAGATAAATTAGATCTACCTGTTCTCGAATAACGTAGTTTTTGGGGATGTAGCCGACTTCTCCATAACCGTTCTGTGCAAGATGCCAATCTTTTTGCTTCGAATCAATGACAGTAAACTGATCCCCGGTTACGAATGACAGATAGTTTTTCGTCTCAGTTTTATAATCGTATAAAGCACGATACATGTCAGTCTTTAGGGGATAGTAACTTAATAAGGCTTAGATATCAAAAATGTTCATATTGACTTTTCCGTTCAATTCTTAACCGGCTGCAACGGTCGACTTTAACCTTTACTACAGTATTATTCGCTCATTTTCCCTGGACGTATATTCCTTATAAAACATTTATTCAGGGATCTTAAATATATTCTTGTGAATTAATGAAACAATTATTGTCACATTCTGAGGAAATCTGTAGCAGACAGCATCAAAGAACATTGATTTAATGAAAATCAAAGATGCATCCAAACCTAATTTACTATAGTAAAGTCGTACACTTTTATTCCTAGCTTTGAATAAATATTTTCGTTTTTTTTTTATTGGATGAAATTTGATTTCCTGTCAACTGTATAAATTTGTTGTCTACAATTTATTCTTAATTTGTTTTGCAGTTGTTTCACTTTTGCATTACTCTTATTCTTTTTTTTTTTTTACTATAGTACCATACGAACATTCGGTAGATAGAGATAGGTAAACGAAATGTCAAAACGACACGGTGGTAAGTGAAAGTTATCACTAAATTGACTTGAATTATGAGTTGACACTCTTTAATAACATTTGCATTGGTTTTTTGAAGTGATCAGTTGCCATATCAAGGAATTGCTCGCGGCCAGTTTACGGTACTCTCACTTTTCTCTACCTACAGGTATATCCGGTTCAAACGTCAGTCATCAAGCAACTGGTCATTTCGCCATTGGTCAGACATTTCGTCCCTTACCTGAACGTTGGTTCGATCGCCTTATATTTGCAATTCTATACCCAGATTTTTTCCTGGTCCATGCATTTTCCCCTTTCCCTCAGTGTTTTCTACACTTTCAAATAGCGCAACATTGCATTTGTTTTCTGTAACTGTTTTCATTTTTGACTAGTCTCAAATTTCATCATCAGGTTAAGAGCTAGAGAAATTAGAGCTCACATATTTAGACTTTTTTAAAGGCAACTCTTAGATCAAAAAGTCAATGGCAGGAACAGGATTCTACTCTGCATAATTATGATTCATACCCAAGGTAGATTTCTCCATTTCTCAGAAATAATCCTCATTGGTGAGTTTCATTTCTCTTTCAGTGTTTGAAATAAGATGTGCGCACCAAAATTATCAGTGGGGCAAGGTTGGTTTGAATAGTGAGGTTGCAAAGCTTTTATCAAGTGCTGATCAAAATTTCACAGTTGATGAGCATGCAAGATATGCCGAGGTAAAAATAGATTTTGCATGGAACCATACATACTTATCATCAACTCTTAGGCTGCTAAGCGTGACTTAACGATCTTCTGCGGACATTGTGGATCAAGATCAGACTGCACAGAATGTACAGTCTGATCTTGGATCTACATTGTCTAATAAGGTGATATTTTTCCCCCAACAGATAACTTTGAAATAGAAGTATTTGGAGTATTAGTATAGACTGGAAGTTTCCTTTAATTTATGTACCAAGTGAAGAGTTAGAAGGAAAAGAAATTGTAGCAGAAAACAGATCTACTCTAGAAAACTTTATTGGGAAAATCAATTTGTCATCTTTTCTCAATCTTTCATCAAGAATTTCTTTTTTTTTGCATACTGAAACCAGGTAATAATTATGTCTTTTAATCCTTTAACCCTTAACCTGCTAAATAAGTTAAATGAAGCTTTCAAGCTGATAGTAAGAACCCAAATTTGCTATTTCATAGGTAAATTTTTTGGAAAAAATATCACATTATCAGACATTGTAGATTTAACATCAGACTGCACCTCTGACAGATCTTAATCTACGCTGTCTGCACAAGGTCCTTGAGTCCTGCTTAGCAGCCTAAGGGTTAACATTAATTGTGCTTCTATCAGAGAATGTTTCATTTACTTCATCAAAAGTAAGAATTGATGACTTCTGTCCATGAATTCCATATTCTGACATTGTTTTTCCCATGGAGCTGTTACCACTGAATGGGCAGTCTGATCCTTGAACTGCACTGTCTGCTGATTTGAAACATGTTCTGGCAAAACCAGCTTTGAAACTGAAATTTTTGGCTTGTTTTTGCAAATGAGTTCCTTTCATTCATTCAGTGCTTTAGGAGATAATATTTGAGCCATGCTCTGTGAAGAGGAGGCTTAATGCATCTGCAAAAAGAATTGACCTATGTCAGTCTCTGCAGGCTGACATTGGTTGAAACTTTTTGTTAATGTTCAATTTTCTGCATGCCAAAGGACCTGTGTACCTCATGATTCTGTCTGTTGTGAAACAAAATGGATTCTGTGGATCCATAATTGTATGATGATTTGCTTGGTATAATGCATAGCAGGGATCCATTAAGCCCACTTTTGCCAGTGCTTGGCTCATTTAGAATCTTTAGTCAACCAAAATACCTTTTACTGTTTCAGTTATGGATGGGGACACATCCAAATGGACCCTCCAAAGTGTTGATACCAGGCCAGGATGAACTGACATTAGAACAATGGGTAAAAGACAATCCTGAATCTCTGGGTGATGAAGTTAGACAGACTTTTGACAGTTCTCTCCCATTTTTATTTAAAGTATTGTCTGTAGACAAAGCTCTATCAATACAGGCCCATCCTAATAAGGTAATTAAAGGAGATTTACAATGAATTTTCCACTTTCATCTCATTGCCAAGTGATCCTTAGTTTTGATGATTCTTGGGAAGAAAGCTGCTGAAAACATTGTTTAAAAAAAGGAGAAAATACTGGTATTCATCTTTTATTTTTTTTACTTTTCAGTAACGTTTTTTCTCCTTTTAATGATAGATGCTGTCTTCTGAGGCACATTAGATTTGTTGTCTGCAAATGATTTCAAGCTGTAAGTATCTATTCACCAATAAATTTGAATGTTATTCTAATTATGCTAAATCCCAACACTAGTCATTTTGTTGGCTATGATGCTCTGTCTGGCCTTGACATAGGTAGTCTGTGAATTAAGAATTAAAATGATTTTAGAATAGTTGTTGTATATGAGACCTGACCTATACTATAGCTATACTGTACTACTATTGAGATACATAGCAAAAGGCTTTAACCCAGGTCAGTCTGCACAAACTGTCCCGTGCAGGCTGTCATGGGTGGATACTTTTTGAAGATGAAATGAACCCCTTTTTCACAGAGTACCTCTTTACAATGTATTTTGTAATTTTAGAAACATGCTGAGGAGCTGCACAAAAGAGATCCCAAGAACTACAAAGACTCAAACCATAAACCTGAAATGGCCATTGCTCTCACAGACTTCAATGGATTATGTGGATTCAGACCTGTTGAGGAAGTAGCAGAATTCATGCAAAGTAATGCTGCATTTACATTAACCAAGATGTCTACGATGTCCAATATTTCAAAACATCGCAAAACTCCATGATTCATTGCGATAGTAGTGAAACATGTGTACAGCATTTACATCAGCTACGATGTCCACAATTTGAGAGAAGCATGGTGAGCGTGTGGTGGCGTGGGACCAAATCACATTGATCTTGAGGGAATATGGCACAATCAGGATGATTGTGGCAAAATTTTTGACCGTCAAAAATTCTGTGAAGATCATTACGATCATCCTGATGGCACCAAGTTCACTTAAGATCAACACAATTTGATCCCATGAGCCCACACACCACACTTCTCTCAAATTGTGGGCATCATGGCTTATGTAAATGTGGCATAAGTACGTGCACTTACAATGTATAAAGTTTAGTATGAGGAGCCTTTATGCTTTTCATAAAACCTCAGTTTGAAGTCCCTACTTTATAATTAGATGAAAATTAACCCTTAGGCTGCTAAGCGCGACTCACTGACCTTTTGCAGACAGTGGAGATCAAGATCAGACTGAACAGTCTGATCTTTGATCTACACTTTCCGATTAGGACATAATTTCCAACCAAAAAATACCTTTGAAATAGCAACAATTGGGCTTTTACTATCAGCTTGAAAGTTTCATTTCACTTATTTAGCAGGATAAACCTTATCCTGCTAATAAGTTAAACGAAACTTTCAAGCTGAAAGTAAATACCTGAATTATGCTATTTCAAACTTGATTTTTTGAGAAAAATATCTTTTTATCAGACAGTGTAGTTTAAAGATCAGATTGAGCAGTCTGATCTTGATCTACTCTGTCTACAAAAGGTCAGTGTGTCGTGCTTAGCAGCCTATGGATAAAATTGCTAATTTATGTCAATGTTTGTAAAAATGGTCCACTTGAGGGACTGGAAACAGACGAGGTGTATGGTATTTGGTTAAGTGTTTGAGTTAAGAAGAAGCCATGGATCACTGAATTACGTGTAATTATGTTACAGTCTGATCTGTGGGAAACTGGATTTCGAATTTCTGTTGGCTGAAGTATTAAATCTTAAACAGATGACAAAATTTCAAGACTTCAATATGAATCAATTTGCAGATGATAGATTAAATGTGTCTTACATGTTGGTGTTGAAAAAGGAGAGCAGTTTCTCCTTTTCCCAAGATGATTCTAAAACCTTTCATTTACAGGGTTGTTGATACTCGGGACTGTTTGGTAAAGGGTTAAACAGTAAAGAAGCAAATAATTATAATGAATGTTGTTTTGTATTACAGAGATATCAGAGTTACGTAAAGTTGTCGGAGAAACAAACGCAGATGCCTTGATAGTAGCAAGCAGAAATGGTAATGCTGAATATAAAGTGAAAGCTACGAGGGCCTGTTTTACGGCTCTTAT
Source organism: Hippopus hippopus (assembly GCA_946811185.2). Taxonomy (NCBI): domain Eukaryota; kingdom Metazoa; phylum Mollusca; class Bivalvia; order Cardiida; family Cardiidae; genus Hippopus; species Hippopus hippopus. The sequence continues at coordinate 40,215,642 of OX328102.1, read as the reverse complement.
GTTGAATGACAAGGAAACAATTAAAGACTGTTTAAAACCTCTTGTGGATAAAGTGAAAGCACTGGGTATGTATGACTAAACTGATGGTACTCTTGGCATCATACTTAATGTTTTTTTTATTCAATTTATAGGAAACTTTATCTTCAGATACTAATCACCAGTTTTGAATGTTCTTTCAGTGTATCTTTTTTTGCAACTAAGCAATATTAGAATTTGTGTTAAACCTGTTTTCTGTTGATCTAACATCCTGCCTTTAAGCCTGATTTTAGACTAAAAGTACAAAAAACTTAAAAAAAAAATTGACTTTGTAGATATAAAAATATCTGTATTTCAAGGCAACTTTTAGCATGTCACAAAATTTAAGACAGTATATTATGAAGATCGAACTAAATAATGTGTTATCACAACATACATGTATACACTATGCTTGTTTTTTCGGATTTTAACTCTTTACCACACAAATGTGAGTTTTAATGACTCCAAGGAAAAGGAATTTCAAAAACATCATGAAAAAAGGAGAAAATGCTGGTAACCAGCAGTTTGGCCTCTTTCCATAGTGTTTTCTACCCTTTTTAAGAAAAATTTCCTAATTATAGCAACATTTAGATTGCCATCTGCAAATTGCTTCCAAATGGACTGGCCTAAAATGTGGTCTTTGGGTAAAGAGTTAAAGTTGTGCTAGGTATTATTTCAGTAAAATCATGACAGCCAGTGCACGTACAGAGCTCCAGATAAGAGGGAGTGATGGTATTCTAAATCCATTATTTCTCTTCCAAACCCTATGTTGTGGGTACTCAATACAATTGTCTCGATGAGACGATTCTAATGAGTACAGTAACATGGGGTTTAGTGGAGAATAATTAATATGTTCAATTTTGAAATCAAAATCACTCCCTCTATCTGGAGCTCTGCACATATCTATGGGAAGGTGGACTTTCTTTTACTAGTACATTGCACATGCCCTTCCCAAGCCATTTGCCATGTAGTCAAAATAAAGTTATGCGGTAAGAGAGAAATGAATCCTGTCACAAGGGCTACTGTAAATTCTTGTAAAAATTTGACCATGTTGGAATTAAATTTACACACCTGCAAGAATCATAATTTTTAACTTGGCTGTATTCAAAGAAAACAATGAGTTGTTGTTACAGCCCAGGTGTCATCTGTGTTGTGTCATCATGCAAAAACTTTGAGACTTTGTAATATCTCTATTATTACTGAAGATATTTACTTAGACTGACTTGAGACTTGGACAAGTTGTTAATTACTAAAAGAGTATTTTTGACACAGTTATGCCCCTTTTTTTTTTTGACTTAAGAATTTCCACTGAAATTCAAGCACTTGCAGCCAAGCACTGGCATCCACATTTGGTGGTCTTGTTTTCTTCTATTATAATGTTTTCAAAATACTTTTCTCTCAGGCTCATAAAGGTATAAGATTGTTTGCGTGGAGGCTTTGTGTACAAGTGTTGATATGGGTATTTTCTTGTTCTAAGATCAAACACAATTTATATCAGTATGGTTACTTTTCATATTCTTGACATTTACAGAAACTGATAGTGCTGAGTTTTCTTGGTATATTGGTGACATTCTGTTGAAGTTAAACCATGAGTTTCCAGGAGATGTTGGAGGATTCTCTATTTACTTTCTGAATGTCGTCAGGCTGAAAAGAGGGGAGGCAATTTTCTTAGAAGCAAATTTACCACATGCATATTTATCTGGAGGTGATGGTTTACTCTTGGTGTTTGGTTTTTAAGGCTTCAGAATTTAACCATTAGAGTGCCAAATAAATCTCATTGTCTTTTTCATCCTAGAAATACAACACAAATAATTGTAGTTTCATGATTGCTTTTGTCTACAGTGTTTCAACAAAGAGGATAGTGTTGGTCAAAGATCAAGCCTGATCTTGATCTTCACTGGCCGCAAAGGCTATTATAGTCGTGAAGGGCGCTTTAAGGGTTAATACCCATTGAAGCAAATTTGTAGCAGTGGACTGTGAAAACATCAGTTGTAGATCAAGAATTACTAGCAGAAATTAAGGTTTACCAGTATTATGTAAAAACCTTGTGTTAATAGGAGAAAATTATCTATAGTTCACTATCATATCAAGCCTCTACATTACATGTAATTGGATTTGTTCTCTATTTCAAAATAAACAAGACTATAGGGTACAATTTATGGTCTGTGAACCAAGCACGCTAACCAACTTCCAGTACCTGACATACTCAAAACTTCAAACTTTCTACACCTTGAACCTTATTAGATAGTATCCCAAAATTTGAGGCATGGACATTCAATTGTATATCAGATATTGAACAAGTTCTCTCATTATCAAATTATTAAAAAGATATATCAACTGCCATCAAATTTGAATGGAATTAATGCGAAGGAATGGGCTTATTTCAGCTAATGTAATGTTTACTTGTCTAGAAGTATATGTACGTCTATACACACACCTATCTTTCAGAAGGGTCCTACATAGCTGAGAGGTTCAAGTATTTGATAAGTAATCCAGAAGTCCCATGATCAATCCTCACAGGAGGGTCATATTTTTGTGGGAATATCCTTGCTTACTTGGGCAAGGCACTTCGGAGCCCCAGTCCAGTGTTGAAACCCTGAAAACCTGTGAATGAGTGAGCTGTAGCTGTGATATTGACTTAAATAGTATTAAAAGCTGTATAAAAAAACACCATTCAACAAATCTTTCAGATTGCATGGAGTGTATGGCGTGCTCTGACAATGTGGTGCGAGCCGGACTTACTCCAAAGTTTATTGATACAGAGACATTGGTGGGAATGTTAAACTATACTGGGCGTTCTGCTGAGGACAATAAGTACCAGCCAGAATCTTCTGAAGAAAATGGGTGCCACATACGCAGATTTACCCCACCCATCCAGGATTTTTCTGTCACAGAGATTCAGGTATAGTGTGCCTAGGATTATTTATGAAGACAAACATTGTGAGGAAGAGTCTATAATAAATAATTTGTGAAAATATTTGCTTGTTACTGAGATTTAACCTTTTTCCTCACAAGCCTGAGTTTAAACAACCCTGCAGAAGAGGCCTCCTGAGAACGTTTTGGGAAAGGGAGAAGTTGCTGGTTACAAGCAGTGTCACCTTTCCCCACAATGTATTCTTTTCTTTTGAGATCAAATTTGATCATTTGAGCTACAAAAATAATTGGTGTGCAAATGCTTGCAATATGGACAGAGTAAATTTTGTTCATCTTGTAAAGCATTAAATCTATATCAAACGACGAAATCATAGACTAGTCCAAATTGAAAGCATTTGCAGAAGATCAAATAAGTGTGACTTAAAATATGTTTTGGGAAGGGTAGAAAACATTGTGAGAAATGGAGAAAATGCTGGTTACCAGCATTTTCTCCTTTTTCCACAATGTTTTCAAAAGCATTCTTTCTTTCTCAGGGTCATAAAAAGTTAGGATTATGTAGTAAAGGGATAAAGAGTGATTGATCAAAGTTGTAAGAAATTTCGTCTGTATCAAAGTTAATTATTTCCAAGTTCCAGGTTTAGGCCAGGTAGCTCAGTGGTTAGCGTATCCGACTTGTGACCTGGAGGTTACGGCGAACTTTCTTTCCGGCGATTTTTCACCTCTCGCTTCTGATGCATGTGAGAAAATTAGTCAGTGGCTTTTGAAAGAAAGTTGTGTCAGTACTGTTGTGAGAAAGCCAGGAAACACTTGGGTGCGTCACTGACCGCCATGATATGACCTAAGCTGTTGAAACAGCGTTAAACTCCAATGTAAACCAAACCAAACCAACTATCTAATTTGGCGCGTAATTGACTATGTGTAACACTTCTTTTCAGATTCCAAAACAATTATCATCTACGACTCTTCCAGCAATCCAGAGTGCCAGCATTCTTATTTGTATAGATGGTACCGGTAGTGTTTCAAATAGCTCACTATCATGTCCTATAGATGTAAAACAGGGAACCACTCTTTTCATATCAGCCAATCAGAGTACAGATCTTACAGTGAAATCCTCAAATGGAATGTTGCTATATAGAGCATTAGCAGGTCTATAATTCAGTTCAGTGGTGTTTAAGGTTGACAGGTGCTATGCGTTGGATAATTACTCTTTAAATTTGGTTCATATACAATTTATATTATGCTATTATTTTTTGACATCAAAATGAGACTTATACATGGTTTATATTATGTTTTAAAGATGTAAAATGCCCAGGTTGTTAACTTTTATAGCTGTTCTTTATAAAGTGATTATACTAAGGTAATGGAAGCTATGACAGACAGTGAAAGATCAGCTTTAGATGCCATTAATGATAAGATTGTAACCAGTTTTAGCCTAGTGTTTATTTTGTTGAGGAATGAATTATGGTAAATTTTGTTTTGTTAAAAATCTACAAACAGTGATTCTGTACATTGATACATGGGTTTTTTTTTTTTTTGAAATGGTGTTTATGTATTTATGTTTTCATCGAAACTATTTGTATTGCTTACCTCTTTCTGTCCGATGGAGATAGTTTCTAACTGCAGCAGTTGATTTTTTTTCAAGGAAAAATGATAATAATAACAATTTTATATTTTTACCTTGTGCACATCATAAGTTATTTGTCTTAATGTTTTTATATTGCCTTTGTATCTGTGTTTTAAGTACATGTTTATAATTTCATGGACTACTCAAGGATACTGAGCTCCAGAGCATGGTGAAGTAACACACAGAAAAGACACAAATAAGTGAACATTTGCAATGACAAAAAGGTTGTTGCAATGGGTCCATGGCACCATTTACCTCTTAACCGAATGACAGAATCTTAGATGTGTACAAATTGAAAGCTTTTGGAGATGACAGAATAAATGTGACTCAGTAATTGAAATTTTTACTTCAAAGGTTAGAATACATTGTGGGAAAAGGAGGAAATGCTGTTTACCAGCATTTTCTCCTTTTTCCACAATGTATTCAAAAGGCTTTTTCCACAGGGTTGTTAAAAGTTTGGATTGTATATTAAAGGGCTCAACAGACATATATTTAATGTTTTGCTGAGATCTCAGCAGTATGAGAAAATCCAAGCACTGTTTATGGCTTAACCTCCTACCACACAATCACAAGTTTTAGTAACACTGACAGAGAAGGCTTTTAAAAATATTGTGGAGAAAGGAGAAGAAATGCTGGTGAACGTGCTTTCTCGCCTTTCACAGACAAATCTCATAATTTGAGACAAATTTAATTAGTTGCCTGCAAATGCTTTCAAGTTAGACGAGTCTAAAATTTTGTTGTCTATGATATAGTCAAGGTGTTGATTTAATCCACATTTATGCTTGATGTTAACTTTTCATCTCTTGACTCTTTATTCTTTCAACAGATGACCTTGTATTTACTTACCTAAGGACGATGGAACTTTGAAAATGTGAGAAAATGCTGGTCACCATCATTTTCCCCTTTTTCCACAATGTTTTTTACTCTTTCAAAGAAAATCCCATCACTTGAACTATATTTCATATACAGTCTTCAAAATGCTTTCAATTTGGACAAGTGTAAATTTAGTAAACAATTACCCTTTTTCCAAGATAGTAAGTGTTTTTAAACCACTGCAGTGGATGGCTTTTGAAACAGGGTACAAAAAGGAATACTTTTTTATTTTTGCAATCAACCCCTTTAGCATTAACTCTTTCATTACTGAATAAATAAATTGCTTTTTCTCAAAGGCTACAAATATAGTTTCGGTGCAAGATCAAGAGAGAATTCTGTCATAATCCAGAATAAAGCTGTAGATAGTGTAGATCAGAGATCAGACTGCATGTTCTGTGCAGTCTGATCTTGATCTACAATGTCCACAAAAGCTCCTGGTGTCATCAATGGTATGGAAAGAGTTTATATGTCTATAGGTCTAAAATTAGACCATTTGGTAAAGAAGAAAGGTTTTAGCTGGGTTTTGGGTAAAAGTAGGTTTTAGCTGGGATTTTATTGTTGTTAACATTAACCCTTTACCACACAACACACAATCTGGTGTTTTAACAGCCTAGAGGAAGAGGACTTTGGCAAACATAGAAATAGGAGAAAACGCTGCTATCCAGCATTTTCTCCCTTTTCTCACAATGTTTTCTACCTTATCAAGCACAAATATCTTGATCTAAGCCACATTAAATATTTGGCCTGCAAATGGCTTCAATCTAAACTAGTCTCAAATTCTGTCATCTAATTAAAGGTTAGCTTTCTGCCAGAAGACAAATTTTGGACCTGTTCGTTTTGATAGCTTTTGCAAATGAAAAAAGTGATTAAATGATGAACTTTGCCTGCGAACATTAGAAAACATCATGGGAAAGTGCTGGTTACCAGCATTTTCACCTTTTCCATCTTTGTTATCAGTAGAGTTCTTTGTCTGGGTTGAAAGACAGAGTTGTCTGGTTAAGAATTATAACTCTTTACCAAACAACAAAAATTCAGACTTGTCCAAATTGAAAGCACTTGCAGACGGAAAAATATGTGTGACTGAACATTGAAATTTGTTTTGGGAAGGACAGAAAACATTGTGGGAAAAGGAGAAAATGCTGGTTACCAGCATTTTCTCCTTTTCCCACGATGTTTTCAACAGGCTTTTTCTTTAGGGTCGTTAAAACTCGGGATTGTGTGGTAAAGAGTTAACCGGGGCTGAAAAATTGTTTTCTTTGTTAAGTTGGAATGATTTTTTTTTGTAAAGAGGTTGAAATGACTTTAAATAAACAGATTAAAACCTTATTCACTGCATTGTTTTTGTACACTTACCCATGTTAGCATCAAGAGTACAGGTGATCCTCTTGGAATTCTCTTGCCCCATTCACAAAATACCCTAAACTCACTTCTAATTTTCTCAATTCCAAGAATGGCCATCTCATTAGCTGAGACATTTTGTTCAATCAAACATTCATTCAGCAGAGAAATCAATTCATATAGGGAATTTGTGCTTGCAAATAAAGAAGATAAAACGCATCTGATTTCTCAAGGGTCCTGCATGCTCAGTGGTAAAGTCTAGGTCTGGTGACATGGAGGCCCCTGGTTTCAGCCTCACTGGATCCCATGGGTTTTTCATGGGAGTATCCTAAGGCAAGACATTTCAGAACCCTAGCCTAGTACTGGTGGAACCCAGGAAATACATAAATATGTGAGGTGTCGCGGTGATATGACTGAAATAATGTTGAAAGAGGCCAAACACCATTCAATCAATCTGATTTCTCCATTGAACTTGTTAGGCTATAACTACCCTCAGAAAAAATATTGTTGAAAATACAGGAAAAGGGGAAGATGTTGGTCACCAACATTTTCTCCTTTTCCTGCAATATTTTCTTCCTTTTGATGACAAATCCAAATATTTGAGTCGCACCCTATTTTTCATCTCCAAATGTTTTCAGTTTGGACAAGTCTCAAATTTTGTTTTGTTTTCTTGTCTGGTAAAGAGTTACCCGTTTCCCACACAATCACAAGTTTTAATGACCCTGAGGTAGATGCCTTTTGAAAACGTTGAAAAGGGAGAAAATGCTGCTTTCAATTTTAGCAAGTCTACATATTTATCCTATGGTAACTCTTTACCAAACAATCCCAAGTTTTAATGACCTTAAGCTAAGCTCAGTAGCTCAGTCAGAAGTGTACACGACGTGAACTGGGGGTCGCTGGTTCAGTCCCTGGCTCGTATCAATTTCTTTCCACAGATTGATGATATTCAGTGCCGCAGGATTCATTCCTCTCTCACAGCTTAACATTGTTTCAATGATAAATATGTGGAAAAGTAGCCAGTAGCTTTGAAAGAATATTGTGTGGTGTACTGGTAAAAGAAACTCCAGGAAAGCATGGATAGGTGCACTGGCCACTGCAATATAACTGAAATAGTGTTGAAAACAATGTTAAGCAACATACAATCAATCAATTACGACCCTAAAGAAAGCTTTTGAACACATTGTGGGAAAGGGAGAAAATGCTGGTAACCAGCATTTTCTCCTTTTCCCACAATGTTTTCTTCCATATCAAAGACTAATTCCATCATTTAAGCCATGTTTGAAATGTCATCTGCAAATACTTTAATTCGAATAAGTCTATACTTTTGTCCTTTTGGTAAAGATTTAAATATTCCATTGTTGCATTCAAGTCTAGTGTGCTAAAGGATTGAATGTTATTTTAGGATGTGAGTCATAATTTTGGTGAAAGGGGCCTTAATGGATCACCATGATACATTATATTAAGCAAGTCATCACATATGCATCCTAAAAATCCATTTTGTCTAACTATCGACTGAACCTGGAGGTAGAATGGTGCTTTAACATGCAGAAAATTGAGGAAAGGCAAAAAGTTTTGACCCATGTCAGCCTTTGCAGGCTTACATGGGTCCATACTTTTTGCAGATGCATTAAGCCCCCCTTTCACAGAGCATGGCTCAATTATGTATTTTGTGAAATGATATTAAATAAATTTACCAAATTATTTCATTTTCAAGGCTTCTGCGCCACAGTTTCTCAAAAAATATTGGCCTGTTTACATCTCGAATCAGAATGCAAGTATGATCTTGATCTACAGATCTACACCATCTGCAAAAGTACTGTATGATGCTCTTAACATGATATACAGTTCAGAGCTAAATGTTTCCCCATCCATGATAAACTGTGTCTTGAAAACTAGCTGAATGGCTAATTGGCTGAATTTGGACACAAAGGATCTTTTGATATTAATCTATTTAACAATCTAGGCTTTAAAAATGTAGCATCCCCTTTAATCATACTGGTGTTATGATTATTTGTGATGTAGCATTCCATTTACTTGTTATGATTACTTGTGATGTTAGTGATAAACTATTCTGTCTTTTGTGCTGAGTCCAGTTGCTTGGACAGTAACGTTCTGGGTTTGAAATTAGATGGTAGCTGGTTCAAATACCCAGTTTGGTCAATTTCTTTTGATGATAGTCTTTAATTGTGACAGGATTCATTTCTCTCTCACCACTGTCAGATTATTGTTTCAACAGTTATGTGGGAAGGCAGCTGTTGGCTCAGGAAGAATAATGTATGAAGTAATGGTAAAAGAAAATCCAGGAAAGCATGGAAAGGTGCACTGGCCGAAATATGTGTTTGTTACAAATTTACAAAGGTGAAACAAGTTACAAAAACACTTTCCAGTCATAGAATCTATAGGCATATAGTTTGTATGCTATTCATGTACAACAGCACAAGTGTAGGCTACATGTGCCATTTACCTGCTTATTCTGAGACGATTTTTGGGAATGTCATGGAACACAATTTTCAAAATTCTTTGGCAATTATTTGACATCTGGCAAAGAAAGGAAAGTGGATCAGGATCTTTCTTCTTCTGTTCTGTTACGCCAATGTGCGTATACAAATGGAACTTGTACCTCTACATATAACATATACATATAGGATTGTTAGGCTGTTTGGAATATTTGGATCCTATTCAATTCAAAGTATTTTTGAACTAATAGACTTTGTTGACATTGAAAACATGGAATGAATTGTATAGCATACCCTTCTGGTTTGGGTTGAATGCTTTACTTAATGATTTTCAGACGTTGAAATAATGAACTGACAAATCTCTTTGCATTTTTTATGTATATATCATCATACATATATTGCAAAACTGCCTGTAGGCAAAAACCTCTCAGAAGGGAAAGTAAGAAAAAGCGAAACTACTTAGCGGCGAAACATCCGATAGCGAACTTATTCAGTGGCGAAACTATATCAACCTGTGCTGCTGGAATGCAGGCCTTCTGTTTTCTCACATTTTGTCTCTGACGGGTCTCAAATATCTGAGTTTTTCAAGTAATCTCTTGATAAATTTTTACGGTTGGGCATTCTCTTCATAGTAGCCCTGAAATATCCTAGGACGATCTCACCAGAGATAAATTTCTGTGCACCGGGTCGAATTTCAGGTCAATATTAGGTTCAGGTGTGTGACACAAACAGTATTTGGTGGTTGATAAAAAGACACTTCTGAAAAAGTTGAAGGTTGAAAAACGAAAAAACGTAAACAAGATTACTAGAGACTGTACTGAGGCCACAGGATGGTCACATAATAAAGGTAAACAATATTATGGGTGTTTTATTATTTCTAGCATATTGATACCAGAAATCCTGTCTTCTCGAGCTACTCGGCTACTGTTAGTGCAAGGTTCAGATGGCATTTTCTTGATTCGACATTTTGATGTGGTCCGAGCAGTTTTTGTTGACATTTTGGCGTGGACCTAGCAGTTTTTGTTGTTCGCTACTTAACAAATATGGATGTAATTGTTCAAGCGAAACAGGTTTCCCTTCCAAAACAGTTTCAGAAACCAGTCATTTTTTTCATCTAAACTATACTGAGTACTGATACAGTACAGTAAATTTGGAATCTGTTTTTAGTTTTCCTTTTTTAGGGATGAAATCGAAACTGTTTTGTAAAACCATAAAAACTGCCTGATAGGGAAATAAAAAAAGAATGGTTGCGACGAACACACTGGATTTGACTTTAACTTTAGATGTCAGCATCTTTCTCTGATTATGAATACAGATTTCGTCATCTCGAAAAAATTTACTTACCCATCCTCAGATGGAATGTAGATCGGGCATGTGTGAAAATTCTATAACTATATGACGTAAGGAATCTATGAGTCATAGCGGTAGTTTTAATACCTTGGCCTTGTGTGCCTTATTTGAGTGGAAGCCATAGTTGATGGTTGCATGAAAAATTTGGAATGTGTGTATACAACTTCTGACAAAAAACCACCAGGGTTCAGTCAATGTACATGACAAAATTACCACACAGCAAAAATCCTATAACTATGCATTTTATCAATGACACACACATTTTTCTTAAAAACCAGCATATGGCCATGGGCACAATCATGCTGAAGGGACTTGATTCATTAAACTTTACAAACAGTCAGGTCGCCGAGGTTTGACAGACATACAAGTATACTTTTCACTAATAATTTACATTGAAATTACACTAATTATGTGCCAATCTTTCGAAACATACATGCAATCAATAGAAACAGACATACATGTAACTGATTGATAGTTCCTAAGTCGAAAAATCTTCAAGTCGAGGCGTAATAAAGGATTTTTCAATCCATAGTTTGTTGTCAGCTGACATTCTGTTCGCAAAATAGATGACCTGCAAATTAGCTGACAACGAATCATATTTGTATCATGCATTTTTTTTTATATATATTCAAAGACAAAACTGCTATGTGAGACACTTTTTATTTTATAAGTCGTCTGCAGATGCTTTAAATTTAGACCAGTCTAAAATTTTGTTGCATGGTAAAACATAAAATGAAGATTTCAAAGAGCTACAAAGTACCAAACAATTGTTAGAGTTATATCCCTTTACTATTAGACTACAGATCTTATGAAAAAAATTCTAGGGCCGACATGGTTTACAAAGTAATAACACAATGCTGAACCAGGGATCACATATCCAATCCCTGTTAAATATCCTAAGAATTGAAATTGAATTTAGTGAAAGTTGTATAAACACTCGTCTTCAAGAGATAGATGTTTTATACAGCCATCACTGTGTCATTGACTTGAGATTGCAGCTTTTGTACAGCATAGAATATGGCTGTCTTTCAAGATGTTTTATACAGCCATCACTGTGTCACTGAGATTGCGGCTTTTGTACAGCATAGAATATAGCTGTCTTTCAAGATCATATTTCCTACAAAATACATAAAATCTTTTAGATGTGCTGAAAAAATATAATAGATAATACCTAAATTAAGATATCTAAATATACCTATTACTTAGGCCTAAAAAAATATCTGTGTTTAGGGTTTCCCTACCCTACCTAGAAAATGCTGCCGATCCTACACTTTTTACGCTACGATTGAAAAAAAAAAATGTCTGTCGGGTGTGATTTCTGTACATGGTCCATGTAAAAAGTTTCTGGAAAAAAAAAAAATCCCTACCTACAGCATCTCAGACCGAAACCCTAAACACATATATTTTTTTATTAGGCCTTATTAGAAGTTTAATGTGCTGTGGCATATCTTTTTCTCCTATGGCGTACCTGTGGTTTAAATTACTGGTAAGAAGTATTTTAGTGTGAGCCGTTTCAGTACGACAAATACATCATAGTGATAAACATGAAAAGAGGCGTTCACCTAACCTTTCCCTGAACCAATATTCTGTCATAAAAAAACCTTAAAAAGCAAACATATTATATGCTTACACGTGATGCAGGAATATCAAGTTCAAAAGTAAATATATAGTCCAAATATTGAGATGCTTATTTACCTTCAGTATGTATATTTTGGACATTTCACATTTCATTTTTCTTCTCATTCAGTTCTGTGTAGCAGACCAGATCCCCTTAAAACAGACATGATGACGTAAAAGATCTTCATTTATATTAAGGAACTACTTTACAAGAAAATATTCAGCTGCTGTCTTTATAAATACTGGCTAGATTCATTCAGAATTGAATCAAACCACTGATGTCAGACTGAAGAAGCCCACTCCATGTTTTTCAGTCATTCAGGCAGGTGTATAACAAACTGAATTGACTACAGATTTTTATCAAAATCTGTTTTAATAACCAACAATACATGATTCTGTAAATTGCATTGATAGTGTTTCATTTTGAATTATCGCATCAACTATTCAATGGCAATTCATAGCGAAACCGAGTGGTGTTGGATCAGAATGGATTTAGCCCACAAATAGGCAAGTTTTGAACAAGTTTCCTTGGTCATTTGAGAAAATATTCAGTAATCTTAGATCTGATGTATAACCTATTGAGCAAATTCAGTTAAAAATATCCAAATATGCTATTCAAACACCAATAAAATTTGATGTCGGAGTTTGACACAGGCTACAGATGAGTTGGGTGAACACTGTAAATGATTTTTGGGATAAGGGCCATTACTTTTGACTGAAATGCTCCAGAAACGCCAGAAAGTGAGTAGTAATGGGTCAAGGAGACCATGACCATAATCTTTGTACTGTTTCAGATGTGTGTCATTGGATTAAGTATTGTTATTGCTACTGTGTGGATGGTCAAGGTTGCAGAGGCAGTTGAAGCTTGTGAGTGATTTCTTTGTATTATTTTGAGAGATTTTCTTTTTTTTTTTTAATTGTGAAACAGGTAATATGAGTCATGCATCTGCAAAAAGTATCAACCTAGGTTAGCCTGTGCAGTCCACACAGGATGACATGTGTCAAAACTTTTTGTTATTGGTAAATTTTCTGCATGTCAAAGGATGGTTTTACCTAATTATTCAGCCAGTTGTCAGATAAAATGGAAAGTGCTCAAGGCAAGCTTTTGTGATCGTGCTGTGTCCGGCATGTAGTCATCAACATTGTGTGCACTGCACTCTAGATTTTACATTTTCAGTCATGAAACTTGGTCAGAATTTTTGTCTTGATAATATCCTGGACAAGTTTGAAATTGGATGATGTTTGGTCAAAAAGTAGGTCACTGGGACAAATCATATGAAAACTTAGTGTGCCTCTAGAGGCCATATTTTCAGCTTGACACTGTTGAAACTTGGTCAGAAAGGTCTTGTTAAAATCTCAAACAAGGTCGAAATGGGTCACAACAGATCATCCAAAAGTAGGTGACTAAGGTCACTAGGTCAAATCTTTTAAAAACCTTGTGTGCAGTCTAGGGGCCACATTTCATTCTGATACTCATAAAACATTATCAGAATTTTTGTCTTGATGATATCTCTGACATGTTCAAAAATAGGTCAAGTCAATCAAAAGGTAGGTCACTTACACTCAGGTGTTTTACATCTTTAAAACCAGCTTTATCAACCCTAGATTACTTTACTCAGGTGAGCACCTTAAGGCCAATGGCCCTCTTGTTTGATTCATAATCATGTGATGTCTTGCTTTGTGTAGTGCACCACAGAGATGCATAAAACCCTGTTTTCCCAAAGTGCTGCTTGTATAGATATAACAGAAAATGTTTTGTGTTTAAATCAATTACACCATTTTCAACATTATTTCACTCATATCGTGGTAGCTACCAATCCTTATCTGCCCACCCTGGTAGCTCAGTGGTTAGCATATCAGACTCTTTACCTGGTTCGATATCTGGTTTAGGCAAACTTTCTTTCCGGCGATTATTTGCCTCTCACCTCAGATGCATGTTAGAAAGTAGTCAGTGACTTGGAAAGAAAGTTGTGTTAGTAGAGGTATGAGAAAGCCAGGAAACACATGCGTATGTGCACTGACTGCCGTGATATGACCTTAGCTGTTAAAACGGCATTAAACTCCAATTCAATCAATCAATCAACCAATCCATATCTTCCTGAAGTTTCTTTTGTATTACTTTGCGTAACACTTTTTCTAAGCCACAGGCTGGTTAGGATTTGTACCCATTTGTGTATTGGTCAGAACTGTAATTATTGCATTTTTAGATCACCTAGATAACAGAAATGAGTTGTACTCTGTGCAAAGGGGGCTGCAAAAACTATCAACCCAGGTCAGCCTTTGCAGTCTGCGCAGGCTGACCTGATTCAATCCTTTTTGCTTTTTGCAAATATTCTGCATGTCAAAGGACCATTCTACCTCATGATCCAGTTGGTTGTTATACTAAATGGATTTTATGGATCTGTAATCATGTGTTGACATGCTTAGTATCATACATCACAGACATGTACTTAACTCCCTTTTGCCAGGGCATGGCTCAAATGTATTTCCTTCAATTATTGACAGAATATGTCAGCCAATCAGATGGCTTGTCTAGGAATGAAGACCAAAATGGTTTTCAGAATTGTCAGTAAATGTGAAACCTGAACTGTGATCATCATTTTCAGATCACTTGGACAACAGAAATCTATGTCATTCAACTGGTGTGATAACAAAATGGTTGGGAGACGATGACGTGATCATAATCTATGGGAAGCTGGACCCTGAAAGCTCCTTTACTGAATGTGAAATGGTTTTTGGACCGGGAACCAGTGCCACAAAGCTGTCTACTGTGGTCCAGTTTCAGACCTATTTAAACAATGAATGTAATGTTTATTTGTTGTTAGACCAGTCTCCGTACCAGTTTTTCGAAAAGGATGTATCAACAGTGGTGAGTGCTTCATGGCAACAATTTGTTTCCATTACAGATACAGGTAGTACTTAACCCTTAAGCTAACAATCCGGACTTTTAACGACCCTGAGAAAGATGCCTTTCGAAATCAATGTGGGAAAAGGAGAAAATGCTGGTAACCAGCATTTTCTCCTTTTCCCTCAATGTTTTCTACCCTATCAAAGAGAACTTGCATCATTTGAGCCACGTTTGAATTGGTGTCTGCAAATGCTAAATCAAGTTGATCAAGTCTGTTTTTTTGTCGTGTTGTAAAGGGTTAAGGTAAAAAGAGTAACATCATCTTGTTTCTTCATGTGATCCTTTATCACACAATCCACACAGTTTTTATGAACCTCAGAAGGAAGACTTTTTAAAGCATTGTAGGAATAGGTAAACAGCATTTTCTCCTTTTCCCACAATCTTTTCTCCATTTTTCAAGAGCAGGTTAGATCATTTTGGTAGTATTTAATGTGTCGTGTGCAAATGTTTTCAAACTGGACAAGTGTGAAATTTTGTTGTCCTAGAACTAGTGAGTGCCCACAACAAAAGTTTAGATAAAGAAATATTATTTGTAGGATTGTATTACATCTACTTATCTGGACCTCTGATTCATGCTCAATGGCCATCTGGTTCTGTTTATGCCCAGTAAACCTCTTATTCTGTTCATGTTCAATAGACCTCTGATTTTGTTCATGCTCAACAGACCTCTGTTTATGCCCAGTAGACCTCTAATTCTGTTCATGCTCAATAGACCATAGATTCTATTCATGTTTAGTAGACGTCTGGGCCTGATCATCCTCAATAGACATATATTTCGTGCCCAATGTATCTCTGATTCTGTTCACGCTCAATAAACCTCTGAGTTTGTTCATGTCCGAAAGGCCTCTAATTACTGTTCATTCTCAATAGACTTATGATACTGTTCATCCTCATAGACCTCTGATTCTGTTCATGCTCAATAGACCTCTAGTTCTGTTCATTGTCAATATACCTATGATTCCGTTCATGCTCAATAGACCTCCAAGTCTGTTCATGCACAATTGATATCTGATTCTGTTCATGCTTGATAAACCTATTGTTCATGCTGTATAGACTTCTGACTCTGTTTATGCTCAACAGACCTCTGATTCTGTACATACCTTCAGCTGTAGAATGACTGCTATATGATGACAAGTAAAGGGAGTATTACAGGGATTTGAAAATTATAACATTTTTGTAGGCTTTTTTAAGCCTGATGTTATAGGTTCTCATTTTAATGTCTTTGTGTGATAATTCCAATAAAAACCATCAACATAGGTTTTAGAGGAGATGTAGAAATTTTAGATTTTGAATACCCCACTTTTCTAGACCTCTGTTGTCACACAGGTGTAAATAGAGTTTAAAATCATAGCAGAGAATGCTGTCTGATTAGGATCTGGATTGTGTCGGTCACACCTCACACTGTATATGTATAGCTACAATAAACTGTTTTTTCTTCTTTCCCAGGTGAACTTGACATGTTTTTCCACACCAGGTGCTACTAAATATTACACAGATGCGGGGAGTAATCTCCGCATAAAATTGCACAAAAGTCACAGCTATTTACGCAATTACAATTTCATCTTTAACATTACATTAACAGGTGAGTGATACCCTATATAATTTACCCTTTGCTCACTTGAGTTTTTCTGAGTTTTTCATCGGAGTGTTCTTTGGCAAGATACCTCAGAGACTTTGTCTAGTACTGATAAAACCCAGTACATTCATAAATAAGTGAGCAGTAGCTGTGAAATGACTGGAATAATGTTGAAAGTGGGGTAAAATACCCTTCAATAAACTAATTAACCCTTAAATAATGACCCGAAAGAAAAAGGTGTTTGAAAACATAACTGCTGGTCACCATCACTTTCTATCTTTCCTACATGTATAATCTTTTTACCCCTTTGAAGACAAATCCTAATCATTAGGACAGAATTTATTAACATTATTTGTCAGCCTCAAATGATTTTTTATAAAAACAAATTTGAAATTTTGTTGTTTGGAACAGAGTTTACCCACTATTAATTGATCTTAAGTTTGTACAAAGTGTTACAGTTATGTCTGCATTTACCCCTAGATTTCTGAATAATTAAAACAGACATTATTGGTATTAATAAAAATCCAAGTTATTGGAATTGAACCCTTGAAAAGCCCTTGAAAAGCCTTTCACAACTGTAGTTTCTTTTGCATCAAAATCTTTGATCTACTCTGTCCGCTTTGCTGAGACCAAAATCGACCTTGGTATTTCATTTATTTGGGTCTTATTTCTAAATTTGAAATGTCTGTTAAGTTTATTTGGTGCTCTAAGGCTTTACCCTGAGTTTTAATGACCCTGAGGATGAAAGGGTTATGGAAACATTTCCGGAAAAGGAGACAAGGCTGATTACTAACATTTTCTCCTTTTTCCAAAGTCTTTTCTACTCTTTCAAGGAGAGTTAACACAGTCTGAGCTTTATTTAATTTGTTGTCGGCAAAATGCTAGGATTTACACAAGTCCAAAATTTTGTTGTTTGGTTGAGAGTTAACCAGGTGATAAAACTTTGAAGTTGCCCAGTTTAAAAGCATTTCAAGACCTGATAAAGTAAATGAAGCTCAAATCAAATACAATGTATTTCATTTTGATAGGGGAAAAAAAGGTGGATAGAAGGAGAAAAATTCTCAGAAAAGAATCAGATTTGAGAATTTGGAATTATGATTGCCGAATCCTTTATGAAACAGTCCTGTGTCTTAACAACCCTGATCAAAAAGCCCTTTGAAAATATTGCCTGGAAAGGAGAAAATGCTGAAAAACCAGCATTGTCCTACCATTTTAAGACAAATCTCATCATTTGAGATAGATTTAATGTGTCATCTGCACATGCTTGAATATTGGGAAAGTCTAGTTTTTGTCATTTGGTAAGGACCTTAGGAGTCAGTGAATCCAGGTGACTGCTGAACTGCTAAACTAACAACAGAATTGTAGATTGATTCATATTGAAAGCAGCTGCAGACAACAGATTCATTGTGGTTCAGATGATGGGATTTGTTTCTGAAAGAGTGGAAAACATTGTGGTAAAAGGAGAAAATGCTGATTACCAGCATTTTCTCCTTTTCCCACAATGTTTTCAAAAGACTTAACACTTAGGTTCATTAAGGATTGATGCTAAATGACAGCTGGCACAGATTTGACTGTGCATGTATTTTGTTACTATTTTACAGATCATAAAACAGTGACAGAAGTTTCATCCGTCATCATCATTATTATTGGTATCATCATCGCCATCACAGTTCCTCTGATTGGTTGTATTGTCTACAAAGCATTAAAAATCAAACGCTGGTCAAAACGACATTACTCGTCAGATGTTGACCTTTCACACCAAGTCCATCAACCTTTACAATCCTTCGATGGGCACTCGACCCCGCCATCAGTTCGGTATTTAAGTATGCCATTAGGTCAACAGGATGCAGGAGACATTATTCACAGCCAGACCTGTATTGTTGGTATGTAGAAATATAGAAACTTTTAACAACTTTTAAAAGAATAGTGTCGAGAACTGTGGGAAAGTGGTTTAACTGCTTACCACATAATCCGAAGGAAATCAATCTCAAAGGAGAAGGACTTTTGAAAACACTGTGTGGAAAAGGAGAAAATGCTGGTAAGCTGCATTTTCTCTTTTTCCCAGGTTTTCTGCACCTTCAAAGACAAATTTCATTATTTGTGTAACATTTACAGTAATTTGTTGTCTGCAAATGCTTTTAATATGCTCCAGACTAGCATTTTGTCATCTGTTAACTCTTTACCAATCAACAAACTTTTAGACTTGTCCAAATTGAAAGCTTTTGCAGACGACAAATTAAATGTGACTCAAATGATGAAATTTGTCTGTGACAGGGTAGAAAACATTGTGGGAAAAGAAGAAAATGCTGGTTACCAGCATTTTCTTCTTTTCTCACAATGTTTTCAAAAGCTTTCTTCTTCAGGGTCGTTAGAAGTTGGGATGTAACCTGGAGGCCCTGGGTTTAAGCCTCACTGGAGACACTGGGTTTGAGCCTCACTGGAGGCACTGGGATTTTTTGTGGGAGCGTCATTGGGCCTCAGAGCCCTGCCTAGTGCTGGTGAAACCCAAGATATACATGAGTATGTGAGCTATTGCCACAATATAACTTACATAATGTTCAAAGCAGCATAAAACACCATCCAATCTCCTTTCCCTACAATGTTTTCAAAAGACGTCTTCCTCAGAGTCGTTATAACACATGTTTGTAAAGGGTTAAACTCGAACAGTACAATTTAAAACTTAGACTGTACCAGAAACTAGCATAAGAGACATATAAGAGGAACATGTTAAGAAAATGAAAACACCTTTTTTAGAGTTGTATGGAAAGCAATGGGGGAAAAATTGGGAACTGTTGCACCTGCATGTTTTCAAAAGCTTTTCACTATCGGGACATATTTAGTCATATTTTTGATGTATATGCATGTCAATGGTGGAGTATAATAGGAAAAGAAAAATTGCTGTTCATCTCATTTTGGAATGAAAAGTTAAAGCAAAAAAAAAAAAAACATTTTATGCCTTTTATGTTTGATCTTATTTAGCCTTTTCTGAGGGTCATCTGCAATTCAGTAGAGAAGCATGAAACCTAAGCTGGATAATAGGGTTTGATCTTGTTTTCTGGTGACGTTGTCTTTTGTAGTGTTCTTGCGTAAGGTGTAGTCCTGGTGAAACAGAGATGCATGAATTTGTGAGCAGTCATAATACAAAAACAGAGTTTGTCTTTAGCTTTTGTGATCATGCTGTGTTGTTCTTGTGTCTTCCATCATCAACTTCGATAGACTGTATGCTCTAGAGGTCACATTTTCAGTCAAATACTCATGTAACTTGGAAACAGGTTAGGCTGGGTCAAAAAATTGGTCACAAGGACACATTTTAAGAAAAGCCTTGTGTAAACTATGGAAGTAATATTTTCTGTCGAATACTTTGTCAGAATGTTTGTTTAGTTGATACCCTGAACAAGTTCAAAGATGGGTCGTGTCAGTACAATAGTAGATCACTGGTATACACTTGTATACACTCTTAGAGGCCACATTTTTAGTCCAATACTTATGAAAGTTGGTCGGAATGTTTGTCTTGATAATATTTTAGAGGGTCAGAATGCTTCCTTGATGATAAATAAGATGAGATGAAATTGGGTCACATTGGGTAAAAAACTAGGTTGCCAGGTGAAATCTTTGAAAAACATTGTGGTCAGAATCTTTGTTTTGATAATACCTGCGACAAATCGGAAAATGGGCTATGTTTGGCTTAAAAGTAGGTCATTGAGACAAATTCTAGAAAGAACACTTGTGCACATGCTAGAGGCCAAATTTGCAGCTCAATACATATGAAAGCTTGTTAGAATGTTTGTCATAATATCTCAGAAGAGATTGGAAATGGGTCATGTTTGGTTAATAGGCTCAGGTGAGAGACTTCAGGGCCATCATGGCCCTCTTGTTCACTTTTGCCAAAATGTTCTTTATTTTGATTCATTTTCTAAACCATAATTCAAGCTGATTATTTATATTCTACCAGAATGTTTCTGAAGTTGTCAGCTGTTCATATATTAGTTTCAGGGAGTAATAAATAAATTCTATATGGAACAAAAAATTTCTTGACTGGACCAAATTCAAAGCACTTGCAGACAACAGCGTGAACTGATGATCTCTGTCTTTGATAGAGTAGAAGAGACTGTTGAAAAAGGAGAAAATGGTGGTTACCAGCATTTTCTCCTTTCTCCACAGTGTTTTCCAAAGCCTTCTCCTCATTGAAAGTCGGGATCTTTACCAAATGACAAAATTTTAAACTTGTTGAATTTTAGAGTACTTGCACAGAGTGTGTCTGAAGTGGTGGAATTTGCTTTTGAAAGAGCGGAAAATGCTGGTTTCAGGCATTTTCTCTTTTTCTTACAGTCATGAATTGTTTAATGGCATACTTTGATTTGTATATGAAGTATGATAATGAAATTTTTCTTTTCTCTTCCTTTTAGTTTGCTTTTTTCCTTTTCTCCATCAATAGGTAGGCAGAGAGCAGATGGAAGATGTACTGTTTGCAACAGAAGTCATGAAGATTTTGCTCATGTCATAGATGTTGACTCCCATGGTATAATTGTTGATGATGTGCCACATCGTGGACTATGTCACAGGAGTCATGAAGACTTTGTACATTTTGAAGAAGTTAATACTAGTCACAGTCAGGTGCAAAGTGAAGGTCAAAGACTCTTAGGCAGGATTGGTGCACCAGATGTTGATATCAATACAAGCTCTAGACCCCCTAATAGACACATAAATACCCGTAGCAGTGGGGGGGCTGACACCAGACATGATATTGATGAGGATGAGGAGATTGATGTCAGTGGTAATGACCTTATTCCACCATCATATGACCTCTGTCCACCGTCATATGATGAAGCCATTGATATGCCAACACCAGGCGGAAGAGCAACTAATACATCTTTGCAACAACAACCTGAGATGGATCCACTTTATCAGAATATTGATGATATTTTAACCAACAGATAGACATACTTTCATGTTTTTTATCAACAAAAGTGATTTATCTCTAGATTGTTACCATATGACAAATTTTTAGACTTACCTTTATGGCAGACAACAAAATGTGGCTGAAATTACAGGATTTGTTTTGAACTGATGGAAAAAAAATTGAGGAAAGGAGAAAATGCTGGTAACCAGCATTTTTCCTTTTCTCACTGTGTTTTCTACAATTTTAAAAATAAATCCTGTAATTTGAGCCAAATTTAATCGTCATCTGCAACTGCTTTTATTTTGGACAGATGAAAAATTTTGTCTTCTAGAAATAATTCAGTTAAGCATACAGTGTTGTCAATACTATGATTGTATTTTACTTGATTTATCTTTTTACCAATGGAAAGCAGTTGCTCTTTGCATACAACAAATTAATTATGTCTGAAATGAAGAGTTTTGTCTTCAAAAGGCAAAAAACGTTTTTGAAAGAGGAGAAAATGATGGTTATCAGTACTCTCTCCTTTTCACTCGATGTTTTCATAAGTGTTGCTTCCTCAGGATTGTTTAGTGGTGGGTCTGTTATATAAAGGGTTAAAACTGTGTTGTTCCTTGTATTGTTGTGCTAAAAAAGTGAAGAAACATTCTAAGTAAGTACTACAGAAGTAAATGTACTGGTGAATTTTTTTGTTGAAATACAGAGATTGAAGAGATATGCTAACACCAGTTTTAATCCGTAAGCTGCTAATCGTGACTCACTGATCTTATGCAGACAGTGTGGATCAAGATAGACTGCACAAAATGTGCAGTCTGATCTTGGATCTACACTGTCCGATAAGGAGATATTTTTTCTCCAAAAAGTAATTGTGAAATAACATTATTCAGGTTTTTACTATCGGCTTGAAACTTTCATTTTACTAATGTAGCAGGATAAGGGTTAAGTTCTGTTAATTTTTAAATGACTTGTAAAGAAATCATATTTACATGTTTTATTTGCATGAAATGCTTGTTTCCTTTGCATGCTAGTATAGAAATGATTGCTCACAGCAATTTGTAAGTTTTAATCATAAACTGAATAGATACCTACAGAATATTATGTTGTAGTAACTTTCCTGATGCTTGTATCTGATACGAGCACCATGGGAAATTTGGATACCGCGCAAGCCCGATGGTCAAGAGAGATGTCAAAATTTTCTTATGCAGGGAGATGTAAATTCAAGCACCAGGAAAGTTACTTTAACATAATATTCCCTTTATTATATACCTACCACTTTTGATGACTAAATGTTGCAATTATTGACATTTTATTCAGAAATGGTAAACAAAATAAAAGAAATAATGATGTAGTGGCCAGTAACTTAAATTTTATGAATGGCAGATGAATATTATAGTGTATAGCATTGAGGTACCCCATCATACTCTATTTGGAACTGTATTTGACTAATGACATTTTATTCAGTAATTGTAAACAAAATAAAAGAAACAATGGTGTAGTGGCCAGTAACTTCGATTTTATGAATGGTAGATGAATATTATAGTGTGTGAGGTACATCATCATACTCTATTTGGAACTGTATTTGATACTGTGTAGATACAGATTATTTTCTGTCTTGTTTGTTATTTTATCCGCATGCAACACATGTATTTAAGCCGGAAAAATTTCACGTATATAACTAAAATTGGTTACAACCTGAAGTTGATAGCAATGGAAACTATTGTGCGAGAAAGTACCAGATTCTTATTACAAACAATCGCTCCTTTTCTGGCAATGTTCCCGTACCACAGAAAAATTAGATTCCACTGTCCTGAATATGTTTGTCTTTGATTTAGTTAGCTGTAATTTTTCTGTACATTGCTGGGCTAAAAATAGCCAATACAGTAATATGTAACTCAAATCCGTAATGTAGATGGGCTGTGCTCTGTGAAAAGGAGCCTTCATGCATCTGCAAAAAGTATCGACCCAGGTCAGCCTGCACAATCCATGCAGGCTGACCTGGGCTGAAACTTTTTGTTTTTGGTAAATTTTCTGCATGTCAAAGAATCAGTGTACCTCATGATTAAATCAGTTGTTATACAATGTGGATTTGAAGAATCAATGATTACGTGATTATTTGCCTGGTATAATTAATCATGGAGATGTATTCAAGCCCTCTTTTACCAGAGTATGGCTTAGATGTATTTTACATTCTCAACAATATCAATGATTTACAAATAGTCAAAAAAAATTGTGATGGACATGTGATTCTCACTTAAAAAAGCAAAAGTGATTATGACATGTAGTAAACATTATGTGCTGGTGATTGTTTGTGATTTAGTAAGAAGATTGATAGAGTAAGTTAACATGAGTTTTGTTTTAACTTTAAATTTTTTGTAAAGAATTCATATTTAAACATTTTGTTTTATTGCATGAAATGCACATTTTGTTTGCATGTTTGTATACTGATGGTTGTTCATAGTAATTTGTCAGTGTTGATCTATAAGAGAATAAGTACCATTGAGTCATGTTCTGGCAAAAGGGGCTAAATGTATTTGAGTCATGCTCTGTGAAAAGGGGGCTTAATGCAGCTACGATAAGTATCGACCCAGGTCAGCCTGCGCACTCCGCGCAGGCTGACCTGGGCTGAAACTTTTCGCTATTGGTCAATTTTCTGTTTGTTAAAGGACCAGTCCACCTCATGATTAAGTCGGTTATTTAAAAACATGACTGTTATGGATCCATAATTATGTGATGACTTGGTCTGGCATCATGTATAACGGAGATGCATTAAGCCCCCTTTTGCCAGAGCATGGTTCATTTCCATGATGTATTTTACTATGCAAGTCAGCACATAATTATTGATCCATAAAATTTATTTGTCAAACAACTGGCTGAATGCTGAGGTAGAATTGTCCTGTGACATGCATAAAATTGACCAGTGGCAAAAACTTTCGGCTCGGGCCAGCCTGTGCGGAAAGTGCAGGTTGACCTGCGTACATACTTTTTGCAGATGCATTTAGCCCCCTTTTCACGGAGCATGGCTCAATTATAATAATCTGGATATTTACTTACTTGGAAAGCATCAAGGGGAAAATGGGGAATGCCTACAACAAGCAATGATTATTTCTCCATTTCCCTTGATGTTTCTCATTTCATGGAAAAATCAGCTTCCCTTCTGCCTTAAATTATTTACCAAATGACACAATTTTAGACTTGGCCAAATTAACATTATATACAGACAACAAATTAAGTGATTGACATCAGCGATTGCTTTGAAGGCCTCCAAAAAGTGAAATGAATTAAATTTTACTATCTGTCTTAATCTGTGCAACATTGCAGCTGTCAGGGGCAACTTTTGGCATTAAGATAAAAGGATGATTATTGTTTCATAAAATAGGGCTGAAACGGGTGAAAGATGGCTAAAAACTGGCTGAAAAGTGAGTATAGATGTATCTGTAAGTATAAGGACTGGCCTTCTCATGGCTGTGTCAAGTGCTCTGATTTTGGAGATAATGTCTATGTAAGGTTTAAGGGTTTAAATACTTTAGAGCTAAGCACAACTTATTTTGCTATAATTGACAGTGTAGATCAAGATCAGACTACATATTCTCATAGAAATATTTTGATTGAAAGATCCTTAAAATTGTAATATTTCAGCTTTTGTCCCACATCAAAAATCATTAATTAACCCTATTCCACACAATCCTGAGTTTTAATGGCCCCAAAAAGAACGCTTTTGAAAACATTGTGGAAAAAGGAGAAAGTGGTGGTTACAAGCATTTTCTCCTATTTCCACTATGTTTTCTTTCCTTTTAGGGAGGAAGCTAATCATTTCAAAAACACTAAATTTTTTGTCTGCAAATGCTTTCAAATTCGACAAGTCTAAAATTTTGATTTTTTGGTAAAAAGATAATTTTTCTTAGGGTGAAAAGTATGGTAGTTTGGGACACTAGTCAGATATTATATACATTGTTACATGTATAAATAGTTATATTTTATCCATTGCCATCTTATTCCCATTTTCACCCCTTAACTCCTATCCCCATATACATGTTATATATTCTAGTCATTGTAGATATCAGTATCAGGGTTGTATCTGTCCATTTTTAGCTCGGTTGTTCTCAAAGAAAACCTCGAGGTATTGTTGTAGCCCTGGCGTCATCATCGCCATCGTTGTCTGCGTCATGCAAAAACTTAGACGTTTTATAATATCTCTGTCACTACTGAAGATATTTACATCAAACTTGGACAAGTTGTTCACTATAAAGGGAAACAATATAACAAGGGCAGGTAACCACCAAAGTATTTTCAACACAGTTATGCCCCTTTTTCAACTTTGAACTTTCACCGAAGACCAAGCACCTGCAGCCAAGGGTTGGCACCCGCATACTGTGCTCTTGTTCCTTATGAGTATCCACTACCAACAAGAATGAATAGAAGTTGGGAATCTTTTTTGTCAGGCCTGATCCTATCCTATCCTATCTGTCATTAGATTCTGGTAGTCTGAAAAATATGCAGGGACTTTTGGGCCAAACTTGCCCAATACCATAACAATTAAATTCACAATCTTAAGTTGACAACTGAAGAAAAAGGCTTTTGAAAACATTGAGAAAAAGGAGAAAATGATGGCAACCAGCAGTTTCTCCTTTTCCTACAATGTTTTCTGCCCTATCAATGATAGTAATAATTATTTGAGCTGTTTATTATGACATCTGCCAATGCTTTCAATTTGGTTTAGTCCAAAATTTTGATGTTTGGTAAAGAATTAAAGAGAAAAATTACACTTTCATTTAAAATTGTTGTTCACTGAATTCAGATGAAAATAAGGATTTCCTTTAAACTCTTGAGGTGCTAAATAATTAATTAAACAGACATTCTTTGGCAGGCACATCTATTGCAGTTCAAAGCTTTTTTTTTTTTTTCAGAATATCTGGCAAAGGAGTGGACAGTCTAAATCTAGGATCAGTTTGCATGTTCTGTTCTGCCTATCTTGATCTACATTATCTGAATAAGCAGTTGAATCCAGATTCAGCAATACAAGGGTAAACTTTCAGGGAAACTTTAGAAGGTTTTACAGACAACATTCAGGGTTCACCTTGCAATAAGCCATTTGCTAAAGACTGTATAATTTGGCTCCAAAAATATTCTATTTTCCTGCAAAGCATGTTTATTTTTTGTTGTTTAGTTTAGTTGAACCGAGTTATGATGTCCCAGTATTATATAGGTGGCTGAATAGAATTTTTGAACAGGGTGACCTGTGAGCTTTGAGTGTAGATCAAGATCGGAGAATCATTTACCAGGATATTTTGGCCCAGAAAACCATTAAATTTACCATGCTTATGAGAGGGATGGTGTGCCAGACATAGCTTAGAAGTGTGCCAGTATACCCTGAAGCAAAGTAGTAACTTTGTCTGCAGTTTAATTCTTTACCAAACAACAAAATTTGGATTCAACCAAAGTAAAAGCATTTGCAAACAACAAGTTAAATTTTACTAAAAGGATGATTTCTGCCTTTGAAAGGGTAGAAAACAATGTGGGAAAAGGAGAAAATGCTGGTGACCAGCATTTTCTCCTTTTCTCACAATGTTCTCTACCCTTTCAAAGAAAAATTTCTTAATTTGTGCAACATTTAGTTTGTTGTCTGCAAATGCTTTCAATTTTAATCGGTCTAAAATTTTGTTGTGTGGTAAAGAGTTCAATGTAATAATTTGTGTTATTGTGCAACGATTGTATTACCATGTAATACTTCCTTTGTGTACCATTATCTTTTTTTCATTCTTCGTACATTTTGGACAAACTCCTATATTATCCTGCATTATTGTAAATAAAATTATAAGGTCCCCTTTTAAATATCCATTCTCTTTTTTTTTTTTCCCTTGATTTTGAATTCCTTTTATGTAACCATGTTTGACTTTAAATTATTTCTACTTGATTAATCAATAAATCTATTTGTACAGAAAGCATTGTGTACTTTGTTTACTACCCAGGTAAAAAATATGAGAAGATGTGGCATAAATCTGTAGTTGACGGCAAAATTATAGAAATGTCTTTACTGTAAGTATTACAGACAACAAATTAAATGTAGCCCTAATGGGATTCTCTTTAACCCTTTAACACACAATGCCAACTTTTAACAACTTTGAGGAAGAGGACCTTTGAAAACATGAAGGGAAAAGGAGAAAATGCTAGTAACCAGCATTTTCTCCTTCTCCCACAATGTTTTCTGCCCTTTCAAAGACAACTTCCAAAATTTTAGCCCCATTCATTTTGGTGTCTGCAATTGCTTTTGGTTTGTACAGGTCTAAAATTTTGTTGTGTGGTAAAGGGTTAAAGGAAAAAACATTTTTGGAAGAAGAGAAAATGTTAACTCTTTACCAAAAAGCAAAATTTTAGAATTGTCAAAATTGAAAGCATGTGTAGCAGATAAATTAGGTGTGGCTCAGTTGATAGTATTTTTCTGTAAACAAAATAGAAAATAGTGTGGGAAAAGGAGAAAATGCTGGTTACCAAATGTTGGAAAAGGAGCCATTGCTTGTAACAAGCAATTTTTCTTTTCCCAGTGATAAAAATTTCACAATTGTTCAAGAATGATAACATATATGTACTGCTCTTCACTTCAAGAGCAAGTCCTTTCTAATAATATGCAATTAGTTTTTCAACATAAAAAATCAGCCTATATTCTACAGACTCAGCTTTTCAAAAAAAGCAATAAAAAACACAAGTACCTGGCATCATTTTCTACCATCTTTATTTGCATATTTACTACTCATTTACATACAAATTTGAATAATAATAAAAATACATCATACTTTTCCAGAGGCAACAAAAATCATCCCCAGTCATTCTGTACAGCTAACCATTTTCAAAGACAGTAGTATTTTTGTTACCTCTTCTCTTTCAATTTCTAGACTATAAAGATTTCTGAAGTGCTTTAACCCTTTATCACACAGTCCCAAGTTTTAATGACCCTTAGGAAGAAGCCTTTTGAAAACATTGTGGGAAAAGGAGAAAATGCTGGTAACCAGCATTTTCTCCTTTTCCCACAATGTTTTCTAACCTTTCATGACAATTATCACCATTTCAGCCCCATTTACATCATCATCTGCAAATGTGTTGGATTTTGACAAGTCTAAATTTTGTTGTTTGGTAGGGAGTTAAATCTTCACTAGACAACAACATTTTAGACTTGTCCAACCTGAAAGTATCTGCAAATGACAAATGAGGCTCAAATAATGAAATTTGTTTTAGAAAAGGTAGAAAAAATTATGGGCAAAAGAGAAAATGCTGGTTACCTGCATTTTCTCCTTTATCCTGTAAATTTTTCAAGACAGCAATTTCTAGACTCACCCTTAAACCTTTTACCAAGTGAGGAAATGTTAGACATGTCCAAATTGAAAGCATTTGAGGATGAAAAAATGAATATGACTCAGAAATTGAAAGTTGTGCTGGAAAGGATAGAAAACATTGTGGGAAAAGGAGGAAATGCTGGTTACCAGCATTTTCTCCTTTTCCCACAATGTTTTCAAAAGGCTTCTTTCTCAGGGTCATTAAAAGTTGTGATTGTACGGTAAAGGGTTAATGGAAGTACTTTGTAGATTAAAAAGAATGAATCTGCTTAGGGCTCAAAACCTGGCATTTGTTTTTGACAGGGTAAAAGACATTGTTGAACAAGGAGAAAATTCTAATTAGCAGTATTTTCTCCTTTTCTCAAATTGTTTTCTAAGGCCTTCTTAGGATTGTAAATTCATGCAATTGTTTGATCCAGATTTGAATACATGTATACAAAATATATGTAAATAATAACAGTTTTTGTTTTTCTAAAAATGCAATCATTTAAATATATTGTTTCATTTGAAATATCCGATTGTGTACAAGCAGTTCTCACTGAGCTACCAGATTTGCTGTTTCATATTTTTTAAAGAGAAATAGCTGTTCATATATGAGCTATGCTCTGTGAAAAAAGGGTTTAATGCATCTGCAAAAAGTATCGAACCATGTCAGCCTGGCAAGTCTGTGCAGTTTGACATGGGTTGATACTTTTTGCTGTTGGTCAATTTTCTGCATGTCAAAGGACAGTCTACCTCATGATTCAACTGTTTGTTTGACAAAATTCATTTTATGGATCCATGATTATATGATTACTTGCTTGGTATAATGCATCAGGGAGATGCATAAAACCCCATTTTCCCAGAGTAAGGATCATATTATTAAGATAAACACTTTAATAAGTTACATATTAATGAGTGCATTGATCCATTTACATCATCATATCCCCCTAAAAAATTACAGTATATAACCTGGAAAGTATGCTTATCAAAGATGAATAAGCTCAGTATAAGCAATTCTTCATTTTGTCAACAATGTTTCAAAATGCTGCAATATGAAAATGGAGTCAGTAGGTGGAAATGAGTGAAAAATAATCAATATCACCCCTGAAAATTTTATTTTTCATGCTCACTTCTTTAAAGCTTCAATATGGTACATGTAATAAATAAACATGCAGTCATGGATTAATTAAAATTACAGGTACATTTTTACGCAAACAAAATAAAATCCCTCCTTTTTATCCAATAACATGATAAATTGCATAAAAAAAATTTCATAGAACAGAACAATTTGTCAAATAATCAAAATTTGTGTTAGATGATAAAATCATGAATTCCCAGAAAAAGAAGTTGTTACATCATATGAAATCCCCTAAAACACAACTTGTCAACCAACCAAATATGGTGTTACATGACAATTTAATGAATTCCCAAAGAACACAACAAGTTGCCAACCAATCAAATCTTGTGTTACATAATAATTTGTGGGTCTGGAACAGAGTCTCCAATAGCTTTATGAGGCAGAATCCTTCCTCCATTGATGTAAAGTTCATCTTTGACTGTGACATCCTCGCCTAATACTGACACATTACACATTCTGACCTGTCAACCAAGAAAGAATTGTAATTATGATTAACCTATTTTCTATGTAAAGTGTTTTTAGATCTTCAAAAAAATTACAAATTACACAAAAGGACAAATTTCTCCAAGGAAAAGAAAATGTAACAATGTCTGATAACTCTTTTCCAGACAGCAACACTTCAACCCGTCCAAATTAAAAACACTTGCAGCCAACAAAATAAATGTGACTCAAAAATTAAACTTTTTTTGGGGCTAGGTAGCAAACATTGTGAGAAATGCTTTCTCCTTTTTCTGACAGTTTTCAAAAGCTTTCTTTCTCAGGGTTGTTAAAACTCAGGTGAGGTTTGTATGGTAAAGGATTAAGTATTTTTATACACCGATTGCTGTCAAAAACTTTTTGTAACATAAAACCTCCTGCAGCGGTGTCTAAACCAATGAATATTTTTTGTTAGTAAACTAGTGTTTTACAAATTTTGGAATCCTTAGACTTGGATCCATATTTACCAACCATTCTTAAGAACGTTCTTTGTCTTCTCGATAATTTTCTAAATTTGAAGTAACACAATTTCTAATTGGCTAAACCATTTGGTTTAGCCAATTAGAAATTGTTTTACTATCAAATTTACAAATTCCTTCAGAATAAGCCTAGGACCATTCTTGAGATGGTTGGTGAATACAGACCCAGGTTGATGTGTAATTATGAGCATTGTGAATTTAAAGGAACCAGTCACAGCCAAGTTTTATCTTTAATAATAATATGGAATGCTGCAAAAGATATTCCACATCAAAAGATTTGTGAAGATAATGAGTTTTACTCTCTCAAGAGTCTTTTTTATTCTAGTTTCCATGTAAGTGTCACGGAGCTATATTCTAGCCCATGTACACATCGAAATATCTGTTAGAAAACTATTGCAAAAACATCAACTTACCCAGCTTCCAACAATACTTTTCCAACCTATAATAGACGATTCAATCCAAGAATGGGATTTGATGTGAGCTCCATTTAGTAATGTACATCTCTTCACGCAGACCCCATCTTCTATAACAACATTTGGACCTATCACCACATTGGGACCAATTCTACAGTTCTTTCCTATTTTAGCACTTGGATCCTGTAAAAAGAATAATGGTATTTCATTTTCAACTCTTCGCCAACTACTCAAGAGCTTTGACCACCCTGAGGAAGAGGGTTTTGGAAAACATTGTGGGAAAAGGAGAAAATGCTGGACACCACAGTGTTTTCTACTCGGTTAAAGAAAATCTGATCATTTGAGCCAAGTGTAATTAGTCGTCTGCAGGCTTTCAATTTGGAAAAGTACAATTTTGTCGTCTGGTGGACACTTGAGCCATTATTTTACAGGCTACTTCTGGACATAAAACCTACAACAAAAGTGGCACAAAGGAGAAATTTTGAAAGGAAAGAAAAATGTCATATTTCTGTAAGATAATATGGAAAAATAACCCCTTTTTCCAAAATATTTTCAAATGGTGTCTATTGCTGGTATGTCAAAAGATATCTTTGAAATAAATCAAGCAAATGAACTTTCTGCTGTGCTTTTTCTACAAAATGCCCATCCTGGCCAATACTTAGCCATTTGTTGTATTTTTATTGTGTATGTTCAAGGAATTGTGATTTCAATGCCGTTCAATTTTCTTTTAAAGATAATTCACATATCAAGTACTAGGAGTAGAACCCCTTGATACTTGTGCAAAAATAAAGCAATGCTAGGGATGATTAATGCGAAATATTGGTTTTGAAAGAGACTTGGCCCTTAAAGCGCCTGTCACACCTGTAGTTGTCTTTGTGGTCAGTGTAGGTCAAGATAAGACTGCACAAATCATGCAGTCTAATCTTTGATCTACACTGTCCGCTTAGCCGAGATATTCTCGACTAAAGCAATCATGATATTGCAACTATTTGGGCCTTATTTCTTGACTAAAAATGTCCCTTTGGTTTATTTGGCGCTGTAAGGGTTAACTCTTTACCACACGAGAAAAATTTCGACTCAATATAAATGTGGCCTAAATAATGGAATTTGTCTTTGATAGGATAGAAAACATTGTGGGAAAAGGAGAAAATGCTGGTTACCAGCATTTTCTCCTTTACCCACAATGTTTTCAAAGGCCCTCCTTCTCAGGGTTGTTAAAAGTCCGCATTGTATGGTAAAGGGTTAACCTGCAGACACTTTGCCTCAACACAATACAACACTACTACCAATACTTACAACTAAAGCATTTCCAACCACCCCTTCACCTTTATACAACAAGCTGGAATTATTCTGACGTAAAGAATTTAAATACAGACACATTCCTGTTAAATAGTCTTTAGGCTGACCAACATCCATCCAAAAACCTGCAACCACAAACAATACTTATCAAAATGGTACTAATACATCACAGCTTAACCAGGTTCTTTCTAGACTTAACTGACTTTTTCTTTGGTAAGCCATCTAAAATTATAAGGTTCTTGGAATCAATTTCCAAGAAAACAGAAAAGCTCTTGTAATAAATATGTGTAATAATAGCATTGCATGTGGATGCCAATGCCTTGCTGCATATGCTAGTTCAGTAAAAATTCAAAATAATAATTATGTCACAAATATACTAAAGGTTATTCTGTTATGGGTCTCCCTTTAAGCTCTTTACCAAGTGACAAAATTCTAGACTATTCCAACTTTAAAGCACCCCATACTCAATGTGGCTCAAATCAAAGGAGTTTTTCTGATAGGGTAGACAACAATCTGTGAAAATGAAAAAGATCTTGTAACAATGTTTTCAAAAGCATTTTTCCACAGGGTTGTTAAAACGGGATTGCTTGCTAAAAGATTAATAACTAAGCAGCAGCCTGAGGTTGCATTACATATCTTCAGTTACTGTTATGACAGAGATGTAAAAAAATGTCAAAGTTAATGTCACATGAAGCATACCCTGCCAGGAATACAACAATAACTCTACGTTTTCTTGGTTGATTGATTGTATGGTGTTTAACACCGATTTCAACATTATTTCAGTTTTATTGCAATCGCCAGTGCACCTATCCATGCTTTCCTGGAGTCTCTTTTACCAGTAATCCACATTATTTTCTTTCCAAGCCACTGGATGCTTTCCCACATAACCATCGTCGACACAAGGGTCAGTGGTGGGAGAGGAATGAATCCTGTCGCAATGACTATCATCAATCCTCGGAAAGAAATTGGCCAAGCCAGGGATCGAACCCACGACCCCCTGTTCTAAAGTCCTGCACGCAACCAAATGAGCTACCGAGGCTTGACACGTTTTCTTGGAAAATGTCAGAGATGAAGCAATAATGATATCATAATCCCATCATCTATTAACTGTGAAACAAGCATCACCTTTGGATCTGTGACATTAATGAGTATTAGTTCAAGAAAATATGATTAAGCATTTACACTGTTGCTAAGGTAACAATAATCCCTTACCACTTAATTCCATTGCATACAATTCACCATCCTTAGCCATCCCTGGGAATGTTTCTTTTTCTATTGATGTAGGTTTGAGCTAAAAGCAAGTATAAAAGAATAGCTATTACCACCAAATGTTGATTCCTTTAATGTTGAAGCCTTTACCAAACAAACCTATGTTTTAACGATCCTGAGGGAGATGGCATTTAAAACCTTGAGGGAAAAGGAGAAAATGCTGGTAGCCAGCTGGTAACCATTTTCTCCTTCTTTGACAACGTTTTTGTCTGTCTCAAAGATAAATCATATCATTTGAGTCAGTTTGAATTTGTCCTCTGCAAATGAATTTAAGTTGGGCAAGTCTAGAATTTTGTTTTCTGGTAAAGGGCTTAATCCAATTTTAATAGTATTTCACAGTTGCTATAGCCGCAAGTGCCCCTATCCATGTCTTACTCACTACACACAACACAGGCCATAACTTTCTTCCAAAGTTGAATTCAGTCCAGGCTAATGGTTTCTTTAACTCTGTACCAAATGACAAAAAATCAGGCTCGTCCAAGGTGAAAGCATTAGCAGACTCCAAATCTAATAGGGCTCTGTTCTTTTTTTATCTATTACACCGCCATTTAAGCTGTAGCCATGCAGTTTTCAAGACCCAGCAATAAGTTGAAGTTTTCAGAAAGAAAAAGATCAAGATAAAACTGCAAAAATGTACTGTCTTATCCTAGATCTACACTTTTCCATATTTTGTGAGACATATGGGCAATAACATGTGAAACTCTAATAATTTGATGATGTGTACAAACTTAGATTCCATTCACTTCACACATTTACATTTACATCTACATATATATGAAAAATGAGGGTTATAGAAGGTGCTGTCATTGTCTTACCTCAATTCTGTCCAACATGGGGGGAGAAAAAATATACAATCCAGCGTTGATTTTATTGGATACATATTCCTGAGGTTTCTCGACAAAACGTCTTATTTTGCCGGTCTCTGCTTCGTACACTACAACACCATATTTGGAAGGTTCTTCAACTTTTGTGACCTATTCATAATAAAGACATTTTATTGTCAGTTGTTCACCTCCAACTACTTTTATATAATAGTTTGCTTTCTATGCATCTGAGGATCTCTTATTTATTGAAACAAGAGGGCCATGATGGCCCTGAAGTCACTCACCTGAGCCTTTTGATCAAACATGACCCATTTCCAATCTCTTCAGAGATATTAAGACAAACACTCTGACAAATACTCATTAGTATTGGGTTACAAATATGGCCTCTAGAGTGCACAAGCTTTTTCTAGAATTTGTCTCAGCTGCCTACTTGACATGTAGAAATTATCCAGACATACATTCCGACAAACTTTCATGAGTATTTGAGAGAAAATGTGGCCTGTAGGGTGTGCAAAAGGTTTTTCTGAGATTTGACCAAATGACCTAGTTTTTCATCCAACATTACCCATATTCATACTAGTCTAAGATATTATCAAGACAAACATTCAAAGCAAATTTCAAGATTATTGGACTGAAAATGTGGCCTCTAGAGTGTACACGGTTTTTCAAGGATCAAACTTGGTGACCTAGTTTTTATTCCACGTGACCCATTTTCAAACTCATGCAAGATATCATCAAGACAAACATTCAAACAAAAGTTTAAAGAATATTGGATTGTAATTATAGTACAAAAGGTTTTTCCGAGATTTGACCTTTTGACCTAGTTTTTTATCCAACATGACCCATTTTCATACTAGTCTAAGAAATTATCAAGACAAACATTCTGACTGAATTTCAAGATTATTGGACTGAAAATGAGGCCTCTAGAGCTTACATAAGGTTTTTCTAAGATTTGACCTGGTGACCTAGTTTTTGACCTGACATGACCCATTTTCAAACTCATCTAAGCTATCATCACGACAAACATTCTCACCAACTTTAAAGAGCATTGGACTGAAAATATGGCTTCTGGAGCGTACTCAAGGTTTTTCAAAGATTTGACCAAGTGACCTAGTTTTTGACCCCACATGGCCCACTTTCGAATTTGTCTGTGATCTAATCAAGACAAACATTCTGACCAAATTTCAAGAGTATTGGACAGAAAATGTGGCTTCTGAAGCATACACAAGTTTTTTTAAGATTTGACCTAGTGACCTAGTTTTTGACCCAACATGACCCATTTTCAATTGTGTCAGAGATATCATCAAGACAAACATTCTGACCAACTTTCAAGAGTTTTGGACTGAAAATGTGGCCCCTAGAGAGTACACCAAGTTTTTCTAAGCTTTGACCTGGTGACCTAGTTTTTGACCCAATATGGCCCATTTTTTAACTCTTTTGAGATATCATCAAGACAAACATTCTGACCAACTTTCAAGAGTATTGGACTGAAAATGTGGCCTCTAGAGCGTACACAAGGTTTTTCTATGATTTGACCTGGTGACCTAGTTTTTGACCCGACATAGCCCATTTTCGAACTCATCTGAGATATCATCAAGACAAACATTCTGACCAACTTTCAGGAGTATTGGACAGAAAATGTGGCCTCTAGAGCGTACACAAGGTTTTTCTAAGCTTTGACCTAGTGACCTAGTTTTTGACCCGACATGACCCATTTTCGAATTAGTCCAAGATATCCTCAAGGCAAACATTCTGACTAAGTGTCACAAGAATAGGACTGAAAATGTGGCCTCTAGAGTGTACACAAGGTAAAAGTTGACGACACACACCGGACACAAAACGATCACAATAGCTCACCATGAGCACTTCGTGCTCAGGTGAGCTAAAAAAGTGAACAGGGATGATAGAAAATTTACATAGGTATACAGACTGAACCAACTTGTATAACTTAACATGCTGTATTCATGCAATACATGATTGATTATATGGTGTTTAACGCCATTTTCAACATTATTTCAGTTATATCACGGCAGCCAATGCACCTATCAATGCTTTCCTGGAGTCTTTTTTCTTTCTAAACCACTGGCTGCTTTCCCACATCACTGTTTTTCAAAACAATGGTCAGAAGTAGGAGTGGAATAAATCCTGTTGCAATGACTATCATCAATCCTTGGAAAGAAATTGGCTGAGCCAGGAATTGAACCCACGACCCCCTGTTCTCAAGTCCTGCACAATACCGACTGAGCTACCAGGGCTCAGCTCATGCAATACAGAACATGACAAAATAACAACTACATGTATTAACACTTTACCACACAATCCCAACTTTTAACGAACCTGAGAATGAAGCCATTCGAAAACAGTGTGGGAAAGGGAGAGAATGCTGGTAACAGAAGTTAAACTCTTTACCAGACAGAAAAATTGTTTCTTTGAAAATCACTATTGTAAGTCATAACAGTGGATGAATTAAAGGTGCATAAATTAAGTGATGGTACATGTGTATGCCTGTCAAAGATTAGGAAAATATTGTGGGAAAAAGAAAAAAATGATGGTTACCATCATTTCCCTTTTCCCACAGTTTTCAGGAGGCTTCCTGCTCAGAGCCCTGAGGACACAGTCTTGCTTCGTAACAGGCTAACTCTTCATTAAACAATCATGTTTTAACAACACTCAGAAATAATGGAACTCTCAAAATTATGGAAAAATGAGAAAATACTGGAAACAACCATTTTCTCATTTTCCCTCTATGTTTTCTGCTCTTTCAAAGGGAAGGAAGCCTTTGAAAACATTGTGGGAATAGGAGAAAATGCTGGTAACCAGCATTTTCTCCTTTTTCCACATTGTTTTCTACCCTATCAAAGAAAAATTGAAACATTTGAGCCACACTGATATTGTCGTCTGCAAATGCTCTCAATTTGGACAAGGCTAAAATTTTGTCATCTGGTAAAGAGTTAAAGTGAGAGTGGTCCAGCTTACCATGATAGTTCC
The DNA here is from genome assembly GCA_946811185.2 of Hippopus hippopus. Lineage (NCBI taxonomy): Eukaryota > Metazoa > Mollusca > Bivalvia > Cardiida > Cardiidae > Hippopus > Hippopus hippopus. The sequence continues at coordinate 40,177,920 of OX328102.1, read as the reverse complement.
CTGTTTTCCGTGATGTTTATGAAACTGGATCATGTCTTTAAATGGGAATTCACAAATGACATCGCTGTTTAATACAAAGAATGGATCTGAGTCTTTTGTTAAATACTGTCTGGCTAGTGCTAATGGCCCCGCTGTAAACAGATATTTATATAGACTTGAACCTCAACCAAACAATCTCATATTTGTACCATCCTGAGGTAGGAAGCTTTTCAAAACATCATGGGAAAAGGAGAAAATGTTGGTGACCAGCATTTTCTCCATTTCCCATGATATTTTATAACTTTTCCAAGTCAAATTTCATCATTTGAGCCAGAATAAATTTGAATGGTTGGTGAGTATAGACCCTGGGTCCATATTCACCAACCATTCTTAAGAACATTTTAGTCCCATTCACCAGAATTTTCTAAATTTGAATGTAACACACTTTCTGATTGGCTAAACCAAAAGGTTAAGCCAATCAGATTTTTGGTTTAGCCAATCAGAAGTTTTTATACTTTCAAATTTAGAAAATCTTAAATAATAAGACTAAGAACTCAAGAATGGTTGTTAAACACAGACCCAGATCTTCATGACCTCTGTCCACAAGAACTACTAAGACTGTACTTGGTACTACAATATTAGTTTTACGATCAGGTGGCAGGGCTCGGGGCGACATGATTCACCACAGCCGTGAACAAGTTTCTAAGTTCCCCTGCCACCTGACCGTACAACGAATTTATTATACTGCAAAGTCTTACCATTCCAACGTGTGTTAAGCAAAATTTACCTGTTTTTTTGGTTTCAAAAATTGAGTACGCTGACGAAGTAGAATTTCCCTTCTGAGTGCCCCAATTCAATGAAAACTAACGTCACAGGGAACTGATGTCACTGAAACCTTGGTAAAATCTGCAGTTTGGTGCATAATCTTGATGTTAATCTTGATCGACGCCGCCATTTTGGATGTTGTGTTGAAAGTGTAGTCATGTATACAGGGCTCCCGAAAGGGAAACTGCTATTACGTTGATTTTGCCAGTGTACATGATATATATGTTCAGGGCATATTATCCAATCAGATCACGAGAAATTTCTTTGCAGTCTAATAAAATGTTCTTATTCGCATTCTTAACCCTTTACTAATCAATATCCGATTTTAACGACCATTGGAGGAAGGTTTTTGAAAACATTGTGGGAAAAGGAGAAAATGCTGGTAACCAGCTCAAGTTCATTTGTACCAAATTTGAATTTATCTTCTGCATAACTTTTGAATTTGAAACAGTGTAGAATCTGTCATTTGGGAAAGGATTAAGATTTCTTCTCTATTGGTAAATGTGACCCCTGGACCAGTATTTACCAACCACTCTAATTTCGTTCTTAGTCTTATTCAAGATTTTGAAAGTAACACAATTTTTGATTGGCTAAACCATTTGGTTCAGCCAATCTGAGATTATTTTTCTTTTAGATAAGATCATTCTTGAGAATGGACTAACAATGCTATTATGAGTAGTTGCTGAATACAGGCCCTGATCATTTCACAGTCAAAGCTTCCAGACCAATCCAATAAACAAACTTATAATATCATTAACACTAACCTGTTCCTAATGGTTCTGCCTCTAAAGATATTGTGATTGTGACACCAAGCTGAAATGAAACAATGGGGTATTACTAGCAGAATGAAAGAAATTCTTATTTTCCATTTAGAAAACTGTGCATGTAGGTCTAAAGTAATTAGTTGAATGACATGTCTGTACGGAACTTATGTAAACTGCTTCTTATGTCCAGGACATTATAAATTAATCTTTTATCAAACAATCCTAGATTTTAACAAATATTGTGGGCACGGAGAAAATGCTGGTAACCCTTTCAAAGACAAAATAACTCATTTTGGGACACATTTAATATGTTGTCTGAAAATGCTTTTAAAATAAATGAGTCAAAAATTTTGTTGTACGGTAAAGAGTTATCCCAAGCTCTAGCAACCCTGATGGAAGTCTTTTGAAAACATTATGGAAAAGGGAGAAAATGCTGGTAACAAGTGTTTTCTCTTTTTTCCACCATGTTTTCTACACTATCAAAGACAAGTCCCAATCATTTGGTCAACATTTAATATGTTGTGTGCAAATGCTTTCAAAATGGATGAGTCCAAAATTTTGTCATTTAGTAAAGAGTTGAAATGTACCTTTTTCTCTACTTCTTTCAGTTGCTTTTCCATCTGTTCTGCTCTGTAACTGACAGCCAGTATAATATGTGTTACACCTGCCTGTAGGCAATAACAGACTCCAAATGAGATACAGTAAAAGACAAAGTGAAAAATGAGAAAAAATACAAATACAATGAGTCTAAACATTCATTTGGTTTCTAGTTGTGAACAAAATTCTTCCATTTTTCTTCACACTTTACTGCACAATCCTGAGTTTTAACGACCCCAAGGAAAACAACTAATGAAAGCATTGTGGGAAGAGGAGAAAATGCTGGTTACCAGCATTTTTCTCTTTTCCCATAATGTTTTCTGTCCTTTACAAAAAAGATTTAATAATATTAAAATTTGGTCGCTTGGTACAGAGTTAAAAGCAAAAAATGGCAATCTGCATAAAACTTGGCAAAACAAACAACAAGTAAAAATGTATGAATGATGCAAGCCAGTTACCTCTACCAATGCTTCTAATTGATGAAACAACATAGGTTTATTGCAGAATTCGACAAGTGGTTTTGCACAGCTCAGGGTTAGTGGCCTCAATCTGGTCCCATAACCTCCAACTAGAATTAAGGCCTTCATGGTTCTACCTACAAGTACAATGAAAGATAATTTGAAAATTAACCCTTTGCAACACAATCTCCACTTTTAACGAACCTGAGAACAACAGCTTTTGAAAACATTTTGGGAAAAGGAGAATATGCTGGTAACCAGGAATTTCTCCTTTTCCAACAATGTTTTCCAACCTTTCACAGACAAATCTCATTATTTATGCCACATTTATCATGCCATCTGCAAATGCTTTCAATTTGTACCAGTCTAAAATTCTGTAAAGAGTTAAACAAAATTGCCAGAATCATTAACTCTTCACTAGACAACAAAATTTAAGACTGGCTCAAATTGAAGATATTTGCATATTAGATTAATAAGATAAGAGTCAAATGATATCAGAGAATGGAAAAGGCTTCTACCACGGGTACATGTATGTTAACACTCCAGATTGTGTAGAAGAGTTAATGATTTTTTATGCTTAGCAACTGTCATTCACTTTCATAAACCCTTGAGTTGAAAAATTGCTAAAATGTGTGAAACTGATGAGGAAACTTTTTTCAGTATTCACATCTGATAATGATTCTAACTGTATTCATGTGAAATTTATGCAACAGTTTCGAAATTCAAGCAGTACAACCGTAGAGAGGCTTGATGATGCAAGAGGTGTAATTTAACTAAGTTAAATTGCATTGAATACAGTTAAAATAGAAGTTAGTACACGGACTACATGTATTGGCAATCAATCAGAAAACGGGACAATCAGTGTTCATTCTAAAAGTAGTGATAGAGGTGCTTACAGCGCAAAATATTACGTGAAATAGTCCGAATGTTTGTAAACAAGTATAAACAAATGACAATCTGCCACGCTGGTCGAAAACCGAGTTGTACCAAATGAGGTTTCCGGTTTCGATTTACTCTAAGAAAAGTGTTGATAAAATGCAGGTTTCAGTATTCTGTATAGGAACGAATATTTGGACCTTTCGGCCCATAAAAAATTCGATCCACTGAAATTTCGGCCAATAACAATTTCACACTGTATGCATTTAAGAGCCTGCATATAGCAAGGAACCCGGTGGCTTAATGTGTTGAGGCAGCTCTCAAGATAAGGTGCATATTTTATGAATAAAAAAAAAAATGATTTGTTCACCATAGAAATGCAAGTTGTATTTACTTGTCAGAATTGTCAAGCCTAGGCAATTTTAATTAATGCATTTCCACAACATATTTTTAATGGCGAAATAAGCCAAAATGACCACTTAGTTATCACCACATACGCGCCTAATTTTCTTTACTTGTGGGGATAAAAGCATACTTCATTATGCATGGGAGGGGGTGGGGGGAAAGCGGGCGGGGTGTTATTTCTACAAACTGCGGCACAATGCAGGCCATCTAAGCTGTCGTATGACACCTTTCAATTTTTATTCTGTTATTCCTGCAAGCAAATAAGAGTCCCAACCAAGTGATTAAATTTGAGCTACACTCTGAGTAAACCAATTGTGTGGTACCGTAGTTGCGCACTACGAAGACCCGGAGATAATCTGGACATTCGCCGAGTCCGATCAGAGTCTTGTCCCTGTGCGCTTACTGGATATCTAAGGACCGAAGCTTTCTCATTCGAACAGCAAAGAGTATAACCAGACTGAATGGATACCCAGGCTGATATGAATCTTCGCTGGGCGCAAATGTCACACTGCTGTGTTGTCGTGCGGCTCATTTTGTCTGTTTTCCTTTATTCTTCTCTTTTTTCCCCCATGATGATTCGGATTCCTGTACCCTGAGAAGAACCGCCATCAGTTTAAAAAGATGATTTTTACAATCATTATTTTACTCTTTACCAAATGCCAGAATTGTAGGCTTGTCCAAATTGAAAGCATTTGCAGACGACAAGCTAAATGTTGTAAAAATAAGGATTTTTTTGAAAAGGGTAGAAAACATTGTGGAAAAAGGAGAAAATGCTGGTTACCAGCATTTTCTCCTTTTCCCACATTGTTTTCAAAAGTCCTTTGCCTTGGGGTCGTTAAAATTCGGAATAGTGTGGTAATGAGTTAAGCTTTTTTTACAGTGGTCATGGAATTGCTTCAGTTTGATAATTTAGTAAAAGTGGGGGACATTTCTCTAACGATTGTTTTGAAAAGGCTTTGTCGCACCTTTACTGGGCTTACTTCATAAAGAAAAATAAACATGCCATTGAATATGTCAATTTCTAATAATCATCGAATGCCCTTTCTGAAATTAACAGTGTTAAAGTCAAAAACTGGAAGCCTTCATGAATCCTTGTGGGAAAAGCTGGCGATACAAAGCTGCAGATAAACAGCAGGAGAATAATATACAAATGGTGACAACAGCTTTGCGAGGTCTTGCTGCAAGCAAAACAGACAAAGCAATGGAAAAATCGTCAAAAGCAGCACCAATTATTATTCCAGAGAACTTTAAGAATATGAACAGTGTAAAGTCCATAGCAAATAGACATGTAAAAAAAAAAACATAGATGGGGTGTCAACTTAGTGTGTGAGCATTTAAGGATCACGGTTGCACATTTTTTCCGGCAAGAGAAGGCAGAACCCTGGATACATACCTAGCATTAAATGAAGCGTATTTCATGATTTAGATAAGTACAAATTGGGGGGAATCTATTTCACGCTACAGCTGAAGGGGTGTGTTGAGAGTACACACTGAGGATCAAGATGGCCTTTAAAGAGAAATAAGCTCAATTCAAAATTATTACAGAGCCAATAAGCAGTTTTGCCGTGGATCTGTAGAGATCGTGAAAGGAGACCTGAATGAAGGGTGATTAATTTAAGATGATTACAGTCTGCACCTGGGCTACCGTAAGTAACCCTTTACCGAACAGTCCGGTGTTTAGGCGACCCCTGGCAAGAAGTCTCAGATTTACAAAATTTTGGGGAAAGGAGAAATGCTTCTTTCCAGCAAATTTTCCTTTGTTACGTATTTTAAAAATAGAAAAAATAAACTTCATCGTTTGCACCGAGCTATATCGGTGTTTTCTTCGAATTGCTTTTCAATTTGGAGTAGTCAGGGATCTTATATACGATCCCTGGAGGAGTGTAAAATTTAGTTGTTTAAGGGGGATGAATAAGTCACATTTTAATGTTTAACCCGACTCTACCGTTTAGAAAATACCAAGGAGGAATTGTTAGTCTTTGACGTGCAAACAAGCATTCTTTCCTGTAAACTGGCAGCCTACTATTCTTATCGGACGATTAGCAGGAATGCAGCGGGTACCAGTTAATCTTTCGTGTGTAGAACTTGGCGGTGAGTATTGTCAGTGCAATTTGCGTCTTTTAGATTTGGGGAAAATGAAATTCTTAAATGATCGAAAAGATCAAAAGGGGATTGTAAAGATTCCAAAGACTATTATAATCGTTATAATGACAAATTTGTCATATTTTTCCAAGGCAACATTTTAAAAAGCTTATTGTCTTGTCCTATAGGTTTTAGGCTTACCTTGACCACGTGATTGATCAAGCGGGCACGTGATTACTCAACAAGGCGGGCGGAATGTTGTTTTCAAACACAGGCATATTAACTCGATCCAGAAAAATAAAGCGTAAGTATTTTATTAGTTCGTAATCTCTTGATCTAATGTGCCCCTGAATGATTGAATGTAGATCCAGATTTTGGCGATGGTAAATTATGATGTATTTCTTCTGTTGTCCATATCTCATTTAGATCTACCATTAACGTCTTTTTGCTCATCTGTCACAGATCCTGCCCTCAGATTTTCCATTGATTATGTTGCTCCAATACATATCTTTTGACAATAATTATTGTTACTTTTTGAAACAAAGTTTATATATACAAACCTAACAAATGATAAGACTGAGAAGTGTATGGATACCAGTATGTAGCCACTTGCTCTTTACCAAAGCTGCAAGTTTTAGACTCCTTCAAATTGAAGGATTTGCAGACGACATCTCATAGCTTAATCATATATTGAGCATTGTCTTTGATTGGGCAGCAAATAATGTTGGAAAAGGAGAAAATGCCGGTTTCCATAATTTTCTCCTTTTCCCACAATCCTTTCAAAAGCCTTCATCCTCAAGGTAGTTGTAACATGCGATTGTCACCTGCATTTTATCATTTTTCCACAATACTTTCAAAAGTCTTCTTCCTGGAGGTAGGTAAAACATGAGATTGTCACAGCGACTTTCTTTGAGTGACACAGTATAAACCTTGTTTGCTTCCTGTAGATAGATTCTTTAACCCTATACCAAACGACAAAAACAAAAAATAGATATGTCCAAATTGAAAACATTTGCAGGCGACAATTTAAATGCAACATAAATGATGGAACTTGCAATTAGTATGGTAAAAGATATTGTGGGAAAAGGAGAAAATGCTGGTTACCAGCATTTTTTTCCTTTTCCCACAATTTTTTCAAAAGGCTTCTCCCTCAGGGTTGTTAAAAATTAGGATTGTGTGGTAAAGGGTTAACCCTCTCCCACACAACAAGATTTTGGACTCAACCAAATTGAAAACATGTGCAGACAACAAAGTAAATGTAACTTGAATGATGATTTGTTTTGATAGGGTAGAAAACTTTGTTGGAAAAGGAAAAAATGCTGGTTACCAGCATTTTCTCCTTTTCCCACAATTTTTTTTCAAATGCCTTCTATCCTCGGGGTCATTAAAACTCTGGATTGTGTGGTAAAGGGTTAACCCTTTACCAAATGACATAGATTTAGACTTTTCCAAATTGAAAGCATTTGCAGATAACAAAAGAAATGTGATTGAAAGAGTATACTATGTTTTGGAACATTAGAAGACAATTTTGGAAAAGGAGGAAATGTTGGTTTCCAGTATTTTCTCCTTTTCCTATAATGTTTTAAAAAGCTTTTTGCCTCTGGGTCATTAAAACTGGTGATTGTGTGATAAAGGGTAAATGAACTTCTCTTGTATTAAAAAAAAAATTAATAGCACTATTTTAATGTGGCCTATCAAAAAATAACTGTGTTTAGGGTTTCCTGACCCTACCTAGAAATTGCTGCAGACCCTAAACTTTTTACACTATGATTGAAAAAAAAAAATCTTTTGGGTGTGATTTCGGTACATTGTCCATGTAAAAAGTTTTTGGAAAAAGAAAATCCCTACCTACAGCATCTCGGACCGAAACCCTAAACACATATATTTTTTTGTTAGGCCTGTTCTTTGTAAGAATCGATCATAAGCAATCATAAAGAGCACATAGAACAGGATAGGCCTTTTTCAGGCGATCATTGATATAATGATATTCTTCATCAGGATCTGACCTTTGTTGGGTGATCTTTGGTATTCCTTTTGCATTCACACCCTCCTCCTAAAGGAACAAATTCATAAATTAAACAGGTTTTTGTGTGCTTAACTCTTTAACAAAAGACAAAATTATAGACTGATCCAAATTGAAAGCATTTGCATACGACAAAATAAATGTGACTGAAAAAATGAAATTTGGTCTGGTAAGGGTGGAAAACATTGTGGTAAAAGAAGAAAATGCTGGTTACCAGCATTTTCTCCTTTTACCGCAATGTTTTCAAAAGGCTTTCTCAGGGTTGTTGAAAATCAGGATTGTGTGGTAAAGAGTTAACTCTTTACCAGACAACAAAATTTCGGTTTGGATCAAGTTGAAAGCATAGCAGATAGAAAATTAAATGTAGCTGAAGTGATGATTTACATCATTGGTAGGGTAGTAAACATTGTGGGAACAGGAGAAAATGCTGGTCACCAGTTATCTCTTTTTCTCCCGCAATGTTTTCAAAAGCATTTTCGTGTCAGGGTCGTTAAAACTCATGATCATTTGGTAGAGAGTTAACAGCTTTGTAAAAGTTTTGCAATTCATTCACTGCATGTTCTGTCATTTCGTCAATGCATTTTTTCATACCAATGAGGATTGACTGCATAGGGTGATTAACCCTTAGGCTGCTAAGCGCGACTCACTGACCTTTTGCGGACAGTGTAGATCGAGATCAGACTGCACAGAATGTGCAGTCTGATCTTGGATCAACACTGTCTGATCAGGAGATACTTTTCTCCAAAAATTAACTTTGAAATAGCAACATTAGGATTTTTACTGACGGCTTGAAAGTTTCATTTCACTTATTTAGCAGGATAAGGGTTAATCTATCTAAGTAGGACTCTCAGTCTGAATATTCGTATCGACAGGTCTCTGCCAGCTCTCTGAACTTGGGGAGAAGTGACTTCTCCCTAGTCTGAGAATTGGGAGAAGTTTTTCAAAATGGAGAGAAGTGGTCAGACTTTGAGGAGAAGTTTAGGTGGGCGTTAACAAGCAGATTTTTAACAAAATTTTACAGTTGTCCAAATCCCAAGCTGTTGCAGACAATAGATTAAATGTGGTCCAACAGATCATACTCGAATCTGAAAGGGTACAAAACATTGTGGGAAAAAGAGAAAATGCTGATACCACAATGTTTTCAAAACACTTCTTCCCCAGGGTTATTAAAACTCGGGATTGTGTGGTAAAGGTTTAAATAAAAAAAAATGCATTTTAAATGAAAATGTTTTAAACTTTCTATCTTTTTAATGACTAGCAAATTGAAAGCATTTGCAGCAGACAAATTATTATGAATAATGTTAAAAAGTTATGAAAATATTGTGCCAAAAGGAGAAAAACTCGCTACCAGCATTTTCTTTCATTGTCACAATGTTTTCGACTTTCTCATTATACAAAAAAACACAGTTTCAAGTAAATTTAAGTACATGTAATAAGACTTTTCCAAATTGAAGTTTGCCTTTAATAATGGCAGAAAATATTGTGGAAAAGGAGAAAGGCTTGCAACCAGCACTTTCTCCTTTTGTCACAAGATTTCAACCTTCTCGTAGTATACATAAGTACATCACAGTTTCAGGAAACTGAAGACTTGTCAAAATTTAATACGGCTTAAGCCTTTACTCATGGTAATTATCTAACTTTTCAATGGGATAGAATATATTGGGGTAAAAGTATAAAAGCTGCATTTTTCTCTTTTCGCCACAATGTTTTCAACTTTCTGATGGTAAGTTAAACTTAGTTTCAAGGAAATCTGAGACTTTTCCAAACTGAAGTTTGACTTCACTGATTGAAGTTGTCTTAAAAGGGTTGGAAAAGGAGTAAAGCTTGGAACTAGTATTTTCTCTTTTTTCCACAATGTTTTCTAAAGCTTCCTTTTCAGAGTCATTCAAACTCAAAATTATATGGTAAAGGGTCACTGGAGAACAACAAAGTTTACTGTTTGAATGTTTGACTTTGGCATTCAAGCTTTTTAACTCTTTACTACACAATCGTGATTTTTAATGACCATGAAAAGGAAAAAAAAAAATTTGAAAACATTGTGGGAAAAAGAGAAAATGCTGGTAACAAGCACTTTCTCCTTTTCCCCACAATGTTTTCTACCCTTTCAAAGACAAAATCCACCATTTGAGCCACATTCAATTTGTCGTCTGCAAATACTTTGAATTTGGACAAGTTGAAAATTTTGTTGTTTGGTAAAGAGTTAAGCAGTGTCTCACTATGCATAGAGCTTCCTGTTCTGTCTTACTTTCCATTTTCCTAAAGCTCTTGAAAAGTCAAATTGACTAGGGATTGGTCTGTCCTCTGAAATTCTCATAAGATCATCTAGTGTCTCGGACTTCATTGATGTTCTAGACTTTGTTTTGATACGGTTTTGGGTACTGAATCCACGTTCACACTGAACACTTGTTACTGGAATAACAACACAACACTTCAGAATGGGAAATATATTGACCAAATCATTGGTTTTAAGAAGCAATTTCAATATATTTCTAACATTCATGTATGAATAGCTAGCAAGCACTAATCTTTTGTATGTCTGATACTGTGATCTTGTGTTGCCAAGTTCTGGTATGAACTCACTGGCTTGTTGACCTCACTCAATCCAAACTTTGCTACAGATTCAGCACCACTAATATTACTTGGAATAAGAACACTCATATATCCCAAAATTTCAGTGTTCTTAAACCTGTCCTTCAGAGTTTCTGTTAACTTGTCAATACAGTCAGGCATTATGGATTTAACTATGTTGTGCTGTTGTTCAAAGTATTTCAGTTTTGGCTCATAACCAACATTTTCCTCTGTAATCTGATCTGAATCATCGTCACTACTAACGCCTTCAAAGGCTATATTCATTTGAATTTCCTTTTTCAAATTCTCACAATTTTATTCAGGCAAGGGTCTTCTGTACACAACCCTGCTGTTCTGTGACACGGCATACTTTTTTAACTTCTCAAAGAAGACTCCCTCACCTTCACATAAATCAGTTAAACTCATTCACATGTGCTGGCTACCATGGGTTCAAAAGTAGAAAAATCTAAAGATTGGAACTTTTCACTTAGAGTTGTCAGAAATGGAAGAGAGTCCATAAGCATATGGACGAAAGCAATGAATTTAAACTGTTGTAACTCTAGAAGAAGTCCCTGTGCGGCTGGTTCGAAGTTGGCCTCTTGGTTGAGAGTCATGACTAGAGCTGGGTATGTTCTGTAAATGACTTTAACAACATATTCTACACTCAACCACCTGACTGAGTGTACCTCAGCATATTTAAGGGTCAGTAGATCCAGCATCTGTTGAATTTTTCTAAATCTGTGTGATCTTAATGCTGAATTCTTGAAGTATAAGAATACAGTTCTTTGAAACTGCTCAAGTTGTGGAAACTGCTTGACAGCTTGGCTAGATGCTAAAACTGCAGTGTGCAGTACAGTGTACTCCAACTAAGGATGGGGAATGCTCTTTAAGAAGGGTTACAACACCTCCAGTAGATCCAGTCATGACACTGGCCTCATCAGTACCACTGCCTACCATAGTCTCAATGTCAAGTCCCTTTTCTTTAATTGCCTCAATCACTATCAGTGTTCCCACTGAAATTTTTATTTTGAGGTTTTTGTTGTACCCCCTACAATTGAAAAATGGGGGTATAAGAAAAACAAGAGGGCCATGATGGCCCTGAAGTTGCTCACCTGAGCCTTTTGATCAAACATGACCCATTTCCAATCTCTATAGAGATATTAAGACAAACGTTCTGACAAACACTCATTAGTATTGGGCTTACAAATATGGCCTCTAGGGTGCACACAAGCTTTTTCTAGAATTTATCTCAGCGGCCTACTTGACATGTAGAAATTATCCAGACATACATTCCGACAAACTTTCATGAGTATTTGAGAGAAAATGTGGCCTGTAGGGTGTACAAAAGGTTTTTCCGAGATTTGACCAAGTGACCTAGTTTTTTATCCAACATGACCCATATTCATACTAGTCTAAGATATTATCAAGACAAACATTCAAAGCAAATTTCAAGATTATTGGACTGAAAATGTGGCCTCTAGAGCTTAAACACAGTTTTTCAAGGATGAAACTTGGTGACCTAGTTTTTATTCCATGTGACCCATTTTTAAACTCATGCAAGATATCATCAAGACGAACATTCTAACAAAAGTTCAAAGAATATTGGACTGTAATTATAGTACAAAAGGTTTTTCCAAGATTTGACCTTGTGACCCAGTTTTTTATCTAACATGACCCATTTTCATACTAGTCTAAGAAATTATCAAGACAAACATTCTGACCGAATTTCAAGATTATTGGACTGAAAATGTGGCCTCTAGAGCTTACAAAATGTTTTTCTAAGATTTGACCAGGTGACCTAGCTTTTGACCTGACATGTCCCATTTTCAATCTCATCCAAGCTATCATCATGACAAACATTCTGACCAACTTTAAAGAGCATTGGACTGAAAATGGCTTTTGGAGCATACACAGGGTTTTTCAAAGATTTGACCTAGTGACCTAGTTTTTGATCCCACATGGCCGACTTTCGAACTCGTCTGCGATATAATCAAGACAAACATTCTGACCAAATTTCAAGTGTATTGGACAGAAAATGTGGCTTCTGGAGCATACACAAGGTTTTTTTAAGATTTGACCTAGTGACCTAGTTTTTGACCCAACATGGCCCATTTTCAAATTTATCAGAGATACCATCAAGACAAACATTCTGACCAACTTTCAAGAGTATTGCACTGAAAATGTGGCCTCTAGAACATACACAAGGTTTTTCTAAGCTTTGACCTGGTGACCTAGTTTTTGACCCAACATGGCCCATTTTCAAACTCGTCCGAGATATCATCAAGACAAACATTCTGACGAAGTTTCAAGAGTATTGGACTGAAAATATGGCCTCTAGAGCGTACACAAAGTTTTTCTAAGATTTGACCTAGTGACCTAGTTTTTGACCCGACATGGCCCATTTTCAAAATCGTCTGAGATATCATCAAGATAAACATTCTGACCAACTTTCAGGAGTATTTGACTGAAAATATGGCCTCTAGAGCGTACACAAGGTTTTTCTAAGATTAAACCTGGTGACCTAGTTTTTGACCCGACATGGCCCATTTTCAAACCCATCCGAGATATCATCAAGACAAACATTCTGACCAACTTTCAGGAGTATTTGACAGAAAATGTGGCCTCTAGAGTGTATACAAGGTATTTTTAAGATTTGACCTAGTGACCTAGTTTTCAACCCCACATGACCCATTTCCAAACTTGCCCGAGATATCATCAAGGCAAATATTCTGACCAAGTTTCATGAATATCAGACTGAAAATATGGCCTTTAGAGCATACACAAGGTAAAAAGTTGATGACGGACGACGAAGGACGCACGATGGACGCCGGACACAGCACGATCACAATAGCTCACCATGAGCACTTTGTGCTCAGTTGAGCTAGAAATGGGGGTACAAATTCAGAAAAACTAGTACAACTCTAAGTTGTTTTCTTAAATGCCTCGAGATCTTTCTCTTTCAGGTGAAGAACAGTCATATAGATGTACTAAGTGAATATACATTTTTACTTCTAACTAACAGTAAAAGAATTGTTTGGCAAAGTGTTAACAAGTAGTCTTTATGCTCATATTTTCACATGCCTTTTGTACAACAGGGTCAATGTCGAAGTCTTGCTGGGGACTACTGTACTCAATATGAATTCTCTTTTCTATATTTTGAATGTTTCTACGACTAGTATACCTTGCTTTATTACGGAAACCCAATTCTGAAATCTGAAAGCTTCCAAAGTTCAACGTTTCTGAGCCAATCCCAATGATAGTTTACAGACTAAAGACGTTGATGACGACAAAATGCTTTTTCATAGACTGCGTTACGGAAAGGACAGCTGAATTACGGAAAATTTTTCGAAACAAACGAGTCCCAGTCTGCAATTATTGATCACAACAATAAAGACCCAGTAATCTGGCCTTGTAAATGTTCTAAAAATAGAAAGCTGGAAATCCCAGATTTTTCCGATGATTTACATGTTCTGAAAATCGCTTTACATGAGACGTTCTATGCAAGCATTTCCAAATTTTTTTTTTGATATTCGTCTGTATTTTTTTGTGCGTGATTTCACGTATAGGTTTGTTATTTCGTACATTTTTTATTTAATTTATACATCTTTCATGTACGATTTTGCATGATCGGGAACTCTACGTTGGTGAGGTTTACTGAATTAGCTGAACCTTCATTTATCTGCTTGTTTCGTAGAAGGCAAACCTTTTTGTCACCACTGTTTGATAAGTACTGGACATAAATCAAGATTCTCTTAGTATTAGCATTATCAGTGCTTTCATCAATAATAATACCAAATGGACCACATTCACAAATTTCATTCATTTTGTCTTCAAGGATAACTTCTGCTAGGCATGATTGTAGCTCAGTAACACTTTTACTGGATGTTTTACTGGATGTGTACATTTATTTGAGTCATGCTCTGGCAAAAGGGGGCTTAATGCATCTCTGTGATGCATGATACTTGCCCAGGTCATCACCTAATTATAGATTTATAAGAGCCACTTTTTTAAACAACCGACTTAATCATGAGATAGAGTGGTCCTTTGATACAGAGAAAATTAACCTAAAGCTCTTGAAAAGTCAAATTGACTAGGGATTGGTCTGTCCTCTGAAATTCTCATAAGATCATCTAGTGTCTCGGACTTCATTGATGTTCTAGACTTTGTTTTGATACGGTTTTGGGTACTGAATCCACGTTCACACTGAACACTTGTTACTGGAATAACAACACAACACTTCAGAATGGGAAATATATTGACCAAATCATTGGTTTTAAGAAGCAATTTCAATATATTTCTAACATTCATGTATGAATAGCTAGCAAGCACTAATCTTTTGTATGTCTGATACTGTGATCTTGTGTTGCCAAGTTCTGGTATGAACTCACTGGCTTGTTGACCTCACTCAATCCAAACTTTGCTACAGATTCAGCACCACTAATATTACTTGGAATAAGAACGCTCATATATCCCAAAATTTCAGTGTTCTTAAACCTGTCCTTCAGAGTTTCTGTTAACTTGTCAATATACTCAGGCATTATGGATTTAACTATGTTGTGCTGTTGTTCAAAGTATTTCAGTTTTGGCTCATAACCAACATTTTCCTCTGTAATCTGATCTGAATCATCGTCACTACTTAAGCCTTCAAAGGCTATATTCATTTGAATTTCCGTTTTCAAATTCTCACAATTTTATTCAGGCAAGGGTCTTCTGTACACAACCCTGCTGTTCTGTGACACGGCATACTTTTTTAACTTCTCAATGAAGACTCCTTCGCATAAATCAGTTAAACTCATTCACATGTGCTGGCTACCATGGGTTCAAAAGTAGAAAAATCTAAAGATTGGAACTTTTCACTTAGAGTTGTCAGAAATGGAAGAGAGTCCATAAGCATATGGACGAAAGCAATGAATTTAAACTGTTGTACCTCTAGAAGAAGTCCCTGTGCGGCTGGTTCGAAGTTGGCCTCTTGGTTGAGAGTCTTGAGTAGAGCTGGATATGTTCTGTAAATGACTTTAACAACATATTCTACACTCAACCACCTGACTGAGTGTACCTCAGCATATTTAAGGGTCAGTAGATCCAGCATCTGTTGAATTGTTCTAAGTCTGTTTGATCTAAATGCTGAATTCTTGAAGTATCAGAATACAGTTCTTTGAAACTGCTCAAGTTGTGTAAACTGCTTGGCAGCTTGGCTAGATGCTAAAACTGCAGTGTGCAGTACAGTGTACTCCAACTAAGGATGGGGAATGCTCTTTAAGAAGGGTTACAACACCTTCAGTAGATCCAGTCATGACACTGGCCTCGTCAGTACCAATGCCTACCATAGTCTCAATGTCAAGTCCCTTTTCTTTAATTGCCTCAATCACTATCAGTGTTCCCACTGAAATTTTTATTTTGGGGTTTTTGTTGTACCCCCTACAATTGAAAAATGGGGGATTAAGAAAAACAAGAGGGCCATGATGGCCCTGAAGTTGCTCACCTGAGCCTTTTGATCAAACATGACCCATTTTCAATCTCTATAGAGATATTAAGACAAACACTCTGACAAACACTCATTAGTATTGGGCTTACAAATATGGCCTCTAGGGTGCACACAAGCTTTTTCTAGAATTTGTCTCAGCGGCCTACTTGACATGTAGAAATTATCCAGACATACATTCCGACAAACTTTCATGAGTATTTGAGAGAAAATGTGGCCTGTAGGGTGTACAAAAGGTTTTTCCGAGATTTGACCAAGTGACCTAGTTGTTCATCCAACATGACCCATATTCATACTAGTCTAAGATATTATCAAGACAAACATTCAAAGCAAATTTCAAGATTATTGGACTGAAAATGTGGTCTCTAGAGCTTACACACGTTTTTTCAAGGATGAAACTTGGTGACCTAGTTTTTATTCCATGTGACCCATTTTCAAACTCATGCTAGATATCATCAAGACAAACATTCTAACAAAAGTTCAAAGAATATTGGACTGTAATTATAGTACAAAAGGTTTTTCCAAGATTTGACCTTGTGACCTAGTTTTTTATCTAACATGACCCATTTTCATACTAGTCTAAGAAATTATCAAGACAAACATTCTGACCGAAATTCAAGATTATTGGACTGAAAATGTGGCTTCTAGAGCTTACAAAATGTTTTTCTAAGATTTGACCAGGTGACCTAGTTTTTGACCTGACATGTCTCATTTTCAATCTCATCCAAGCTATTATCATGATAAACATTTTGACCAACTTTAAAGAGCATTGGACTGAAAATGGCTTTTGGAGCATACACAGGGTTTTTCAAAGATTTGACCTAGTGACCTAGTTTTTGATCCCACATGGCCGACTTTCGAACTCGTCTGCGATATAATCAAGACAAACATTCTGACCAAATTTCAAGAGTATTCGACAGAAAATGTGGCTTCTGGAGCATACACAAGGTTTTTTTAAGATTTGACCTAGTGACCTAGTTTTTGACCCAACATGGCCCATTTTCAAATTTATTAGAGATATCATCAAGACAAACATTCTGATGAAGTTTCAAGAGTATTGCACTAAAAATGTGGCCTCTAGAACATACACAAGGTTTTTCTAAGATTTGACCTGGTGACTTAGTTTTTGACCCAACATGGCCCATTTTCAAACTCATCCGAGATATCATCAAGACAAACATTCTGACGAAGTTTCAAGAGTATTGGACTGAAAATATGGCCTCTAGAGCATACACAAAGTTTTTCTAAGATTTGACCTAGTGACCTAGTTTTTGACCCAACATGGCCCATTTTCAAAATCGTCTGAGATATCATCAAGATAAACATTCTGACCAACTTTCAGGAGTATTTGACTGAAAATATGGCCTCTAGAGCATACACAAGGTTTTTCTAAGATTACACCTGGTGACCTAGTTTTTGACCCGACATGGCCCATTTTCGAACCCATCCGAGATATCAAGACAAACATTCTGACCAACTTTCAGGAGTATTTGACAGAAAATGTGGCCTCTAGAGTGTACACAAGGTATTTCTAAGATTTGACCTAGTGACCTAGTTTTTGACCCCACATGACTCATTTTCAAACTTGTCCGAGATATCATCAAGGCAAATATTCTGACCAAGTTTCATGAGTATCGGACTGAAAATATGGCCTTTAGAGCATACACAAGGTAAAAAGTTGACGACAGACGACGAAGGACGCACGCCGGACGCCTGACACAGCACGATCACAATAGCTCACCATGAGCACTTTGTGCTCAGGTGAGCTAGAAATGGGGGTACAAATTCAGAAAAACTAGTACAACTCTAAGTTGTTTTCTTAAATGCCTCGAGATCTTTCTCTTTCAGGTGAAGAACAGTCATATAGATGTACTAAGTGAATATACATTTTCACTTCTAACTAACAGTAAAAGAATTGTTTGGCAAAGTGTTAACAAGTAGTCTTTATGCTCATATTTTCACATGCCTTTTGTACAACAGGGTCAATGTCGAAGTCTGGCTGGGGACTACTGTACTCAATATGAATTCTCTTTTCTACATTTTGAATGTTTCTAAGACTAGTATACCTTGCTTTATTACAGAAACTTAATTCTGAAATCTGAAAGCTTCCAAAGTTCAGCGTTCCTGAGCCATTCCCAATGTTAGTTTACAGACTAAAGGCGTTGATGACGACAAAATGCTTTTTCATAGACTGCGTTACGGAAAGGACAGCTGAATTACGGAAAATTTTTCGAAACAAACAAGTCCCAGTCTGCAATTATTGATCACAACAATAAAGACCCAGTAATCTGGCCTTGTAAATGTTCTAAAAATAGAAAGCTGGAAATCCCAGATTTTTCCGATGATTTACATGTTCTGAAAATTGCTTTACATGAGACGTTCTATGCAAGCATTTCCAAATTTTTTTTTTGATATTCGTCCGTATTTTTTTGTGCGTGATTTCACGTATAGGTTTGTTATTTCGTACATTTTTTATTTAATTTATACATGTTTCATGTATGATTTTGCATGATCGGGAACTCTACGTTGGTGAGGTTTACTGCATTAGCTGAACCTTCATTTATCTGCTTGTTTCCTAGAAAGCAAATCTTTTTGTCACCACTGTTTGATAAGTACTGGACATAAATCAAGATTCTCTTAGTATTAGCATTATCAGTGCTTTCATCAATAATAATACCAAATGGACCACATTCACAAATTTCATTCATTTTGTCTTCAAGGATAACTTCTGCTAGGCATGATTGTAGCTCAGTAACACTTTTACTGGATGTTTTACTGGATGTGTACATTTATTTGAGCCATGCTCTGGCAAAAGGGGGCTTAATGCATCTCTGTGATACATGATACTTGCCCAGGTCGTCACCTAATTATAGATTTATAAGAGCCACTTTTTTAAACAACTGACTTAATCATGAGATAGAGTGGTCCTTTGATACAGAGAAAATTGACCTAAAGCTCTTGAAAAGTCAAATTGACTAGGGATTGGTCTGTCCTCTGAAATTCTCATAAGATCATCTAGTGTCTCAGACTTCATTGATGTTCTAGACTTTGTTTTGATACGGTTTTGGGTACTGAATCCACGTTCACACTGAACACTTGTTACTGGAATAACAACACAACACTTCAGAATGGGAAATATATTGACCAAATCATTGGTTTTAAGAAGCAATTTCAATATATTTCTAACATTCATGTATGAATAGCTAGCAAGCACTAATCTTTTGTATGTCTGATACTGTGATCTTGTGTTGCCAAGTTCTGGTATGAACTCACTGGCTTGTTGACCTCACTCAATCCAAACTTTGCTACAGATTCAGCACCACTAATATTACTTGGAATAAGAACACTCGTATATCCCAAAATTTCAGTGTTCTTAAACCTGTCCTTCAGAGTTTCTGTTAACTTGTCAATATAGTCAGGCATTATGGATTTAACTATGTTGTGCTGTTATTCAAAGTATTTCAGTTTTGGCCCATAACTAACATTTTCCTCTGTAATCTGATCTGAATTATCGTCACTACTAAAGTCTTCAAAGGCTATATTCATTTGAATTTCCTTTTTCAAATTCTCACAGTTTTATTCAGGCAAGGGTCTTCTGTACACAACCCTGCTGTTCTGTGACACGGCATACTTTTTTAACTTCTCAATGAAGACTCCCTCACCTTCACATAAATCAGTTAAACTCATTCACATGTGCTGGCTACCATGGGTTCAAAAGTAGAAAAATCTAAAGATTGGAACTTTTTACTTAGAGGTGTCAGAAATGGAAGAGAGTCCATAAGCATATGGACGAAAGCAATGAATTTAAACTGTTGTAACTCTAGAAGAAGTCCCTGTGCGGCTGGTTCAAAGTTGGCCTCTTGGTTGAGAGTCATGACTAGAGCTGGGTATGTTCTGTAAATGACTTTAACAACATATTCTACACTCAACCACCTGACTGAGTGTACCTCAGCATATTTAAGGGTCAGTAGATCCAGCATCTGTTGAATTGTTCTAAGTCTGTTTGATCTTAATGCTGAATTCTTGAAGTATCAGAATACAGTTCTTTGAAACTGCTCAAGTTGTGGAAACTGCTTGGCAGCTTGGCTAGATGCTAAAACTGCAGTGTGCAGTACAGTGTACTCCAACTAAGGATGGGGAATGCTCTTTAAGAAGGGTTACAACACCTCCAGTAGATCCAGTCATGACACTGGCCTCGTCAGTACCAATGCCTACCATAGTCTCAATGTCAATTCCCTTTTCTTTAATTGCCTCAATCACTATCAGTGTTCCTACTGAAATTTTTATTTTGAGGTTTTTGTTGTACCCCCTACAATTGAAAAATGTGGGATTAAGAAAAACAAGAGGGCCATGATGGCCCTGAAGTTGCTCACCTGAGCCTTTTGATCAAACATGACCCATTTTCAATCTCTATAGAGATATTAAGACAAACACTCTTACAAACACTCATTAGTATTGGGTTACAAATATGGCCTCTAGGGTGCACACAAGCTTTTTCTAGAATTTGTCTCAGCGGCCTACTTGACATGTAGAAATTATCCAGACATACATTCCGACAAACTTTCATGAGTATTTGAGAGAAAATGTGGCCTGTAGGGTGTACAAAAGGTTTTTCCGAGATTTGACCAAGTGACCTAGTTTTTTATCCAACATGACCCATATTCATACTAGTCTAAGATATTATCAAGACAAACATTCAAAGCAAATTTCAAGATTATTGGACTGAAAATGTGGCCTCTAGAGCTTACACACGGTTTTTCAAGGATGAAACTTGGTGACCTAGTTTTTATTCCATGTGACCCATTTTCAAAGTCATGCAAGATATCATCAAGACAAACATTCTGACAAAAGTTCAAAGAATATTGGACTGTAATTATAGTACAAAAGGTTTTTCCAAGATTTGACCTTGTGACCTAGTTTTTTATCTAACATGACCCATTTTCATACTAGTCTAAGAAATTATCAAGACAAACATTCTGACTGAATTTCAAGATTATTGGACTGAAAATGTGGCCTCTAGAGCTTACAAAAGGTTTTTCTAAGATTTGACCAGGTGACCTAGTTTTTGACCTGACATGTCCCATTTTCAATCTCATCCAAGCTATTATCATGACAAACATTCTGACCAACTTTAAAGAGCATTGGACTGAAAATGGCTTTTGGAGCGTATACAGGGTTTTTCAAAGATTTGACCTAGTGACCTAGTTTTTGATCCCACATGGCCGACGTTCGAACTCGTCTGCGATATAATCAAGACAAACATTCTGACCAAATTTCAAGTGTATTGGACAGAAAATGTGGCTTCTGGAGCATACACAAGGTTTTTTTAAGATTTGACCTAGTGACCTAGTTTTTGACCCAACATGGCCCATTTTCAAATTTATCAGAGATATCATCAAGACAAACATTCTGACGAAGTTTCAAGAGTATTGCACTAAAAATGTGACTTCTAGAACATACACAAGGTTTTTCTAAGATTTGACCTGGTGACCTAGTTTTTGACCCAACATGGCCCATTTTCAAACTCGTCCGAGATATCATCAAGACAAACATTCTGACGAAGTTTCAAGAGTATTGGACTGAAAATATGGCCTCTAGAGCATACACAAAGTTTTTCTAAGAT
Source organism: Hippopus hippopus (assembly GCA_946811185.2). NCBI lineage: Eukaryota > Metazoa > Mollusca > Bivalvia > Cardiida > Cardiidae > Hippopus > Hippopus hippopus. The sequence continues at coordinate 40,156,238 of OX328102.1, read as the reverse complement.
TTGACCTAGTGACCTAGTTTTTGACCCGACATGGCCCATTTTCAAAATCGTCCGAAATATCATCAAGATAAACATTCTGACAAACTTTCAGGAGTATTTGACTGAAAATATGGCCTCTAGGGCGTACACAAGGTTTTTCTAAGATTAAACCTGGTGACCTAGTTTTTGACCCGACATGGCCCATTTTCGAACCCGTCCGAGATATCAAGACAAACATTCTGACCAACTTTCAGGAGTATTTGACAAAAAATGTGGCCTCTAGAGTGTACACAAGGTATTTCTAAGATTTGACCTAGTGACCTAGTTTTTGACCCCACATGACTCATTTTCAAACTTGTCCGAGATATCATCAAGGCAAATATTCTGACCAAGTTTCATGAGTATCGGACTGAAAATATGGCCTTTAGAGCATACACAAGGTAAAAAGTTGACGACAGACGACGAAGGACGCACGCCGGACGCCTGACACAGCACGATCACAATAGCTCACCATGAGCACTTTGTGCTCAGGTGAGCTAGAAATGGGGGTACAAATTCAGAAAAACTAGTACAACTCTAAGTTGTTTTCTTAAATGCCTCGAGATCTTTCTCTTTCAGGTGAAGAACAGTCATATAGATGTACTAAGTGAATATACATTTTTACTTCTAACTAACAGTAAAAGAATTGTTTGGCAAAGTGTTAACAAGTAGTCTTTATGCTCATATTTTCACATGCCTTTTGTACAACAGGGTCAATGTCGAAGTCTGGCTGGGGACTACTGTACTCAATATGAATTCTCTTTTCTACATTTTGAATGTTTCTACGACTAGTATACCTTGCTTTATTACAGAAACCCAATTCTGAAATCTGAAAGCTTCCAAAGTTCAGCGTTCCTGAGCCATTCCCAATGTTAGTTTACAGACTAAAGGCGTTGATGACGACAAAATGCTTTTTCATAGACTGCGTTACGGAAAGGACAGCTGAATTACGGAAAATTTTTCGAAACAAACGAGTCCAAGTCTGCAATTATTGATCACAACAATAAAGACCCAGTAATCTGGCCTTGTAAATGTTCTAAAAATAGAAAGCTGGAAATCCCAGATTTTTCCGATGATTTACATGTTCTGAAAATTGCTTTACATGAGACGTTCTATGCAAGCATTTCCAAATTTTTTTTTTGATATTCGTCCGTATTTTTTTGTGCGTGATTTCACGTATAGGTTTGTTATTTCGTACATTTTTTATTTAATTTATACATGTTTCATGTATGATTTTGCATGATCGGGAACTCTACGTTGGTGAGGTTTACTGCATTAGCTGAACCTTCATTTATCTGCTTGTTTCCTAGAAAGCAAATCTTTTTGTCACCACTGTTTGATAAGTACTGGACATAAATCAAGATTCTCTTAGTATTAGCATTATCAGTGCTTTCATCAATAATAATACCAAATGGACCACATTCACAAATTTCATTCATTTTGTCTTCAAGGATAACTTCTGCTAGGCATGATTGTAGCTCAGTAACACTTTTACTGGATGTTTTACTGGATGTGTACATTTATTTGAGCCATGCTCTGGCAAAAGGGGGCTTAATGCATCTCTGTGATACATGATACTTGCCCAGGTCATCACCTAATTATAGATTTATAAGAGCCACTTTTTTAAACAACTGACTTAATCATGAGATAGAGTGGTCCTTTGATACAGAGAAAATTGACCTAAAGCTCTTGAAAAGTCAAATTGACTAGGGATTGGTCTGTCCTCTGAAATTCTCATAAGATCATCTAGTGTCTCAGACTTCATTGATGTTCTAGACTTTGTTTTGATACGGTTTTGGGTACTGAATCCACGTTCACACTGAACACTTGTTACTGGAATAACAACACAACACTTCAGAATGGGAAATATATTGACGAAATCATTGGTTTTAAGAAGCAATTTCAATATATTTCTAACATTCATGTATGAATAGCTAGCAAGCACTAATCTTTTGTATGTCTGATACTGTGATCTTGTGTTGCCAAGTTCTGGTATGAACTCACTGGCTTGTTGACCTCACTCAATCCAAACTTTGCTACAGATTCAGCACCACTAATATTACTTGGAATAAGAACACTCATATATCCCAAAATTTCAGTGTTCTTAAACCTGTCCTTCAGAGTTTCTGTTAACTTGTCAATATAGTCAGGCATTATGGATTTAACTATGTTGTGCTGTTGTTCAAAGTATTTCAGTTTTGGCTCATAACCAACATTTTCCTCTGTAATCTGATCTGAATCATCGTCACTACTAAAGCCTTCAAAGGCTATATTCATTTGAATTTCCTTTTTCAAATTCTCACAGTTTTATTCAGGCAAGGGTCTTCTGTACACAACCCTGCTGTTCTGTGACACAGCATACTTTTTTTAACTTCTCAATGAAGACTCCCTCACCTTCACATAAATCAGTTAAACTCATTCACATGTGCTGGCTACCATGGGTTCAAAAGTAGAAAAATCTAAAGATTGGAACTTTTTACTTAGAGGTGTCAGAAATGGAAGAGAGTCCATAAGCATATGGACGAAAGCAATGAATTTAAACTGTTGTAACTCTAGAAGAAGTCCCTGTGCGGCTGGTTCAAAGTTGGCCTCTTGGTTGAGAGTCATGACTAGAGCTGGGTATGTTCTGTAAATGACTTTAACAACATATTCTACACTCAACCACCTGACTGAGTGTACCTCAGCATATTTAAGGGTCAGTAGATCCAGCATCTGTTGAATTGTTCTAAGTCTGTTTGATCTTAATGCTGAATTCTTGAAGTATCAGAATACAGTTCTTTGAAACTGCTCAAGTTGTGGAAACTGCTTGGCAGCTTGGCTAGATGCTAAAACTGCAGTGTGCAGTACAGTGTACTCCAACTAAGGATGGGGAATGCTCTTTAAGAAGGGTTACAACACCTCCAGTAGATCCAGTCATGACACTGGCCTCGTCAGTACCAATGCCTACCATAGTCTCAATGTCAAGTCCCTTTTCTTTAATTGCCTCAATCACTATCAGTGTTCCCACTGAAATTTTTATTTTGAGGTTTTTGTTGTACCCCCTACAATTGAAAAATGGGGGATTAAGAAAAACAAGAGGGCCATGATGGCCCTGAAGTTGCTCACCTGAGCCTTTTGATCAAACATGACCCATTTCCAATCTCTATAGAGATATTAAGACAAACACTCTTACAAACACTCATTAGTATTGGGTTACAAATATGGCCTCTAGGGTGCACACAAGCTTTTTCTAGAATTTGTCTCAGCGGCCTACTTGACATGTAGAAATTATCCAGACATACATTCCGACAAACTTTCATGAGTATTTGAGAGAAAATGTGGCCTGTAGGGTGTACAAAAGGTTTTTCCGAGATTTGACCAAGTGACCTAGTTTTTCATCCAACATGACCCATATTCATACTAGTCTAAGATATTATCAAGACAAACATTCAAAGCAAATTTCAAGATTATTGGACTGAAAATGTGGCCTCTAGAGCTTACACACGGTTTTTCAAGGATGAAACTTGGTGACCTAGTTTTTATTCCATGTGACCCATTTTCAAAGTCATGCAAGATATCATCAAGACAAACATTCTGACAAAAGTTCAAAGAATATTGGACTGTAATTATAGTACAAAAGGTTTTTCCAAGATTTGACCTTGTGACCTAGTTTTTTATCTAACATGACCCATTTTCATACTAGTCTAAGAAATTATCAAGACAAACATTCTGACTGAATTTCAAGATTATTGGACTGAAAATGTGGCCTCTAGAGCTTACAAAAGGTTTTTCTAAGATTTGACCAGGTGACCTAGTTTTTGACCTGACATGTCCCATTTTCAATCTCATCCAAGCTATTATCATGACAAACATTCTGACCAACTTTAAAGAGCATTGGACTGAAAATGGCTTTTGGAGCGTATACAGGGTTTTTCAAAGATTTGACCTAGTGACCTAGTTTTTGATCCCACATGGCCGACTTTCGAACTCGTCTGCGATATAATCAAGACAAACATTCTGACCAAATTTCAAGTGTATTGGACAGAAAATGTGGCTTCTGGAGCATACACAAGGTTTTTTTAAGATTTGACCTAGTGACCTAGTTTTTGACCCAACATGGCCCATTTTCAAATTTATCAGAGATATCATCAAGACAAACATTCTGACGAAGTTTCAAGAGTATTGCACTAAAAATGTGACTTCTAGAACATACACAAGGTTTTTCTAAGATTTGACCTGGTGACCTAGTTTTTGACCCAACATGGCCCATTTTCAAACTCGTCCGAGATATCATCAAGACAAACATTCTGACGAAGTTTCAAGAGTATTGGACTGAAAATATGGCCTCTAGAGCATACACAAAGTTTTTCTAAGATTTGACCTAGTGACCTAGTTTTTGACCCGACATGGCCCATTTTCAAAATCGTCCGAAATATCATCAAGATAAACATTCTGACAAACTTTCAGGAGTATTTGACTGAAAATATGGCCTCTAGGGCGTACACAAGGTTTTTCTAAGATTAAACCTGGTGACCTAGTTTTTGACCCAACATGGCCCATTTTCGAACCCGTCCGAGATATCAAGACAAACATTCTGACCAACTTTCAGGAGTATTTGACAAAAAATGTGGCCTCTAGAGTGTACACAAGGTATTTCTAAGATTTGACCTAGTGACCTAGTTTTTGACCCCACATGACTCATTTTCAAACTTGTCCGAGATATCATCAAGGCAAATATTCTGACCAAGTTTCATGAGTATCGGACTGAAAATATGGCCTTTAGAGCATACACAAGGTAAAAAGTTGACGACAGACGACGAAGGACGCACGCCGGACGCCTGACACAGCACGATCACAATAGCTCACCATGAGCACTTTGTGCTCAGGTGAGCTAGAAATGGGGGTACAAATTCAGAAAAACTAGTACAACTCTAAGTTGTTTTCTTAAATGCCTCGAGATCTTTCTCTTTCAGGTGAAGAACAGTCATATAGATGTACTAAGTGAATATACATTTTTACTTCTAACTAACAGTAAAAGAATTGTTTGGCAAAGTGTTAACAAGTAGTCTTTATGCTCATATTTTCACATGCCTTTTGTACAACAGGGTCAATGTCGAAGTCTGGCTGGGGACTACTGTACTCAATATGAATTCTCTTTTCTACATTTTGAATGTTTCTACGACTAGTATACCTTGCTTTATTACAGAAACCCAATTCTGAAATCTGAAAGCTTCCAAAGTTCAGCGTTCCTGAGCCATTCCCAATGTTAGTTTACAGACTAAAGGCGTTGATGACGACAAAATGCTTTTTCATAGACTGCGTTACGGAAAGGACAGCTGAATTACGGAAAATTTTTCGAAACAAACGAGTCCAAGTCTGCAATTATTGATCACAACAATAAAGACCCAGTAATCTGGCCTTGTAAATGTTCTAAAAATAGAAAGCTGGAAATCCCAGATTTTTCCGATGATTTACATGTTCTGAAAATTGCTTTACATGAGACGTTCTATGCAAGCATTTCCAAATTTTTTTTTTGATATTCGTCCGTATTTTTTTGTGCGTGATTTCACGTATAGGTTTGTTATTTCGTACATTTTTTATTTAATTTATACATGTTTCATGTATGATTTTGCATGATCGGGAACTCTACGTTGGTGAGGTTTACTGCATTAGCTGAACCTTCATTTATCTGCTTGTTTCCTAGAAAGCAAATCTTTTTGTCACCACTGTTTGATAAGTACTGGACATAAATCAAGATTCTCTTAGTATTAGCATTATCAGTGCTTTCATCAATAATAATACCAAATGGACCACATTCACAAATTTCATTCATTTTGTCTTCAAGGATAACTTCTGCTAGGCATGATTGTAGCTCAGTAACACTTTTACTGGATGTTTTACTGGATGTGTACATTTATTTGAGCCATGCTCTGGCAAAAGGGGGCTTAATGCATCTCTGTGATACATGATACTTGCCCAGGTCATCACCTAATTATAGATTTATAAGAGCCACTTTTTTAAACAACTGACTTAATCATGAGATAGAGTGGTCCTTTGATACAGAGAAAATTGACCTAAAGCTCTTGAAAAGTCAAATTGACTAGGGATTGGTCTGTCCTCTGAAATTCTCATAAGATCATCTAGTGTCTCAGACTTCATTGATGTTCTAGACTTTGTTTTGATACGGTTTTGGGTACTGAATCTACGTTCACACTGAACACTTGTTACTGGAATAACAACACAACACTTCAGAATGGGAAATATATTGACCAAATCATTGGTTTTAAGAAGCAATTTCAATATATTTCTAACATTCATGTATGAATAGCTAGCAAGCACTAATCTTTTGTATGTCTGATACTGTGATCTTGTGTTGCCAAGTTCTGGTATGAACTCACTGGCTTGTTGACCTCACTCAATCCAAACTTTGCTACAGATTCAGCACCACTAATATTACTTGGAATAAGAACACTCATATATCCCAAAATTTCAGTGTTCTTAAACCTGTCCTTCAGAGTTTCTGTTAACTTGTCAATATAGTCAGGCATTATGGATTTAACTATGTTGTGCTGTTGTTCAAAGTATTTCAGTTTTGGCTCATAACCAACATTTTCCTCTGTAATCTGATCTGAATCATCGTCACTACTAAAGCCTTCAAAGGCTATATTCATTTGAATTTCCTTTTTCAAATTCTCACAGTTTTATTCAGGCAAGGGTCTTCTGTACACAACCCTGCTGTTCTGTGACACAGCATACTTTTTTTAACTTCTCAATGAAGACTCCCTCACCTTCACATAAATCAGTTAAACTCATTCACATGTGCTGGCTACCATGGGTTCAAAAGTAGAAAAATCTAAAGATTGGAACTTTTTACTTAGAGGTGTCAGAAATGGAAGAGAGTCCATAAGCATATGGACGAAAGCAATGAATTTAAACTGTTGTAACTCTAGAAGAAGTCCCTGTGCGGCTGGTTCAAAGTTGGCCTCTTGGTTGAGAGTCATGACTAGAGCTGGGTATGTTCTGTAAATGACTTTAACAACATATTCTACACTCAACCACCTGACTGAGTGTACCTCAGCATATTTAAGGGTCAGTAGATCCAGCATCTGTTGAATTGTTCTAAGTCTGTTTGATCTTAATGCTGAATTCTTGAAGTATCAGAATACAGTTCTTTGAAACTGCTCAAGTTGTGGAAACTGCTTGGCAGCTTGGCTAGATGCTAAAACTGCAGTGTGCAGTACAGTGTACTCCAACTAAGGATGGGGAATGCTCTTTAAGAAGGGTTACAACACCTCCAGTAGATCCAGTCATGACACTGGCCTCGTCAGTACCAATGCCTACCATAGTCTCAATGTCAAGTCCCTTTTCTTTAATTGCCTCAATCACTATCAGTGTTCCCACTGAAATTTTTATTTTGAGGTTTTTGTTGTACCCCCTACAATTGAAAAATGGGGGATTAAGAAAAACAAGAGGGCCATGATGGCCCTGAAGTTGCTCACCTGAGCCTTTTGATCAAACATGACCCATTTCCAATCTCTATAGAGATATTAAGACAAACACTCTTACAAACACTCATTAGTATTGGGTTACAAATATGGCCTCTAGGGTGCACACAAGCTTTTTCTAGAATTTGTCTCAGCGGCCTACTTGACATGTAGAAATTATCCAGACATACATTCCGACAAACTTTCATGAGTATTTGAGAGAAAATGTGGCCTGTAGGGTGTACAAAAGGTTTTTCCGAGATTTGACCAAGTGACCTAGTTTTTCATCCAACATGACCCATATTCATACTAGTCTAAGATATTATCAAGACAAACATTCAAAGCAAATTTCAAGATTATTGGACTGAAAATGTGGCCTCTAGAGCTTACACACGGTTTTTCAAGGATGAAACTTGGTGACCTAGTTTTTATTCCATGTGACCCATTTTCAAAGTCATGCAAGATATCATCAAGACAAACATTCTGACAAAAGTTCAAAGAATATTGGACTGTAATTATAGTACAAAAGGTTTTTCCAAGATTTGACCTTGTGACCTAGTTTTTTATCTAACATGACCCATTTTCATACTAGTCTAAGAAATTATCAAGACAAACATTCTGACTGAATTTCAAGATTATTGGACTGAAAATGTGGCCTCTAGAGCTTACAAAAGGTTTTTCTAAGATTTGACCAGGTGACCTAGTTTTTGACCTGACATGTCCCATTTTCAATCTCATCCAAGCTATTATCATGACAAACATTCTGACCAACTTTAAAGAGCATTGGACTGAAAATGGCTTTTGGAGCGTACACAGGGTTTTTCAAAGATTTGACCTAGTGACCTAGTTTTTGAACCCACATGGCCGACTTTCGAACTCGTCTGCGATATAATCAAGACAAACATTCTGACCAAATTTCAAGTGTATTGGACAGAAAATGTGGCTTCTGGAGCATACACAAGGTTTTTTTAAGATTTGACCTAGTGACCTAGTTTTTGACCCAACATGGCCCATTTTCAAATTTATCAGAGATATCATCAAGACAAACATTCTGACGAAGTTTCAAGAGTATTGCACTAAAAATGTGGCCTCTAGAACATACACAAGGTTTTTCTAAGATTTGACCTGGTGACCTAGTTTTTGACCCAACATGGCCCATTTTCAAACTCGTCCGAGATATCATCAAGACAAACATTCTGACGAAGTTTCAAGAGTATTGGACTGAAAATATGGCCTCTAGAGCATACACAAAGTTTTTCTAAGATTTGACCTAGTGACCTAGTTTTTGACCCGACATGGCCCATTTTCAAAATCGCCTGAGATATCATCAAGATAAACATTCTGACCAACTTTCAGGAGTATTTGACTGAAAATATGGCCTCTAGAGCGTACACAAGGTTTTTCTAAGATTAAACCTGGTGACCTAGTTTTTGACCCAACATGGCCCATTTTCGAACCCGTCCGAGATATTAAGACAAACATTCTGACCAACTTTCAGGAGTATTTGACAAAAAATGTGGCCTCTAGAGTGTACACAAGGTATTTCTAAGATTTGACCTAGTGACCTAGTTTTTGACCCCACATGACTCATTTTCAAACTTGTCCGAGATATCATCAAGGCAAATATTCTGACCAAGTTTCATGAGTATCGGACTGAAAATATGGCCTTTAGAGCATACACAAGGTAAAAAGTTGACGACAGACGACGAAGGACGCACGCCGGACGCCTGACACAGCACGATCACAATAGCTCACCATGAGCACTTTGTGCTCAGGTGAGCTAGAAATGGGGGTACAAATTCAGAAAAACTAGTACAACTCTAAGTTGTTTTCTTAAATGCCTCGAGATCTTTCTCTTTCAGGTGAAGAACAGTCATATAGATGTACTAAGTGAATATACATTTTCACTTCTAACTAACAGTAAAAGAATTGTTTGGCAAAGTGTTAACAAGTAGTCTTTATGCTCATATTTTCACATGCCTTTTGTACAACAGGGTCAATGTCGAAGTCTGGCTGGGGACTACTGTACTCAATATGAATTCTCTTTTCTACATTTTGAATGTTTCTAAGACTAGTATACCTTGCTTTATTACAGAAACCCAATTCTGAAATCTGAAAGCTTCCAAAGTTCAGCGTTCCTGAGCCATTCCCAATGTTAGTTTACAGACTAAAGGCGTTGATGACGACAAAATGCTTTTTCATAGACTGCGTTACGGAAAGGACAGCTGAATTACGGAAAATTTTTCGAAACAAACGAGTCCAAGTCTGCAATTATTGATCACAACAATAAAGACCCAGTAATCTGGCCTTGTAAATGTTCTAAAAATAGAAAGCTGGAAATCCCAGATTTTTCCGATGATTTACATGTTCTGAAAATTGCTTTACATGAGACGTTCTATGCAAGCATTTCCAAATTTTTTTTTTGATATTCGTCCGTATTTTTTTGTGCGTGATTTCACGTATAGGTTTGTTATTTCGTACATTTTTTATTTAATTTATACATGTTTCATGTATGATTTTGCATGATCGGGAACTCTACGTTGGTGAGGTTTACTGCATTAGCTGAACCTTCATTTATCTGCTTGTTTCCTAGAAAGCAAACCTTTTTGTCACCACTGTTTGATAAGTACTGGACATAAATCAAGATTCTCTTAGTATTAGCATTATCAGTGCTTTCATCAATAATAATACCAAATGGACCACATTCACAAATTTCATTCATTTTGTCTTCAAAGATAACTTCTGCTAGGCATGATTGTAGCTCAGTAACACTTTTACTGGATGTTTTACTGGATGTGTACATTTATTTGAGCCATGCTCTGGCAAAAGGGGGCTTAATGCATCTCTGTGATACATGATACTTGCCCAGGTCGTCACCTAATTATAGATTTATAAGAGCCACTTTTTTAAACAACTGACTTAATCATGAGATAGAGTGGTCCTTTGATACAGAGAAAATTGACCTAAAGCTCTTGAAAAGTCAAACTGACTAGGGATTGGTCTGTCCTCTGAAATTCTCATAAGATCATCTAGTGTCTCAGACTTCATTGATGTTCTAGACTTTGTTTTGATACGGTTTTGGGTACTGAATCCACGTTCACACTGAACACTTGTTACTGGAATAACAACACAACACTTCAGAATGGGAAATATATTGACCAAATCATTGGTTTTAAGAAGCAATTTCAATATATTTCTAACATTCATGTATGAATAGCTAGCAAGCACTAATCTTTTGTATGTCTGATACTGTGATCTTGTGTTGCCAAGTTCTGGTATGAACTCACTGGCTTGTTGACCTCACTCAATCCAAACTTTGCTACAGATTCAGCACCACTAATATTACTTGGAATAAGAACACTCATATATCCCAAAATTTCAGTGTTCTTAAACCTGTCCTTCAGAGTTTCTGTTAACTTGTCAATACAGTCAGGCATTATGGATTTAACTATGTTGTGCTGTTATTCAAAGTATTTCAGTTTTGGCTCATAACCAACATTTTCCTCTGTAATCTGATCTGAATCATCGTCACTACTAAAGCCTTCAAAGGCTATATTCATTTGAATTTCCTTTTTCAAATTCTCACAGTTTTATTCAGGCAAGGGTCTTCTGTACACAACCCTGCTGTTCTGTGACACGGCATACTTTTTTAACTTCTCAATAAAGACTCCCTCACCTTCACATAAATCAGTTAAACTCATTCACATGTGCTGGCTACCATGGGTTCAAAAGTAGAAAAATCTAAAGATTGGAACTTTTTACTTAGAGTTGTCAGAAATGGAAGAGAGTCCATAAGCATATGGACGAAAGCAATGAATTTAAACTGTTGTAACTCTAGAAGAAGTCCCTGTGCGGCTGGTTCAAAGTTGGCCTCTTGGTTGAGAGTCATGACTAGAGCTGGGTATGTTCTGTAAATGACTTTAACAACATATTCTACACTCAACCACCTGACTGAGTGTACCTCAGCATATTTAAGGGTCAGTAGATCCAGCATCTGTTGAATTGTTCTAAGTCTGTTTGATCTTAATGCTGAATTCTTGAAGTATCAGAATATAGTTCTTTGAAACTGCTCAAGTTGTGGAAACTGCTTGGCAGCTTGGCTAGATGCTAAAACTGCAGTGTGCAGTACAGTGTACTCCAACTAAGGATGGGGAATGCTCTTTAAGAAGGGTTACAACTAGGGGTGTAACGATACATCGGACTATCGATGGATCCCGATGGTGAGCGATGCTACTGCATCGATTGTTCCGTTGAAAATCGATAACTATCGCCGATAGTTACCTCAGATATCGATAGTTTCGATAGTTTCACTGACAAGAAAGAGAGAGAAAATACCTGAGATTATACCTCATTTCGCTAATGTATTTGGACGCCCTAAATGTTCGGACACGTTAAATTATTTATAAGAATAATTTTTTTTTTTAATCCTTTCTCTGAATACTTCCAAAAGCAAGTTTTCCTAAATATTCGGACATTCTGTAATGTTCATTTCCCAAAATATTTGACATGTAATTTTTTTGAATATGTTTTCACTAATGATCGGCTGCATAATATTCATTTCTGCATCGCAATGTTCGTTACGAAAACGAATCCTTCGAGAGCTAGCTAACTCAGCGGTAATTTTAAGTCATGGAATTAGAGCAAAACAATTGCAACACTAAGGGTGTTTTTCTTAAAAACTTCTCACCAAAGCGAATAGAGTGGATTTAGATCAAAGATCAGACCAAACAGTCTGCCTACAGTCTAATCTTAATCTACACAGGCCGCCAAAACAGCTAAAAACCATAACCATGCCTGTTGTCCCTCCATAAGCTATAAATAAATCTACTATGAAAAATGAATACTAAACCTCGTTCTTTCTTTTCTTTATTTATCAGTAATCCATTTCGAATGCATTCCTTTTATTTCGGCTGCAAGGAATTATTTTTAGAAAACAGCTGGACTTTTTTATGCTGACTACACAAAACATGTGCCACGACTGGGGTGTTCTTGAAACAGCTATATTACTAGATGCAAAAAAGCACTATCAGCTGGTGTAAATCGTGCATGAAATAGGTTATTGCGTAGTCACTTTGAATTGATTGGCCCTTTACCAAAATACTTCAAATTTTGGCCATAGTATGGAAATAAGGTAAAAGAAAAAGTTGTAAATGCTGGCAACGTAATCAGTTACAATCAATGTTTTGTACCCTTTTTTACTCAAATTAGATTTATGTTGCCCTTTTGATGATATGATCAGCTATTGCTACAACTTTCCATTTGGATTAGTCTGTAACTCGTATCCATGGTAATAATGACAAAATTCAAGACTGATCAAATTTCAAATTGTTGCGTTTTCTGCCCCACATCGATAGATCAGGGCCTACTCAGGTGAGCGATATAGGACCATCATGGTCCTCTTGTTCTAAGATTTGACCTAGTAACTTAGTTTTTGACTCGACCCGACTCATTTTCAAACTCATCTGAGATATTATCAAGACAAACATTTTGACCAAGTTTCATGAGTATCAGACTGAAAATGTGGCCTCTAGAGCGTACACAAGGTAAACGTTGACGATGGATGACGCATTGTGGACGCCGGACACAGCACGATCACAAAAGCTCACCATGAGCACTTCGTGCGTAGGTGAGCTATAAATAAAACAGCTTAATTTCATAAAGGTTAGAGGTGCTTGTTCTGTAAACAATCTACACATCTACTAGGTTTTAGCTTTCCTGAGGACAAAGTGCTAAAGGTGAGCTTTTGTGATCTTGCTTCATCTGTCATCAACTTTTACCTTGTGTATGCTCTAGAGGCTACATTTTCATGCCAATACTCATGAAAGTTAGTCAGGATGATTATCTTGATGATATCTCAGATTAGATTGAATGAGTCATGTTGGGTCAAAAACTAGGTCGCCAGGTCAAATTTAAAAAAAAACATTGTTTACTCTCTAGAGGCCACATTTTAAGTTCAATACTCACGAAAGGTAGTCGGTCTTGATAACATCTCAGACCAGTTTGAAAATGGTTCAGGTCAGGTCACCAGATGGTCTAATACTTATGAAAGTTCGTCAGAATGTCTGTCTTGATAATATCTCGAAAAAGTCTGAAAATGGGTCAATCGGGGTCAAAAACTAAGTCACCAGGTCAAATCGTAGAAAAACTTTGTGTACACATTAGAGGACACATTTTCTGTCCAATACTCATGAAAGTTGGTCAGAATGTTTGTCTTGCCAATATCACATTCAAGTTTTAAATTGGGTCACATAGGGTCAAAAAGTAGGTCACCAGGTCAAATATTTGAAGAACCTTGTGTACATTTTAGAGGGCACATTTCCTGTCTAAAACTTATGAAAATTGGTCAATATTTGTCTTGATAGTATCTCGGGCTAGTTTGAAAATGGGTCATGTGGGGTCAAAAACTAGGTCACTAGGCCAAACCTGTGAAAAACCTTGTGTACACTCTAGATAGAGGGCACATTTCCATCCCAAAACTTATGACAGTCGGTCAGGATGTCTGTCTTTGTAATATTTAGGATGTATGTGAAAATGGGTTGTGTTGGGTCAAAAAGCATGTCCCTTAAGGGCAAATCCTAGAAAAATGTATCATGTACACTCTAAAAGACCTCATTTTCAGTCCCATATTTATAAGAAATGGTCAATGTTTGGCTTGATGATATCTCTGATAATTTTGAAGATGGGTCACGTCAGGTCAAAAAGCAAGTCGCTGTGACAAATATTATAAAAAAATATGAACACTCTAGGGGTCCATTTTTTCATTCCAAAACTCATGGAAGATGGTCAGAATGTTTGTCTTAATGATATCCACATTGAGTTTGAAAATTGGTCATGTTGGGTCAAAAAGTAGGTCAAGTCAACAATAGGATACAACAGAACATTTACAGTCTGTAAGACAAACCATCTTTTATTAGATTATTGATACTGAAGCTTGCTGACCTTTTATCAGTCACATATACATGTATTTTATCATTGCTAAAGTAACAATATCTTGAATTAAACCAGTAAAAGTAAATGAATAATTCGATTTTTCTGAAAGAAACAGTTTGATAAATAATATATTTTATGTCCTAGTAACAACTTGCAGGATCTAAGGGCAAGGAAAGGGCTGAAGACTAAATGATTTCTATCTAACTAAATATGAATTACAAAATTACTTGAGTAGGCAGGGATTACCCAGCCATTCAGTAATATATTCTATGCACATTAGGACTTACACATAATCCATCTTCATGGGATAGGGCACCCTAATGGGATTTGTGTAACATCGCCTTTCATTGCCAAAATTGTACGGATTCTACTAAGACTCGGGTAATCTGTAGTTGATGCCGGGAAGCAGTGTCTATCGGCCGATCGATTACAGATTACCCGAGTCTTAGCCGAATCCGTATGTTTTTTCGGCAATGAAAAGCGATGTTACACCAATCCCATTAGGGTGCCCTATCCTTAAAGACTTTTTTAATATCAATTTAACATTTTGTTCAAATCTTAACTTCATCATTTAAAATTTTTGAGTAGATAGGGATTGCCCTGCCACTCAATAATGTCTTTCATGCATATCAAGATTACTCATAATCCTTCTTCATTCAATTTTTTTTACTGTCATCATTTTGTTCAAATCTTTTTAAGCTAAAAAATTCCACTTTTACCATTTTTCATACAGAGATACATGATAAATGACCACAAATGCGCCATGAAATGACTTTCATTCATTCATTCATTACAAAATTACTGTATTCAACATAAACAAAATAGTTTTAGTCAATTTTTTGACAGTTTTTCATACTAGCAATTAGGGTTTTAGAATGTCAAAAATTGGCATCGATGGGTTTATGTAAGGTTTTTCTCTTGATATTATGGGTTTGACTCTTTTTAAAATTTTAGCTCAGGCATCAAGCTCTTGAGTTTCAGGGTCTAGGTGGAAAGAAAGTCTACTTGAGCCACAATGTAAAATTTTCTAAAGTTTAAGGTTTTTATCTTGTATTCAAAGTAGTTCATTAGTTGAGAGACACAGAAAGACAACACAAAATTTTAACAAAAAATGAATCCTTTAAACAGCACCATGTCTTTCAAATTGGTAGGTGTGATATATGAAGTATTGAAACAGGATACGCCTCTATCAGACACACATTTACTCTAACATGTTTGAGGGTTAGTAAATCAAAAGGGATTTGCTATAGCCATTAAAGGTATCATCAGCAAGAGTTTCTTGATTTTAAGGATCTTAACCCTTTACCAAGTGATAAAATTTTAGACCTGTCCAAATTAAAAGCCTTTGGAGATAACAAGTGAAATGTAGCTCAGATAATACTTGTCTTAAAAACAGTAGAAAGTATTGTGGAAGGAAAAAATTTTGGTTACAAGCATTTTCTCCTTCTCCCACTATGTTTTCAAATCTGTCTTTTTTCAGGTTGTTAAAATTAGAGGTCATTCGTTAAAGGGTTAAATCCATATAATTACAAAAAAGAAAAAAAAAATTGAAAGGTTATTTTTTACTTCAATTTCCTTTTCTGTTCTCTTATTACAATGAAAAACCTAAAACATTTTGTTACCATGGAAAAGGAAGGAAACTGATTTTTTTTTTACATTTTTATATCATCTCTATTTTCTGTTATTATATTGGATTAATTGTTGAACTCTTTCCTAACCAACGAAATTTTAGACTAGCCTATATTCAAAGCAATTATGTGTAGCCTAAAATATCATTTTTGTCTTTGAAATGCTAGAAAACATTGTGGAAAAGGGAGAAAATGCTGGCCAAAATCATTTTCTACTTTTCCCACAGTGTTTGCTAAAACTGTCCTCAGCAGGGTTGATAAATCTCGAATTTGTTTGGTAAAGGGTTAATTTTTTGTACATGTTGCTTGTAAGTCAATAAATTCAATCCAATTTAAGTGAATCAGAAATAATCTGTCTCGTGAAATTAAAATATTTCAAAATTCATGGTGCTGAAAAGTTGTCTTTTTTAAATGGGTGATTTCCTAGCACTGGTTAGTATCCAGGAATTATAGAAAGATAGATGAAAGATGCAGAGCAAAGTTGATTACTGGGTGGGACCCAGGAAGACCTGATATCTCTTGACCAATATTTTTTATTATTATTTTATATATGCGCTAACAATAGCATACACCAAAACAACAAAAAACTGAAAATAAACTGTCACCAATGACGGGTCA